>LR999960.1:39007307-39526779 GCA_905220385.1 Xylota sylvarum | reverse complement strand
ATGCCGGCATCGACCAAATTTTTTGATGAAAAATCCTAAAAAAATGAAATTCGCGCGATTTTTGATGAAAAAATCGTGAAAAAAATTAAATTCGCGCGATGCCGGCATCGACCAAAGTTTTGTTTTGATGAAAATCCTAAAAAAAATGAAATTCGAGCGATTTTTGATGAAAAATCGTGAAAAAAATTAAATTCGGTCCCTGCCGTCATCGACCAAATTTTTTGATGAAAAATCGTAAAAAAAATTAAATTCGCGCGCTGCCGTCATCGACCAAATTTTTGATGAAAAATCGTATAAAAAAATTAATTCGCGCGCTGCCGGCATCGACCAAATTTTTGATGAAAAATCCTAAAAAATGAAATTCGCGCGATTTATGATGAAACATACAGAAAAGCTTACAATCCGTCTGGAACGGATCGTATGATACCTATCCTCCTCTCTATAAAATGGGCTTGGCCAAATTGCATTTTGTACTGAAATATAGCTATAATGTCGAACGTTTGAGGATGTTACATGTAAATTTTATCGAAATAGGTTTTTTGATGATAACGCCCCCAAAAAGTGGGCGTGGCCAAAACTATTCTATGGGTGAATTGTAGGGAATCTAAATACCCAAATATTTGGTCTTAACAAAATTTTTCGGTTTCATATAATTTAGTGAAGTTATAAAAAAGTAGGCGTGGCAGTGGCGGATGTAAAAAAATTTTACACTAGTATTGTATCTTTTTCTCGGAAGCCCAGATATGAAATTTCAGCGTCCTAGTTAAAAATTTAAGGCCCAAAAATCGGTTTTGTGATGAAAACGCCCCCAAAAGTGGGCGTGGCCAAAACTTTTGTATGGGTGGATTGTAGGGAATCTGAATGCCTAAATATTTGGTCTTAACAAAATTTTTCGGTTTCATATAATTTAGTGAAGTTATGAAAAAGTGGGCGTGGCAGTGGGCGGATTTAAAAAATTTTTACACTTGTACTGTATCTTTTTCTCAGAAGCCCAGATATGAAATTTCATCGTCCTAGCTCAAAATTTAAGGCCCAAAAAGCGGTGACATACGGACGGACGGACGGACGGACGGACGGACGGTCATCGCTCAATCGATTTCGCTATTGATGCTGATCACGAATATATATACTTTATATGGTCTATCTCGATTATTTCTCTATGTTACAAACTATGTGTCAAACTTAATATACCATTAGGATAGGGTATAAAAATCGTAAAAAAATTAAATTCGCGCGCTGCCGGCATCGACCAAAGTTTTGATGAAAAATCCTAAAAAAATGAAATTCGCGCGATTTTTGATGAAATATCGTGAAAAAAATTAAATTCGCGCCCTGCCGGCATCGACCAAATTTTTGATGAAAAGTGTAAAAAAATGAAATTCGCGCGATTTTTGATGAAAAATGGTGAAAAAAAACGAAATTCGTGCGCTGCCGGCATCGACCAAATTTTTGATGAAAATCGTGAAAAAATTAAATTCGCGCAATTTTTGATGAAAAATCGTAAAAAAATGAAATTCGCGCGATTTTTGATGAAAAATCGTGAAAAAAATTAAATTTGGGCCTTGCCGTCATCGACCAAATTTTTGATGAAAAATCGTAAAAAAAATTAAATTCGCGACTGCCGGCATCGACCAAATTTTTGATGAAAAATCCTAAAAAATGAAATTCGCGCGCTGCCGGCATCGACCAAAGTTTTGATGAAAAATCCTAAAAAAATTAAATTCGCGCGATTTTTGATGAAAAATCGTGAAAAAAATTAAATTCGGTCCCTGCCGTCATCGACCAAATTTTTGATGAAAAATCGTAAAAAAAATTAAATTCGCGACTGCCGTCATCGACCAAATTTTTGATGAAAAATCGTAAAAAAAATTAAATTCGCGACTGCCGGCATCGACCAAATTTTTGATGAAAAATCCTAAAAAATGAAATTCGCGCGCTGCCGGCATCGACCAAAGTTTTGATGAAAAATCCTAAAAAAATGAAATTCGCGCGATTTTTGATGAAAAATCGTGAAAAAAAATTAAATTCGGGCCTTGCCGTCATCGACCAAATTTTCGATGAAAAATCGTAAAAAAAATTAAATTCGCGACTGCCGGCATCGACCAAATTTTTGATGAAAAATCCTAAAAAATGAAATTCGCACGCTGCCGGCATCGACCAAATTTTTGATGAAAAATCCTAAAAAATGAAATTTGTGCGATTTTTAATGAAAAACCGTGAAAAAAATTAAATTCGGGCCCTGCCGTCATCGACCAAATTTTTGATGAAAAATCGTAAAAAAAATTAAATTCGCGACTGCCGGCATCGACCAAATTTTTGATGAAAAATCCTAAAAAATGAAATTCGCGCGATTTTTGATGAAAAATCGTGAAAAAATGAAATTCGCGCGATTTTTGATGAAAAATCGTGAAAAAAATTAAATTCGGGCCTTGCCGTCATCGACCAAATTTTTGATGAAAAATCGTGAAAAAAATTAAATTCGGGCCTTGCCGTCATCGACCAAATTTTTGATGAAAAATCGTAAAAAAAATTAAATTCGCGCGATGCCGGCATCGACCAAATTTTTGATGAAAAATCCTAAAAAATGAAATTCGCGCGATTTTTGATGAAAAATCGTGAAAAAATGAAATTCGCGCGATTTATGATGAAAAATCGTGAAAAAAATTAAATTCGGGCCTTGCCGTCATCGACCAAATTTTTGATGAAAAATCGTGAAAAAAAAATTAAATTCGCGCAATGCCGGCATCGACCAAATTTTTGATGAAAAATCCTAAAAAATGAAATTCGCGCGATTTTTGATGAAAAATCGTGAAAAAAATTAAATTCGCGCCCTGCCGGCATCGACCAAATTTTTGATGAAAAATCGTAAAAAAATTAAATTCGCGCTATTTTTGATGAAAAATGGTAAAAAAATGAAATTCGCGCGATTTTTGATGAAAAATCGTGAAAAAAATTAAATTCGGGCCCTGCCGTCATCGACCAAATTTTTGATGAAAAATCGTAAAAAAAATTAAATTCGCGACTGCCGGCATCGACCAAATTTTTGATGAAAATCGTGAAAAAATTAAATTCGCGCGATTTTTGATGAAAAATCGTAAAAAAATGAAATTCGCGCGATTTTTGATGAAAAATCGTGAAAAAAATTAAATTTGGGCCTTGCCGTCATCGACCAAATTTTTGATGAAAAATCGTAAAAAAAATTAAATTCGCGACTGCCGGCATCGACCAAATTTTTGATGAAAAATCGTAAAAAAAATTAAATTCGCGACTGCCGGCATCGACCAAATTTTTGATGAAAAATCCTAAAAAATGAAATTCGCGCGCTGCCGGCATCGACCAAAGTTTTGATGAAAAATCCTAAAAAAATGAAATTCGCGCGATTTTTGATGAAAAATCGTGAAAAAAATTAAATTTGGGCCTTGCCGTCATCGACCAAATTTTTGATGAAAAATCGTAAAAAAAATTAAATTCGCGACTGCCGGCATCGACCAAATTTTTGATGAAAAATCCTAAAAAATGAAATTCGCGCGCTGCCGGCATCGACCAAAGTTTTGATGAAAAATCCTAAAAAAATTAAATTCGCGCGATTTTTGATGAAAAATCGTGAAAAAAATTAAATTCGGGCCTTGCCGTCATCGACCAAATTTTTGATGAAAAATCGTAAAAAAAATTAAATTCGCGACTGCCGGCATCGACCAAATTTTTGATGAAAAATCCTAAAAAATGAAATTCGCGCGCTGCCGGCATCGACCAAAGTTTTGATGAAAAATCCTAAAAAAAATTAAATTCGCGCGATTTTTGATGAAAAATCGTGAAAAAAATTAAATTCGGGCCCTGCCGTCATCGACCAAATTTTTGATGAAAAATCGTAAAAAAAATTAAATTCGCGACTGCCGGCATCGACCAAATTTTTGATGAAAAATCCTAAAAAATGAAATTCGCGCGCTGCCGGCATCGACCAAAGTTTTGATGAAAAATCCTAAAAAAATTAAATTCGCGCGATTTTTGATGAAAAATCGTGAAAAAAATTAAATTCGGGCCCTGCCGTCATCGACCAAATTTTTGATGAAAAATCGTAAAAAAATGAAATTCGCGCGATTTTTGATGAAAAATCGTGAAAAAAATGAAATTCGCGCGATGCCGGCATCGACCAAATTTTTGATGAAAAATCCTAAAAAATGAAATTCGCGCGATTTTTGATGAAAAATCGTGAAAAAATGAAATTCGCGCGATTTTTGATGAAAAATCGTGAAAAAAATTAAATTCGCGCGCTGCCGGAATCGACCAAATTTTTGATGAAAAATCGTAAAAAATGAAATTCGGTCGATTTTTAATGAAAAATGGTAAAAAAATGAAATTCGCGCGATTTTTGATGAAAAATCGTGAAAAAAATTAAATTCGCGCCCTGCCGGCATCGACCAAATTTTTGATGAAAAATCGTAAAAAAAATTAAATTCGCGACTGCCGGCATCGACCAAATTTTTGATGAAAAATCCTAAAAAATGAAATTCGCGCGATTTTTGATGAAAAATCGTGAAAAAAATTAAATTCGCGCGATTTTTGATGAAAAATCGTGAAAAAAATTAAATTCGCGCGATGCCGGCATCGACCAAATTTTTGATGAAAAATCCTAAAAAATGAAATTCGCGCGATTTTTGATGAAAAATCGTGAAAAAAATTAAATTCGCGCGATGCCGGCATCGACCAAATTTTTGATGAAAAATCCTAAAAAATGAAATTCGCGCGATTTTTGATGAAAAATCGTGAAAAAAATTAAATTCGGGCCTTGCCGTCATCGACCAAATTTTTGATGAAAAATCGTAAAAAAAATTAAATTCGCGCAATGCCGGCATCGACCAAATTTTTGATGAAAAATCCTAAAAAATGAAATTCGCGCGATTTTTGATGAAAAATCGTGAAAAAAATTAAATTCGCGCCCTGCCGGCATCGACCAAATTTTTGATGAAAAATCGTAAAAAAATTAAATTCGCGCTATTTTTGATTAAAAATCGTAAAAAATGAAATTCGCGCGATTTTTGATGAAAAATCGTGAAAAAAATTAAATTCGCGCGATGCCGGCATCGACCAAATTTTTGATGAAAAATCCTAAAAAATGAAATTCGCGCGATTTTTGATGAAAAATCGTGAAAAAAATTAAATTCGGGCCCTGCCGTCATCGACCAAATTTTTGATGAAAAATCGTAAAAAAAATTAAATTCGCGACTGCCGGCATCGACCAAATTTTTGATGAAAATCGTGAAAAAATTAAATTCGCGCGATTTTTGATGAAAAATCGTAAAAAAATGAAATTCGCGCGATTTTTGATGAAAAATCGTGAAAAAAATTAAATTTGGGCCTTGCCGTCATCGACCAAATTTTTGATGAAAAATCGTAAAAAAAATTAAATTCGCGACTGCCGGCATCGACCAAATTTTTGATGAAAAATCCTAAAAAATGAAATTCGCGCGCTGCCGGCATCGACCAAAGTTTTGATGAAAAATCCTAAAAAAATTAAATTCGCGCGATTTTTGATGAAAAATCGTGAAAAAAATTAAATTCGGGCCTTGCCGTCATCGACCAAATTTTTGATGAAAAATCGTAAAAAAAATTAAATTCGCGACTGCCGGCATCGACCAAATTTTTGATGAAAAATCCTAAAAAATGAAATTCGCGCGCTGCCGGCATCGACCAAAGTTTTGATGAAAAATCCTAAAAAAAATTAAATTCGCGCGATTTTTGATGAAAAATCGTGAAAAAAATTAAATTCGGTCCCTGCCGTCATCGACCAAATTTTTGATGAAAAATCGTAAAAAAAATTAAATTCGCGCGCTGCCGTCATCGACCAAATTTTTGATGAAAAATCGTAAAAAAAATAAAATTCGCGACTGCCGGCATCGACCAAATTTTTGATGAAAAATCCTAAAAAATGAAATTCGCGCGCTGCCGGCATCGACCAAAGTTTTGATGAAAAATCCTAAAAAAATGAAATTCGCGCGATTTTTGATGAAAAATCGTGAAAAAAATTAAATTCGGGCCTTGCCGTCATCGACCAAATTTTTGATGAAAAATCGTAAAAAAAATTAAATTCGCGACTGCCGGCATCGACCAAATTTTTGATGAAAAATCCTAAAAAATGAAATTCGCGCGCTGCCGGCATCGACCAAAGTTTTGATGAAAAATCCTAAAAAAAATTAAATTCGCGCGATTTTTGATGAAAAATCGTGAAAAAAATTAAATTCGGGCCCTGCCGTCATCGACCAAATTTTTGATGAAAAATCGTAAAAAAAATTAAATTCGCGACTGCCGGCATCGACCAAATTTTTGATGAAAAATCCTAAAAAATGAAATTCGCGCGCTGCCGGCATCGACCAAAGTTTTGATGAAAAATCCTAAAAAAATTAAATTCGCGCGATTTTTGATGAAAAATCGTGAAAAAAATTAAATTCGGGCCCTGCCGTCATCGACCAAATTTTTGATGAAAAATCGTAAAAAAATGAAATTCGCGCGATTTTTGATGAAAAATCGTGAAAAAAATTAAATTCGCGCGATGCCGGCATCGACCAAATTTTTGATGAAAAATCGTAAAAAAAATTAAATTCGCGCGATTTTTGATGAAAAATCGTGAAAAAATGAAATTCGCGCGATTTTTGATGAAAAATCGTGAAAAAAATTAAATTCGCGCGCTGCCGGCATCGACCAAATTTTTGATGAAAAATCGTAAAAAATGAAATTCGGTCGATTTTTAATGAAAAATCGTGAAAAAATGAAATTCGCGCGATTTTTGATGAAAAATCGTGAAAAAAATTAAATTCGCGCCCTGCCGGCATCGACCAAATTTTTGATGAAAAATCGTAAAAAAAATTAAATTCGCGACTGCCGGCATCGACCAAATTTTTGATGAAAAATCCTAAAAAATGAAATTCGCGCGATTTTTGATGAAAAATCGTAAAAAAATGAAATTCGCGCGATTTTTGATGAAAAATCGTGAAAAAAATTAAATTCGCGCGATGCCGGCATCGACCAAATTTTTGATGAAAAATCCTAAAAAATGAAATTCGCGCGATTTTTGATGAAAAATCGTGAAAAAATGAAATTCGCGCGATTTATGATGAAAAATCGTGAAAAAAATTAAATTCGCGCCCTGCCGTCATCGACCAAATTTTTGATGAAAAATCGTGAAAAAAAAATTAAATTCGCGCAATGCCGGCATCGACCAAATTTTTGATGAAAAATCGTGAAAAAATGAAATTCGCGCGATTTTTGATGAAAAATCGTGAAAAAATGAAATTCGCGCGATTTTTGATGAAAAATCGTGAAAAAAATTAAATTCGCGCCCTGCCGTCATCGACCAAATTTTTGATGAAAAATCGTAAAAAAATTAAATTCGCGCTATTTTTGATGAAAAATCGTAAAAAATGAAATTCGCGCGATTTTTGATGAAAAATCGTGAAAAAAATTAAATTCGGGCCCTGCCGTCATCGACCAAATTTTTGATGAAAAATCGTAAAAAAAATTAAATTCGCGACTGCCGGCATCGACCAAATTTTTGATGAAAAATCCTAAAAAATGAAATTCGCGCGATTTTTGGTGAAAAATCGTAAAAAAATGAAATTCGCGCGATTTTTGATGAAAAATCGTGAAAAAAATTAAATTCGCGCGATGCCGGCATCGACCAAATTTTTGATGAAAAATCCTAAAAAATGAAATTCGCGCGATTTTTGATGAAAAATCGTGAAAAAAATTAAATTCGGGCCTTGCCGTCATCGACCAAATTTTTGATGAAAAATCGTGAAAAAAAAATTAAATTCGCGCAATGCCGGCATCGACCAAATTTTTGATGAAAAATCCTAAAAAATGAAATTCGCGCGATTTTTGATGAAAAATCGTGAAAAAAATTAAATTCGCGCCCTGCCGGCATCGACCAAATTTTTGATGAAAAATCGTAAAAAAATTAAATTCGCGCTATTTTTGATGAAAAATCGTAAAAAAAATGAAATTCGCGCGATTTTTGATGAAAAATCGTGAAAAAAATTAAATTCGGGCCTTGCCGTCATCGACCAAATTTTTGATGAAAAATCGTGAAAAAAATTAAATTCGCGCGATGCCGTCATCGACCAAATTTTTGATGAAAAATCGTAAAAAAAATTAAATTCGCGCGCTGCCGGCATCGACCAAATTTTTGATGAAAAATCCTAAAACATACAGAAAAGCTACAATCCGTCTGGAACGGATCGTATGATACCCTATCCTCCTCTCTATAAAATGGGCGTGACCAAATTGCATATTGTACTCAAATATAGCTATAATGTCGAACGTTTGAGGATGTTACATGTAAAATTTTATCAAAATAGGTTTTTTGATGATAACGCCCCCAAAAAGTGGGCGTGGCCAAAACTTTTGTATGGGTGGATTGTGGGGAATCTGAATGCCTAAATATCTGGTTTTAACAAAATTTTTCGGTTTCATATAATTTAGTGAAGTTATAAAAAAGTAGGCGTGGCAGTGGGCGGATGTAAAAAAATTTTACACTTGTACTGCATCTTTTTCTTGGAAGCCCAGATATGAAATTTCAGCGTCCTAGTTAAAAATTTAAGGCCCCCAAATCGGTTTTGTGATGAAAACGCCCCCAAAAAGTGGGCGTGGAAAAAACTATTGTATGGGTGGATTATAGGGAATCTGAATGCCTAAATATTTGGTCTTAACAAAATTTTTCGGTTTCATATAATTTAGTGAAGTTATAAAAAAGTAGGCGTGGCAGTGGGCGGATTTCAAAAATTTTTACACTTGTACTGTATCTTTTTCTCAGAAGCCCAGATATGAAATTTCATCGTCCTAGCTCAAAATTTAAGGCCCAAAAAGCGGTGACAAAAATTAAATTCGCGCGCTGCCGGCATCGACCAAAGTTTTGATGAAAAATCCTAAAAAAATGAAATTCGCGCGATTTTTGATGAAATATCGTGAAAAAAATTAAATTCGCGCCCTGCCGGCATCGACCAAATTTTTGATGAAAAATCGTAAAAAAAATTAAATTCGCGCGATTTTTGATGAAAAATGGTGAAAAAAACGAAATTCGGTCCCTGCCGTCATCGACCAAATTTTTGATGAAAAATCGTAAAAAAAATTAAATTCGCGACTGCCGGCATCGACCAAATTTTTGATGAAAAATCCTAAAAAATGAAATTCGCGCGCTGCCGGCATCGACCAAAGTTTTGATGAAAAATCCTAAAAAAATTAAATTCGCGCGATTTTTGATGAAAAATCGTGAAAAAAATTAAATTCGCGCGATTTTTGATGAAAAATCGTGAAAAAAATTAAATTCGGGCCTTGCCGTCATCGACCAAATTTTTGATGAAAAATCGTAAAAAAATTAAATTCGCGCAAATTTTTTATGAAAAATCGTAAAAAAATTAAATTCGCGCGATTTTTGATGAAAAATCGTGAAAAAAATTAAATTCGGTCCCTGCCGTCATCGACCAAATTTTTGATGAAAAATCGTAAAAAAAATTAAATTCGCGACTGCCGGCATCGACCAAATTTTTGATGAAAAATCCTAAAAAATGAAATTCGCGCGCTGCCGGCATCGACCAAAGTTTTGATGAAAAATCCTAAAAAAATTAAATTCGCGCGATTTTTGATGAAAAATCGTAAAAAAATTAAATTCGCGCGATTTTTGATGAAAAATCGTAAAAAAATTAAATTCGCGCGCTGCCGGCATCGACCAAAGTTTTGATGAAAAATCCTAAAAAAATGAAATTCGCGCGATTTTTGATGAAATATCGTGAAAAAAATTAAATTCGGTCCCTGCCGTCATCGACCAAATTTTTGATGAAAAATCGTAAAAAAAATTAAATTCGCGACTGCCGGCATCGACCAAATTTTTGATGAAAAATCCTAAAAAATGAAATTCGCGCGCTGCCGGCATCGACCAAATTTTTGATGAAAAATCGTGAAACAAATAAAATTCGCGCGATTTTTGATGAAAAATCGTGAAAAAAATAAAATTCGCGCGATTTTTGATGATAAATCGTGAAAAATAAAATTCGCGCGATTTTTGATGAAAAATCGTGAAAAAATTTAAATTCGCGCGATGCCGGCTTCGACCAAATTTTTGGTGAAAAAAATGAAACTCGCGAGATGCCGGCATTGACCAAATTTTTGACGAAAAATCCTTTAAAAAAATGAAATTTCATTGTGGTACCCACAGGGGAGAGATGACCCTTGCCTATTGGTTAAGCCTAGTTCTACAGATATGGTTGCTATGAAGTAGCAAACCATCCAGTTGATTTGATGTGGTTCAAGATGTCATTGTATGGTCTGCTAGACAATTTTTCCAGGTCCTCAATAACTTCCTCATCTCCACATCCACGTTATAAGTCTTCCTCTGTTAGTCTAAGTTGAGAATTGAGTTTCTGTTCTAAACAAACGTTGGGACAGGTTGGTATCTTTTTCCAGGATAAGCTTGATCTAAGTCGTAAAACTCGGTTCTGGTAACAGTATCCGCTTTCGAGTTTGGATAACCTTATCCATTATGGTCTCATGGATATGCCATTTCAGGACCTAAACATAATGCTATTCCAACTAAGCAACAATGTTATTTGATATACCTTGCTTAAGGGCCTCGTCTTAATAAGTTTTTTTCATAGATGGGCAGCTCTATTTGGGAAAAGTTTGTGTCAAAAAAGCTCACATCGACTTACTGTCACACTGATAGAAAGTCAGGTCATCTAACTTTATTGTGTTATTGTAAGGCATTCGGTTTTTTGAAAGGCTTAGCCATTTGGACTATACCAATGTTATGTATATGTCTCCTGGAAAGTAACATTAGCTGGCTTAAAAATATGTGTCAATCACTGTAGCTGAAACGAGAGCCGATCGGTCCAAAGTTTATTAAAAGCAAAAAGATAAAAATAATGCCCGCAGGCTATATTATTTATTATTATGCCAGGAGACTGAAGAGGTTGAACAGTGTAATTACCTCGGAACTATTGTAGCTTAGAATGGTGGTCAAAGTCTGGACGTTAAAAGTAGAATAAATAAAGCTCGCGCTGCCGAGCTACTACTTTGTACTCCAATTTGGAAATCGAGTTAAATCTTCTTACGCACTAAGATGAGATTCTACGAATCCAATGCCAGATCCGTGTTATTATATGCCTGTGAAATCTGGAAAGGTTTGGCAATTATCTCGAGGAAATTGCAGGCTTTTGTGAACGACGATGGATTGGTCATACATTGAAGAAGCCAAATGATAATACGCAAAGCAGTCCTTTAAATAGAATTCTCAGGGAGCACGGCAGATTGTGAAAGATGGGAAAGATTTATTGATGCCCTATGACACAACCGGGGTTACAGGACATAATGATGATATGAGGTAGGAATGCAAGTTGAGTATCTTATTTTACTTTTACTTAGGCATGATTTTAGTTTTTAAGTATCTCTAACGATGCCCTCACACCTCAGGTTAGTTTTCAAAGATCTTCGATAGATGTGCTGCTACCGATGACCGTCATTTAATCTTTTCTTACAGTCAACAATACTTACGAATAACGCAAAGGGATTTAAAAGGCAAATATACATATTGAAAAATGACTTCACCTTCCACTCAACATAGTCAAAATTTATTAGTTCTATTCAAAGATTTATTTAAGAATCAGATCAATCAATTGATAATCCAAAAATTCGCATGCCTCCCCGCATTGTATAATATTAATTCGTTTCAATAAATTCGAAAAATCAACAGAAAATCTCAGCTGTTTAATTTCCTCCAATTGTTGTCATTTCCATTCTTCAAGCCGGCAGTTCGACATTAATCTGTGAAAATTTTAGATCCCATTGCTAAGGATTCGCAAATATTTTCAATGAAAACTCACCCCCACCCAAAAAGCACACCCACCCACCCACCCACCCACCATCAACCCCAAGTGATAAGTTGCTGCTGACTTCCCTCGTTATACTTAAGAGTCCATAATATCTTTGGCAAACTTTTCCTCCTCATTCATTCATTCATTCTTTCGTTCGTTCGTTCGTTCGTTCGTCTTTCCTTTCTTTTTTTTTCATTTTTACCATTTCCGGTTATTTTTCCTCCAAAGTTAACCATTGAAAAGGATATGTTAGCTTAAGATGTTCTCTGGTGCGAGCATACATATACATACATAATATTGTCTGCAACTTTGGCCACATGCCTCCCAGCAATCCAATAAACCTCTAACCTCTGTGTGGCCCGAGCAGAGATGTTTCCATGGAAAAAAAAAAAAAAAGAAAATAACTAATTTCCACAAATTTCCTCACTGTAATCCTGTACCCAATTTACGAAGATGGGATCTACTTAGGAATACCCGAGGAAATGAAAATTCATAAACCTAACACACACCAGAAGAATCAACCGAAAAACTTTCATCCCCGCAAGGAGAAGGCAGTGCAGAATCCTACCTACATATCGTCGACGTCGTCCTCGGTCGTAGCCATTGTTGGACACAGGTGGCATAGTACGTGGCAGGAAAAAAAAAAAGGAAACACCGTTAAACCTTAAACCTCATAAAATGAAATAAATGCGTGCGATTATTTTTAGTAATTTATTTCTCAAGTGGTATTAACGGCCATGTTGACACATGAGGTTCCATCTCACACCCCTAGATGGGGTAATAAATGATGACAAAGCGAAAAGGACTTGTAAGTCGGCGCTTGTTAACAGGTAAACTAGGGAATTTCATTACACTATGACTGCAGCAAAGAAAAACAAAAAAACAAAAAAAAATAAATAATCGAATACTAAATTTACTGGAGGAAAACTGCATTCAAAATGTTCACTCCCTCGTTAACAGGGAATATTCAAAAGTTAAACTTGGAAAACCCGAGTAAAACTTTCCCACAGCATGACTTTGAAAACCAACAAACATTCTGCTTGGGCAACATTTACGTTTGGCAATAGTTTTGGCTAAGAAATTACGAAGCGCGCCATGGAACTTGATACTAGAGCTGGTCCTGGTACTGTACTGTATACAGTGCACACCCACTCAGACTGAGATTACTATGCAAACGAGAAAAGTTTCGGCAACAAACTATTTATGAAATAAAAGTCCGAATCAAGCGCCAGTCACGTATTTGGTGTACTTTATGCAATTAAGACGGAGTCGGGCGCATGAAGATGTTTTGTACTAGTATTTTGGGGGAGCGAAAGAAACTTTTATCTTGGCAACCGCACTTGCCGGAATATGCACGGATGATTTGTTGGCCGTTCTGGGAGAGTCTAGTGAAACTTTTTTTTTTTATGAACCTAAGTACTTCCTCTATGAATAGTGTATCTTGGTGCCGGACGGCTGAAAAGAAAACTAATTTTATCACCTAGTGCGAGAGTCCTTAGAGAGAAGACTTCTATTCAGTTCAGTTCAGTTCAGAAAAGTTAGTTTTTTAGATCTCTCCGTATGGCTAGTTAATTTTTTAGCTCATTTAATTTAATTTATGGGAGTTTTCTTCATCTAACCTAATTGGGTCATGTCCATTTTTTTTTTGGGATTCTCCAAAGAATGTGATTGTTCTTCTTGTGGAATATCTGGAGGGAATTTTAAGTATTTTTGCTCAATTCCATTATTTTGTTTTGAACTACTTGAGACATACTTCAAGTCCTTGCAATCCTCAAGATTTGCATAAGCTGAAATTTGTCTGATGTTGGCTAATTTAATCCTACAGCGAGTCGGGGTCTAAGATTTTTTTCTCAAAAGGAACGGTTGCAGTTTTTCATCTCCGTTCTTTGTGGAACCTGCTGCACTTCGTACCAAAAATAATCATGGATAGTTAGGAGGAGTAGATGCGTAGCATTGTGTACCCCTGTCGTGGGAAGACCTAAATGGGAAAGAAAGGTAAAATTAATTTGTGGCTTTGAGTTGCCTATGCAGCCTCCCTGAACTATCCCAAGATTGTAATAAATCTTAGGATGGTTAATGGTGACTTTCCTGGCAGATTGCCGAAGTCCGCTTTCCTGTACACGCTATGTCATTCTCATAGGAAGTGATCTGTGTTTCTTCCTCCGTCTGTATCGCCATGGCCTCTGCTTACGTCATCTGTATTCAGTAGCATTCTTCTTTGGTGGATTATGGGGACAAAGTTGTCGCATATGCGAATGATGTTGACCAATGTTGTCATGACGACATGTAAGTTCATTCCCACCATCACTGAAATACTTCAATCCTCCCTCAATACCCTACACAGAAGGGGGAAAGATTTGGATTAAACGTTAACCCCTTGAAAACAGAGGTGGTGCTCTTCACTAGTAAGAAAACAATCTCACAGATCGGGTCCTTGATACTCAACAGCACACCCCTCCAAATCTCAGATAATCCAAAGGCAAGATACTTGGGCTGTATACACAACCGCAAGCTAACTTGGAAAAAAAAACATCAGAAAGAAAGGATAAAAAAGCGTATAGCCTTCTATACGTGTAGCAAAATCTTTGGTAAAAAATGGGGGCCCAAGCCCGCCATCATTCACTGTATGTACGCAGCCATCGTCAGATCCATTGTATCCTCTGGATGCCTAGTCTGGTGGCCCGCATCAGATAAGGCCATGCACCTCAGATCACTTAGTTTGTAGTGCACTATCATCGACTAGTCTCAAGAAGTCTTGTGTTAAACTGAATTTTAAATGTGGTAGGGGACTAGGGGAGGAAGGTAAAACAAAGTTGACGACCATTATCAGGTCCTATTCAGACGCCTATCTTATTAATTCGTCCGCCAGTTTTGTCCCTTGGACACTGCTGTGTCCTGGAATTCACCAGAGTGTCAAGGCAAAGTTTCACAAGTTTAGATTTAACAACCGTGGCTCTTAAGCAGCTTGGCAGTCGGTGTAGAGATCGACCTTACTAGAGTGTAATTTCGTGGATAATTTTCGTGCCGGTTCTACGATTGCTAAGACTTTCGCTTGGAATATACTGCCGTGATTCGGGAGGTTTAGTGAGCGGATCTTGGTTAGTTCCTTGAGGTACGTAACCTTACCTACTTCAGGCCATCAGACTAGACATTCATAAGACAGAATGGGTCTTACAATAGCTGTGTATATCCAGTGGATGATGACAGGCTTAGCCACCATTTTTTTTACCAAAGAATTGAATGGATGTGCATATAATAGACTATAGATACCTTCTTTAACCTTTTTGACTTGTGTATAACCCAAGAATTTCGCCTTATCTGAGATTTGGATTTGCGTAGCATTGAGTCTCAAAGGCCAAATTGTGGTATTCTGAAGTGAAGTGAAGTGAAGTGAAGTGAAGAACACCACCTCTGTTTTCGGAGGTTAAAGTTTAATCTATATCTCTCATTAGATTTGTGTAAGATATTGAGGACGGATTGTAGTAATTCGGTGATTGTGGGTAGGAACATGCCTATTGCCACTATGACACTAAATTCTAGTTTCTTTAAAAACTCGTTCGTAACCAGTTACCATACTAGAGGATATTGGACCCTACAGGTCAGTGCATCTTCCCAGAAGTCCATGTGGTAGAGTGATCTTTCGATTATTGCTTCCATTTCATGAAGGACTGTCTTAACAGATCGGCTTTTGGTACAGGCATGCTAGGCTGAGGACATATCTTTTAGATTTAGGTTGGGGCAAATGTGCAAATCTAGATGAGGCTTATTGTCCTGAGATCTTTCGTGTGTGAAGGTTTACTCACTTTGGGTATGAAAATGAACAAAAGACTACAATGTTTGTTTGGATGATAATTTTTGCAGAAGTTTAAACGGGACGACGACCTAGACGGAACGTGCCATCGATTTAAGATAGACGTTGACGAGACACCCAAACTCCACACGATCTGGTAGAATTCATTGACTTGGCAAGCCACATACGCAAACTCACCTCCAAAGTATGGTTTGACGCTGAAACTGGGGACTAAGCCACAAACTGCTAAAGTGGATATAGACGTTTAATTGTTGGATCGCATTCAATGTGTGGTTGTTTAATGGCCGAGAGCCCACTCTCTCAAAAGTAAATTGTCCTGTCTTGCATTTATTAGATGGAAGCCTATCCCAGGTCTCCTCAGTAGCATATCGGGTCATCGAAATGAGGCTCTCGACACCATACATATATTCAATACATCTTTTCGAATGCCAATTTCAGAATCTTACTCCTAATGGCTCGGCATACATCCATTATTGACAACTTCTCTAAAGTTAGAGTTTAGTCCGATTAAACCACTATCTTTTAGAGACTTTTGTTAAAATTGTAAAGGAGGCTATCGTTAAGCTGAATCGGCTAGAGTTTTACTCTGCCACGTTAGCTTGCGTTTATGGACATGTAGGTATTCAGGATAACGAAAGAACTGACATCCTTGTTCAAAACCTTCTTTAGGCTGATGCTCTTCGGTTCATATGACTGAACTGCAATGTCTTACGTATGTTGGCATAGATAGCATAAAGGAGTGTAGGACTAAGACTAAGCACATAAACTAAGAAGCTAATGGAGATGTCAAGGTCTGTTACGAACGGTCAAGAAAACCTTATGTAAGATTCTGTCCATTCCAAACTTGCACTATAACGCGGTGAAGATTCTTGGACGACTCGAGAGAAACATTTTTTCAATAGTTTTCGATAGAGTATGTAGGTTCAATGAAAAACTTTACGAGGTACAATGTCTGGGACATGCATCGCGAGAGATATCAAGGCCCTGATTTACTGAGCCTTTTAAGAGCATCAGCGTAGTAAGGGAAGATCCTGTATACGATGTCGCATGTGCGAAACTAGGGGATGCTAGTTGAGACTCGAACTTTGCTAAAACGAACTGTAGAAAAGTAAGTAAGTAGTAATTCGTAGTCCTTGTCCCAAAGAAAACTCCCTCTGTGGAGAGCCTTCACTTTGAGAGAATTCTCCTGGGATAGATTTAGGCTTATGTTCCACGTGATAGCATTGATTTACTCATACGCATTAGTACGTACTAGTATTAATAAGCTCCCCAAGGACTATTTGAATGTACCGCACCTGATTATGAAGCTTTGAGAAGAGCCCCTATGTGGAGCAGTCTTTTGAAACAAAACCGGTTAGGTGTAACGTAGGATGAGATTCGTCTTTCTCTCGTGTCTATGCCTTCAGTTCTTGCTGAAGTCATTCGCGAAGATGTCTAACCTTTGGTAATGAAACCCTACCAGACAGTGTGAAAGCACCAGAACCTAGCTATTCTGTGATTGATTTAGCTTAACCAACCCAGTACTACGTTTACGATTTAACCACATCCTTCACGAGATACGATACGTTGAGTGATTTTTTTAGTTGTCGTTGGTCTTGCCAATATTGCCAAACTTGTAGTTTCGCACTTGCAGATTGTCTATGTAGCCGGCTTTTAGTCTGAAGGTCGCACTGTTAGCTATTTGTTTCCCGAAGTTAAGGGACGTATAAACCGTGTAATGGTAATTGAAGGGCTTGATAACGGCTTAATTTTTTGTAAAAAAAAAGGATGTCCCTAGTAGATATTGCACTTGAGCCACAGTAAGGCCGAATGCCAATATTTCTATATCAATATTCAAATGAGAGAAGTCTTCACCCTCTATACTGTCTTGGAAACATTTGTTTAGAATTGCAAGGAGTTCCTTTGTGATGACTTACTTATTTAGATGGCGCTAAAGTTCGGGGTGGACCTGGGTCTCAACCAACAAGCCTCTCCAGCCAGCTTGATCTTTAGCTAACTGCCTCCAGTTTCGCACAGCAAATTGGTTGATGTCCCTTTCCACTTCAGCGCGCCACCTTAGGCGAGGTCTTCATCTAGTGCGTCGTACCCCTGGGGTAGATTCGAATTGTCCATCCGCTCTATTGACCCAACCATCTTAGTCGTTATATTCGAACTCTTCAGACTAGGTCGATGTCGCTATATAACTCGTACAGCTCATGATTGTATCTTCTTCTCCATTTTCCGACTGAGATGATCAGGGTCTTATATAATTGTCTTCTTAGCCCATAGAAGCATCAATTGGCAAGATTTAATCCTCTTTTGATCCCAGCGCTGATGTCATTGTCTGAATTTATCCTAGAGAGAAACTCAGCACATCAGATGCGGCATCCCTGATGGCTTTTTGACAGTGTAGCCACTGGTCTTCAATACTTGATGAATCGGTTAATGATTGTTTTGTTTATAAGAGCAAATAGCTATAAATAAAGACGCAAGTCTGCAGGGATTTTAACTAAATACCGACCATTGGTATCGACAATCATGTGTATCAGTTGCTAAACAGAAGATACAATTATGGAGTAGGTACTGCTTAACAATTGGGTTAGTAGTGATTGCTCTTTTCCTCAGATAAAAAATATCAATATTTATTTTCAAGCCGCCAAGAATCAGAAAGGCTGAACTAGGCACTATGCACTAGGCACTGCTGCCAAGACTTGTCGTATCCGAATAATATAATTTTAGAGGACATTCCTGTTCCTGGCTATAAGCACAAACCAATTTCTAAACATCAGCGGCTTCAACAAATAGCAAAATTAGTCGAAAACTTCTCAAATTAAACTTTTATATCTTTGACAAACTTTGCCTTCGCGCTTCTTAGCTATAAGGAGATCTATGTGTCATTATTAGGAACACGCCGAGGAGTAAAAATTCAAACTTTCAATTGTCCCAAACAATCGGTCTTCATCCATTAATAAAATTACCCGAACGCGGCCGCCTTTAGCAATCTGGAACTTCTGTTCCAAAAACAATTTCCATTGTAATTTCCTAAATAAATTTTTAAAAATAGACTCTCCCATTTCTCATTGGACGACCTCCTCTTTGGGGGTAAAGTGCCCACATCGTCATCACTTAAGAGTTCCGCATCGAAAGCCAGTGTGACAGCAGTTCCCTCCAGAGGCCATCAGAGAGACAAGAAACATCTGGCAATACAAATGGCCCCAAAAAATCCACTAAGAAATTAATAAGCCCTGAATGATTAACGATGATAACCGGCTAACATTATCATCATCAGCCGAATGTCCTTAGCCAGTTGGATGGCAGTTATACTGAATTTAGATCCAGAGGAAATCGTTTTTCGTCCTCTGTGTCCCTGCCTCCCTGCCTCCTTAACGGGGGGCAATCAATAATTTGACAGCTGTTATTTCCATTAAACATTTTTCTTCTTGAGTTCCTTCGAAGGACGAACATCATCGTCTAAATCTTAAATCGATGTGAGTGTGTGTGAGAGTACGGGGGAGCTACATAGGGGTGCACACGACTAACCCACTTATGGCAGATGTAAGGCGAACACAAAAAAAAAATGGAAAAAAGAAGTGTGAACGCTGATGCCAAGCATCATTCATCATACATGCGCCGGGGTACTTCTTGGGCTCAATGAGAGCCCATAATGGTGTTCACAGTTAACTATAAATTACCATCCATAAAAAGGATAATATGCCTCTCTCTGGTAGAGTGTGGCTGCCGCCAGCTGGCGAAGGAGGTGCACGCCGAGAACACTCAACCAGGACGACGATAAAGTACAAAAAGCTAAAATAATTTGTGGGGCTGTGCTTGTGCATTGAGGTCGACGCGGGCACTGCCACTCCTGGAGAGGCAACGTTTCGCAAGGTGGCATTCAAAAGGACTTCTCTACACAAGCGTTTACCTTTTATATTTTCTTACGATCTCTACCGAAAGCAGTGAAGGAGATTACAAGAACTTAAGCGAAAAGCTTCTGTCGCGAGAAGTGTATTCATGTCCTTCCTCTGTCCCAAGAGCAACTTGTCATCATGCCAGAGTCTCTCACAAGTTTTTACTGTTCGAAAACACACAACAAGCGCCTTCCTTCCAAGGGGGTTTGAGGTATGTTTGGCCATCTGCTCGCTCGTTTCTTTGGAAGCAACAAGATGTTAAGCAAAGTGTATTCATAAATCTTAATTACACGTGTTTTTTGGTTAGGGCGAGCATATTTTATTGCCATCATCATTATTGTTGTTATGCATACCATGCTGGTGTACTACTGCCACGGACTTGTGTCTTTACAAACAATTGCTTGTAGTTATGGGGTGTGTTTGGAATGACAAGGGATGGAGGGAACACTCGTCCAATTTTTCAAAAAGCGCAGAAATCTCAAATTTGTCTATTGAGGGTGGTGAATACTATGCCGGTGGACTTAACTTATGTCCTCCCGTGTTTAACGCTGATACACACAAATGACTGAGAATTATAGGAATTTTAATGTTAGGGGTGTTTTCTAGCCTTTTGTAGTTGCCTTGGAACGCTTATAATAAGGTGTCGCGCATTTTTAATTAAAACAATCACAAAAGGGTTGTTTTGCAGTGAACGAGAAGATCCAATAAGCTCTAATTGGAGAAACAATTAAGACGAAACAATAATCAAGATTGAAAGGTAAAATGCTTCGGTCTTGTATACCTACCAATGTTTTATTATACGTTCTCAGGATCTTATCTCACACTCGATTCAATTGTTTAATTCGAGATATAAATGTAGACACAGTAGCTGTGTAGAATTCAGTCTCTTCATCAAAATTTATCTGTTGGCGAATCGTCCTTGTAAAAGCTTGTAAAATTTTAAGTGAAGACTCCTTGTAGGGAAGTAAAAATAACCCTTCAACATTTTTTGTAAAAAAAAATCGTTCGTCAAATGTTTTTTTTCAGTAAATTAATAGTGTTGCGCGTTGTGTGGCATGTGGCACCGTCCTGCTGAAACCACATGTCTTCAACATTAATGCCTTCCAATTGGAAGAGGAAGGAATCAATAGAATGGCTCGAAAACAACATTCTTGTGTCAGAACCTCTCTGATATTTGGAAAGAACTGGAAAAGAATTGGCTAATGGGCTAAGTTTTGCGTTGACAAATTCCAACTGAGGTAGGCCAAAAAGCTTCTAGGAAAATGCCACCACAAAAGGAAAGAAAAGGTTGCACCTCAGGATACTGAGTATAGAAGCCGATGGACAATGTAGACTGTGCATGAACTGCGAAGAAGTGCTAATAGACCTTTTAATAGTATGCGAAGTTCTAATTGAAGGGAAACCACCTGAGAGCCTTTTATTTTCAGAGACAGACTTGTATTTGCTGCATCCTCTTCAGGAACCTGTTACACTGGAGGAGGTGCTTTAACTCGAGTAACCAATCGATCACAGCAATATAGTTCGGGGAGCAAGATAGACGTACCAACGTCGCAGTGCTCTTGTATGAATCTTTCTACCATCTACCATACGTCTCTAAAAGATTAGATCACAAGGATTTTGATAATAACTATGTATGCGCTAAAAATCCTTGCCACCGTTTGAAAGTTCGAAACACATCTTAATACATACCTAGCACAACACTTATAAGTGACACTAATGACAACGCTACAGGATCACTGTTACCGGATCTTAGACTATAGGAGATCTAACTGGGACAAACTGCACGAACTGCACACGCTGTTCAGAGCAAAAAAAATACTTCAGACCAGCGCAGCTCCTGCTTTTATTACAAATCAGAAATAAGACCACCACTGTAGTATTATTGTCAAGTATGGAACGTGAAATGAGCGTGTTGACTGATAGAAGATCCAACTCCTACATCTAACCTCAAAACATTGGCACATAAAAGGCGGGTGGCTGACTTATGCTTATATGCTTCAATTAATGATTCCTAGAAATACAATCCACCAGACAAGCCATTAGGGTAGAGGCTTATAAAGCGGCGCTGCAAAGAAAGACGAGGGCTGCTCGTGAGCTCTACGAGCAGAAGAAATGGGAAGAACATCGGCTTCTCCAAAAGAAGAAAAAATCGATCGAAGATATTGAGAGACTATGTATACTCCAGACTATACTCCAGGCAAAAAGAACGTGTCAAGCAAACAAGACAAGTCAAGCCAAGAGTCACAGTCGATGCTGAGAATATGGAAAAACTTCTACAAAAACTACAGACTTCTGCAGACTGTATAATGGCGACGAAAATCAACATCCTGCTGTCAGGCAGAATGAACCTGACCTGACGGCTTACCAAAGCAGCTTCTAATTGACCTGGTAGAGACCATACACCAACTCATTTCTAAGGTTTGGTCAGATGAGTGTATGATTGATGAATGGAATCTCAGGACTGTTTGTCCGATCCACAAGAAAGGAGATACCCTGAATTGTGTCAATTAAAGAGGTATTAGTCTCCTTAACATCTCTTATAAAATCTTATCTGCCATCCTGTGTGAACGCCTGAAACCCTTCATCAACACCATGATCGGCCCCAATGAGTGTGGTTTCGGGCCAAGAAAGTCCACAGTTGATTAAAGGTTCACACTTCGACAGATCTTGGATAAAGCCCAAGAAGTTCAGATGGATACCCACCATCCTTTCATCGATTTTAAGGCCTGTAGAGCACTGTTCCGTACAACTAAGGCACTCTCTATAAGACCTTGATCATCCCAGTCCTGCTGTATGGTGCTGTAGCCTGGGCTCTATCCAAAGCGGATGACCTCGTTTTGCGAGAAAAATGCTTCAAAATATATTCGGTCCGAATTGCGTTGACGGGTTTTGGAGGAGGAGATTCAACGACGAACTATACGAGCTGTAGGACATCAACCTAGTCAACAAAATTACGCATCAAGATGACTTTGATATGTAGAGCGGAGGACACAAATCCTCCGGCCCGTAGAGTCTTCAAATCTAACCCAAAGAGACAATGCAGTATGGGAAGACCTCCGCTTAGATGGTTACGCGCGCTAGTAGAAGGAGACCTTAACCGAAGTGGAGTGCACAACTGTTGTCAGTTAGCTAAGGACCGGGCTTACTGAAGAGACTTGATATTGGAGACCCAGGATCACCCTGCATTGAATCGTTACGTAAGAAAAAGAAATAATTTAGCCTTAATGTACATTCCATTCACGTGATATACATATGTACGTTCTGTGGGATATGACCAATCCGTAGGTGAAATCAACACACAGCTGAATCAACTGAGATCTTGAATTCAGTAAATTCAGTCCTTCCTCAGAAAAGCATTCCAAAGCGCAAGTAAAATACAACTTGGTACTAAATGTTTAACCTCATTCCACCACTTTACTGATGAAAATACAGAAAAAAAGGCATCGAGATACAGAGGTATGTAGGTACCTACGAATTGTAATGAATAACGACTCTATATCAACTCCAGGACTTCCTTTAATTTCCATTAAATTGGATGAAATTCCCATGCAAAGTGGATCAAACTATTTGGAACGTTTTCAAACCGAAGAGGATGTGCTGGCTCATTGGCATCAAGCGTTAAAAAAGAAAACTACATACTAAAATTCTTTCGAAACATACCTCGTTTCCACGTTTTGAAAACTCAGCCAAAGGTTCAACCCTTCTTCGTCCTTGCCCCACATACCTTCACGTCGAAATTGTTTCACGTATATTTACGACACTGGTAACCACAACTATTTCACCGCGCTCTCCCTGCCCTTATGGAATTCCCCAAATTGAAATGCTATCCTCGCCAGTGATGGATTGCACATTTTTAATCCTTTGTAAATTATACCACTTAAATCTACGACATCACGCACTTTTCGCCCCCTCCTCCCAACACCACCCAACTTGAAACGAAAAACGTGAACACATTTCGGCATCATTCGGGTGGTGGCGGGCGTTGCGTTACCGTCATTAGACAGTCCGTACATTAATCAAATTTGCCTTCGACTATAGTACAGTAGAATACGGTCGGTGGCAGGAAGAACAAAAAAGCAGAAAGCAGCATCAACCCTCGAGCCTGCACATTCCAGAGTCAAATCACGTAAACATTATATACGATATTCCAATATAATCCATAAGCAATGGCCCAGAATTACGAAAGATTGTTCTACGAGCTGTGTGCTGTTCACACCACATGTGGAATGCTGTCAGTTGCAAGGCAAGCTTGTTGGCAGTTTTTCATGGTAAAAATACTTGACGAGACGGCACAATAGGTAATCTATCCAAAGTGGGGATGAATTGTACACCCCACTCTTGGCTTGGCATTACCAAAGGAATGCGAGATGACTAGAGATGGTGGCGAACACACCCCGGTACAGGTAGCGGAACGCTGAAGCTTCGTAAATCCCGGATTTATAGCCACTTAAAGTTTTCCTTTTATTCTTTCGTTTTTCCGTCATCTATTGTTCGTACTTTTTCGGTGTTTGCCAAATTAGAGGAAGGAATACGTACGAGAAGCATTATGGTGTGAAGGCAGTGTTTCCTCCTCTCACCATGTGCTTTGGCTGAAATCTCGTTTGAATTATTGCCCCACACGGTTGCGAAGTCTGACGTCTTTCCTCTGTAAAAGGTGTCAAGAATTCAGTATTTGCTTCTTTTTTTTTTTCCTTCTTCCCATATGGAATAGAGGATAAGGGGGGAGTGTGAAGCACTTGTACGTAGGAGGATTTGGTAGGAAAGTAATAATACAGACGTCGCTCACGTGAAAACCATCAGCGTTGCAGGCGGTATTGTTTGGTTTTTACAACACCAAAGTTTCTCCCATCATCTTCATCACTCATATGAGCCCTTCTTAGGGGCAGACGACTGGCCCCACCGGAGAGTGTCGAGAGTAATAAATGCTGCAAAGTCTAGGATAGAACTGTCGTAAAGACCTCAGGAGGGCTGCCAAGTGAGCTGTATTTATTATGCCATTTGTTTATCCATTGTGCTGTATGAAGGTGTATCCTGCTTTTATAGAAACGGAAGGATAGTACCCACAGTAGGAGTGCAGCTGATGTTAGGAATCGAAGCTTTAATAACAGTGGAGATGAACAGAATAACTCAACATAATATTTGTGTAAAATGAAGGTGTAGGTCCTTGAGAACAATTACACAATTTCGAATCCAAATCAAACTTGCTACCGAAACCGATACAATGCCTCGGATAAGGAATGAACACATGTTGACGACTTTTGGCTATCGTACCCGGACAAAGATTGGTTTCTGGAATTTGAAGACTCTCCCCGACTTACAGAGTGAAAGGCCTCTTTCTTCAATTGGAACATAAATTCACGCGTTATAGACTAGGCTTGGTAGTAAGCGAGATAAGATGGTTAGATGCAGGTGAGTACCAATCCCCAACACGTAACACTGTACTGCTTTACTACGGAAGACCATCCGGAAGTCTTCGTGGATATGGAGTTGGACTGTTGTTAACACAATCAGGACGCAGCCGCACAATGATAGGATTTTAACGGATGACGCGTCTGAGGAAGAAAAGGAGACCTTTTACAACCAGTTGGGCCCTGTTTTTATTGCAACCCCCCACGGCGACATTATCTTCGTGTTGCCTTCCCGAATGCCAAGGAAGGCAACGACAACGAAGGGCTCAAACATGTTATGGGAAGACATGGCCTAAGCATTCGCAACGACAACGGTGCAAGATTCCTTGATTTTTGCAACGCATATCGCCTTGTCATAGGCGGCACCATGTTTGAACACAAACCCTGCCTTAAAATTAGCTGGGTGTCAACATGCAGCAAACGATTTCCAACCAAATTGACCATTTTGCCGTCAGTCACCATTTTAGATGTAGTCTTTTAGACGTGCGAAACAGACGTGGAGCAGACAATTACGGACTGCTGCCGTTCGCAGATCAAACGACACAAGGATGACCAGTTCCAACACCGACCGACTAAGTGATCCTTCAGTGCATCAAGAACCACCTCTTACGTTGTGTGGGAACAATCAGCAGGTCATGCCCGTCACCATACAAGACCATTGGTATTCTGTGAAAACGGTTCTCACATTAGGTGCAGAAAGAACTTCCACTCGATCGCACTGAATACACAGGGCGTGGTTTACTGAGGTTACCTGGAGAAAGATCGACGAACGAAAACATCTTAGAGTTTAAATTGCAGCAACTCAAGCAACAGGGAGGACCGATCTAGAGTCCTTATATCGGATAAACATGGGGGAAGTGCAGAGTAGCGTGTGGCGTGACAAGCGCAATTACATCAATGTGTTGGCTACTGAAACAGAAAAAGCAGCAATAGCGTTTACAGAACCACCAAAGAGCCGATAGGTGGTCGGAGCTCTACCCAACACCCGGTGAAAGGCTTAGAAGGTTCTTTGCTTATGTCGGATGAGGATAAACTGAAAAGATGGAAGGATTACTTTGCTACGGTTTTATACCGTGTATTCGCTAGCAATATGCACCCAAGTCAAACTGAGGTGTCCAAAGCATTCTCATCACATATCCCTCGCAATGGAAGCCGCTAACTTAAGATGGCAGGATATGCGGCGGTTTTAGATGCACATGGTGCACAACAGTAGAGAAGCAAGCACGGCAACTGAGAATCAGCTGGGGAAAGCTGAGGCACTTTGCCAAAAATTCCACATAATAACGCGTAGGCATTGTGGACCCTATGACCCACAAGGGGATAGTGGACATAAGTACCTAAAAATAACTACGTGACTTAGTAAAAGAGAGTAGCCACTGTAATGCGACTTTTTTTAACCCTTTTTGGAATACATATTGCGCACGTTCTCAGCGACCTGTTGTAGAGGCTTCCACGGCAATGATTCACAGTTACTGATCCTTCTGTTATATAGTATAGAATGATGAGCTAAATATTTGAGCAGATATTCGACGCTTTAGTGGAGCAGAACATACAGTCCCGAACTGAACTACTTGTACCAAGTAGTAGATACAGTTCGAAAAGCTAAGTTATGTTAATTACATTGGCTTGTCCACATTGTACAAACGCACAACAATATTCTAGCTGTCGTCCAGTCCTTGTCTCTAGGTTCAAGGCGATTAGAAACACTGATTCTTCTTTTTAAAGAATAAGCACGCGTAGAAAGCAAGATTCATAGTTCAACGAATTAGCAGCAATATGTCTGGAATTAACGGCAATCCAATGATTAAAAAAATAAGTTTACGACTGTTGATTACTCTTACCGGACTCAGGTTGGTTTCTCGGATGAAGAGGCTTGAAAACCTAAATTAGGTTAGGTTAGACCAAAAAGGAGGTCCATTGCGATATCATACTGGAAGAGAACCGGATTAACAGTACGGGGGACAGAACATAGACGATTATGCAGTGTCACGTCCGTGCGAAGGTTTAGTCTTTCGTTTAAAAACAGGTTTACATTGGATGCAGCCACACATAGACCAGTACAGATCCATTACGACACTGCATGCATCTAAAATTGCAAAATAGAACTACCCTTAGAATGAGCTGGATTTTGTTATAAAGCTCTGGAAGCAACTCATGTTGGCGTTATCCAGTTAAAATTTGAAGTGATACTAGTCGAACCCATCCCACTTTGTTTGGTATAAAAAGGATAACTTCTACAACTAGATGCAGACTTTGTCACTTTGATGAGGGATTCAAATTCAAAGAAGACCTTAACCAAGTTCTCAGAAAATATGACAGTGGCTCCCAAAATATCTACTACTTAACCGAATTTTGGATTTGTAAGTCAATTGATGGCAATATGACGTCTAATCATTTTGATAAAGTGGCGACCAGTTAAAGTTTGAGAAGTCAAGGACATCGAAACAGGCGGTGAACCGATAGTACGATGTCAACATTATCTAACACCTACTAATCAACTGAGTACTACATTGTATCGAAGAATCTGCTGAACATCAGACGGTCAACGTCTAATTTCAACAGAGTATAGGATCCTTCAGTAATCAGCAACCTTTCGCAAGATGTAAAAACCCCTCCTTTGGTATCAAAAATAATTTTATCTCTAGAAACTAGTGATGACGAGAGGTGGATCCTGGAGTAGAGGAAGTAGCAATTAGGTTTGGAGTCAGTAGCCTCTATAGGATCATTGAGTCAATATCTAGTGAACATTTTAAAAGCTTAACTAGTCAGCTAAATCAATGGAAGGAGAATTTTTGCATAAGACTTGAATTTTCCGATTTGAACTGCACCGCCCTAAGTAGAAATTTTCTGAATACCCACACTCAGCCTCTAACCATTTTTGAGCTTACATCTGCGGCGTTTGCTAAAAAAAATCGTGGTATACCACGAATATTGTTGATGGTGGATGGAAATGATTGTCAAGTCGAGACACTTCTATTAACGTTTGATCTCTATGTTTTTATAAAATCTGTATTCTCAAAAAAAAAATTGTCAACAACCCATTCCTCATAAAGTCTATACCACTTCAACATCGCCTGACAAATGAATTCAATTGGCAATCCTGGTACGTCCAGTAGAAAGTGAAAAAAAAAACTTTGCCCAAAGGCGTCCACTGCATGGGGGCAAATCTCAAGCTAATACCCTCAAAACCTCACCTCAAACATCCCCTTCAGCCAAATGAGATAGCTTTGCCACTCTTGGCAAACACTGTCTTCTTCCTATCCACTTCCCACGTCTTGGCTCCGTTTTTATTGTAGTATTGTGCTATCATATTTCCTTCATGCATTATGCACAGCACAGACTTGGATTCTGAAGGATATTGCTACTTCCATTCCCAGTGTGTCTTCTTTGTGTTCGCCTTCGGTTTCGGTTTCAAAGTTTTTGTCTTAAGGGCCATTTACTCATAAAATTACCATCAGCCTATCAGCACCACCCACCACACCATCATCCACGCTGCCACACCACCGACTCTCGGTCGGGGGGTGAAATATTATTGAACGAAAATGTAACAGCATACCTTTGGAGTATTATTAGGGCAATGGGAGGGCGCGGCGTTTGCTTGGTTGGGATTGACTGACTGTATAAGCCACCCCATGGTCGGGTTCATGGCTCATGAAACATCTTCACCTTAATAATAGTAAAACATCAACGGGACGCAAAATCCTGCAGTACAATAAAGCGGCCAGGATTACAGTGTTACGGTGCCATCAACCATCAACAATCATCCATTGAAAAGTGGCGCTTCACTTCGAAATCACCCCGTGCAACGTTGTTGGTCGTCGCCAACTCCAGTGGCGCTGCTGTGATGATGATGATGACGATGGGTATCCTGCAAACGCTACCTCTTTGCCTAACTCAAGCCCGCTGAACCGAAATCCATTGGCTCATTGTATCGTGCTTGGTTTTTATTTTGTTTGGTAAATTTGGCAGAATATGTTTACATAAATATTTTCTAACTGTATCTGGTTTTTATATGGTGTGGCAGGGGGTGGGTGGTGGGGGGGGGGGGGGGTGTTGGCTGTTGGGTTGCTTACATTTTATTTCGTTACCCTGCTGGGTGTCGTCCTTTTTGTCTTTCGTTTCGTTTGTGCCTGACTAACTTCTGGGAAAAGTATGTTTGTTTTATTTTTTTGCGTGCACTTCGTACGGGGGTCTGATTAAGATTAAGGGTTGGCAACCCCAGCGGGGAGTGCGTTTACATTAAAAACAATTTGGGAAGTTTTTTTTCTTTTTTTCTTTTCTTGTTACTTTTTGTTTTGTTGTCTTGTGTTTGTTTATTTCCGTGTTTGCTCCCCCTTTTTGGTTAATGCTTTGGGGGCATTTTTTCCGTTTTGGTTTTGGTTCCCTTATATTTCAACTGTGGAATGCATTAATTGACCTTTAGGGAATGTAAGTAAGGATTTAAATTGTTTGACTGTTGTCGGCTGCTGTTTGCCGTTTACGACGAGGGTGAAATGTCGGCAGACACATTTGCATTTGAATTCGATTAAGTCGTCCTCGGGAAGAGAGAGCGTATTAATTTGCATAAGTCTTGTTGCCATTGTTGCCTTTGTTCGTTTTTATTTGATTTGCAATTAAATTTTCTTTTGAGTGAAGCTGCAGTATTTAAGAGGAAATGGGGCTTTTTGTTTGTTTTGCAATCAAATTTTCATCGGTATCGGGACATGATTATAGACCGACGACACAAAGGGGGATACGAGCCATTGTAGGTATTTAAATATCGTTGTGTTCCGTTTATCTCGATTTAATGGAGTTTACCTGACTGAAATGTCAATAGTAATGCTGTAGTACGATACTTATATTATAGCTGAATCGTTTTTAAGGTTATTTATTTGCTTAAGGCGTATAGCTGAGGGGTGAATTAAATATATGTACTGTGGAATTATAGTCGGTACGCATAAGAATCTTGCACACTTAATTGGATAGCTACATACTACCGATAGTTAACAATGTAACTTTAAATCTAGTATTGAAAAGCGTATCTCCATTTAAAGCAATACCTTCCACCCATGTGTCACTTACTGAACTACAGCCTGCAGCCAAGAGTACCTTGAGGATGAGCCAATTAAATGGCCTGAACTCAAACCTAGTAGGGCATACACAGATCCTAAAGAACATCGTAGAAGAAGCATTAAAAAGTGACTACACGTCACCATACCTCGATTTTGAAAACCATTCTCAGTACAGAAGAATGGGGAAACTAAGAAACCAACAAAAGACAAATCTATACCTATCTACAGAGGCAGGTCAAAGATGGATAAAGAAATGGGAACTGGTATATTGTTCATGGAACTAAACGTACAAAGCTCGATCAGACTTCCTGACAACAGCTGCGTCTTCCAAGCGGAGTTCCTAGCAATGACAAAGGCAGCCAGTATGGTATCAATGATGGTAATACCAACGTATGATATCGCCATTTTCATTGACAGCCAGGCGGCCATTAAAGCAATTTTTGCCACTGAAATCAAGTGCAAACTAATCCGACGCTGTCTCGAAGAACTTATGTTTCTTGGCTCACAGCAATTATCTGCTGGATCACAATTATATAACCGCGAATAAAATAGCGGACGAACTTGCAAGAAAATGGTAAAATCTGGCACTTCAATGGATCAAACCTCCACTCTTCAACCTCAGGGAGCGTATTATACGTAAGATCCTACTGACAGTAAACAGTAGGTCGGTTACCACATGTGATGACATATCAAGGAATCTCTAACAACGATACGACAAAGGCAGAACTAACAAACTCCTACAAAATAATAGCAAAACGTTGGTGCACTCTCTGGGCATAATTCTCTAAGGAACCACACAATGAAACTTAAATTTAACGATGACAACATGTGCAGAAAATGCGGTCACGGAGAGGTTCACGAGGATACACCTCACTACCTGTGCCACTACACAAACCTATGTTAATTGAGGAACAGACCACTAGGAAGATATTACTTCCAGGACCTACAAGAACTATCTGATGTCTCACTTCAAACTTTGTCCAGGTTTCTAAGGACATCACGATAGCTGAAGACTCTAGGTATTCACCAACGAGCAGTAAGTAAGCAACTAGGAAAAAGCCAGCGTAGGAGCGGGGACCAACCCCCCATTGGACATCACAATGGTCTCACAAAGACCTAAGCGTGATTCCTTACTCCCCTTATCCACCCACCCACCTATCTACCAAAGTCATAACCGGGTTGCTAGGGTACGTGTTTCAATGACAAAATCCTGAGCTGAACTGTACGTAGATCGAGGGCCTGTAAACTTGATCTGAATAGGTTACCACATCATACCATCTCCAGCAAAACTGCAAGGCTATCCATTAATAGCCCAACACTCCCATACGAAGTTGTACATAAAATTCCTTTGGAAATGTCCAATAAAGCTGAGAACGTACTAGGTTGTGATCGAAAGCTCAAGAGATGGCAACCAACGGTTGCTGCCAAGCTGCCTATCCTTACTGACTTATTTAGTTGGGGCTACAGTCCAGGATGGACCTAGACCTCAACCAACAAGCCTCTCTAATTAGCGCGGTCTTTGGCAAACTCCCTCCAAGTGCACACTTAAAGTTGGTTGAGGTCACCTTCCACTTGTGCGCGCTACCTAAGGCAAGGTCTTACTCTGCTGCGTTATCTCTCCGGGTTGTATTCAAAGACTCTTCGGGCGGGAACGTTGATATTCATACGGTCTATATGTCCCAGCCATCTTAGACAACTGATGCGTACTTTTTCGACCAGGTCGATGTCGCTGTGGATGTCTACGCCTTCGTTAACGTTCATGCTTGTTGAGGAACATACATATGTATATAGAGTTTCCTTAGTGGTTCTTGACATGGCCTTCCTATTCAATTGCCTTCTTAGATCAAAGAAACAGTGATTGGCAAGTGTAACTCTTCGTTTGATTTCTGATATCTTGTTTAGTTAGAGTAGACAAAGCCGAGGTTGACAAAGTGCCTAAGAACCTCAAAGAACTGTCTATTGTGATATACTGTGCAATTCGTCGATAATGTGTGTCCCTTCTTGTTGGCAGGATGTACTTGGTTCTGCCTTGATTGGCTACTAAACCCATTTTTGTCGCTTCTGTTCCAATATTTGCAAACGCACCAGCCACAGCTCGCTGTGTTCTGTCAGTGATGTCAAGGTCATGAGCGTATCCAAGCAATTGGACAGATTTTTGGAAAATTTTGCCTCAGGTGTTAGTTTGCGAGTTTCCTACAATTGTTTCACATAAGCTGTTGGAAAAGTCACATGACAATGCTGCACCTTGTCTGAATCCTTTTTTTGTCATCACGTGTCGCGGTGAGATTGTTTCCGACTTTAATGGAGCATAAAACGTTCTCCATCGTCATGCAGCACTTTGCCAGAACTAGACATGACTCTGTATAGTTCGTCTCTTGATGGCAAGATGGTGGGTATTGATTCGGACTCCGTTTTTGTCTAGGATCTGTTTTAATGTGAAAATTTGGTCGATTGTGGTCTTATCGGGCCTCAAACCGTACTGATAGGGGCCAATCAGCGCGTTGACAAATGGTACGGCCAACAGGACCTTGTTTGTAATGATACGGAAACTAATGGTAATTTAGAGAGTGTTCATTCTTTTGTATCGGGCAAACGATGCTGAGTTTCCGTTCATCAGGAAATGGGTTTCCACCAAGCCATCCCCGGCGGTGAAGGCCTACCTCGGTAGGTAGGCCTTCTGGACTTGTGTTTGGATATTGCTATCCTCACGATTTATCGATCAGTTGCAGATGAGATTCTCAGCATCGTTTGCCTAGTTGCCACAAGAAAGTAGATCTCTCAATTGCATCAAATAAAAAAGGAACCTTGTCCATTTTATCATTGAAAAAACTGCTCAGATCTTCCCTTCCTTAGAAGGTACGACAATCTTCTTAATTAAGGACAACTGCTCTAATTCATTAAGTACTCATTGCTAATAGACCTAAGTTATAATTTTCCCAAATTAACTTAACGACGGTTCTACCGAAAATCATCTGCAAGGACATTAAAAATATGCCAAAGGCCTTTTGAATGAAACATTAACTGCTTGATAGTCACTTCCCTTCCTAAGTTGGTTAATTATATATTTTTGTTTTGTATCTTGTCTTGCTGCCCCAAACACCGAATGCCCATTATCAGGTCGTATTTATCTGTGAATTACTTGAGCGTTCACACCACACCACATAAACCACAGCCAAAGCTTTAGGATGTCTGGGAAGACATTTTCAAATTGCACAATGCCAACGCGCGGATGAATGGCCAAAATGTCGATTTAACTTTTTCTGGTCGACGTTCCAGGTAATTTTACTTATTATGTGGCCAAGAAAATACAACAAAAAAAAAAAAGGAAAAAAGAAAAGAACTCGGGTGATATTATCAGAGTGCGACTCCCCTTCAATACGGCACTATGCAGTTCTTCTTCTTTGCCGCTATCCGAAGCAGAGTAATGAGATACTTTGGGATAATTTTCCACCACACACCAGCAATCTAGCAGAGTAACTTTCGATCTAGATAAACGCAAGGAGGAGCAAAAGGGATTTATCCGCCTAGCAGCAGAATGGGACGAAGGTGGGTGGGTTGAAATCCCGAGTCAAATGGAAAATAACCTTAAGGTTAAGATTCCAAGGTAATTTGATTCAATTCCATTGATACCAAGAAATTCAAACTTGTCTTATCTTCGAGTATAAATTCACTTCAGTTGGCATTTTTTGTTGTTGGGTCTTGGGATTTGGTGCGCTGCTCCTGGTAGTGGGGTGGATTCTATTTTTTTTTTTTATTTTCACATCCCTTGTGTCTATTGTTCTCTTTTGCTTTTTGTTTATTCTTTTGCATTGAAAGTCTATTAAAAATGTTTTCGATTTTAGATTAAAAGCTAATAAATAGAAAGTTTAAGGTGCTCCTGAATGGATTGACTTGGGGAGAGATAATGGTTTTGGAGTGTTGGGTGTTGGAGAAAAGAATAGACTACGGCTTAGAGCAGGGATTAGCAAATTTATTTGACATTACATATTAGGAAGATTTCCATTGGGCTTTTGTGTAGACAGGGGATGTTGTGTGGCCACCTATTTATGGAGGGATTTAAGCATTTTTGTTTTAAGTAGACGGGAATTCACTGATGTTCGATGAACTATAAATATCTAGAGCCCGTGGTGTGGTGGAAGTAGTAGCAATAAAGGATAACACAGAGTCGTGAAAGCAAGGAAATAATGCAAAAGAATTCTGGCATTGCCAAACAGAGGTACATATACTGTAAGGCCATTTCTCTTACCGATCCGAGAGAGGAACTATTACAACAAGAGCCTAAATGACGTCCATCTCAACTCTATCAGCTGTTTGTAACACAGAATTGTGTTAATTTTCTCGTCCATCGTCTGGTGTCCTTAAGGAAAGTAAATACCGCGTAAAACCTCAACACAAAACATTAGAACCATTGACCCCAAACTATAAGTCTATCTAAGATCTTTCGCGTTTGAAGAGAAAATGAATCGGAAATAGGTTTTCCGATGGGCAAAATTCCCACCTCCTCGTGGTCCCCACCATACGAGTATAGGTATGTGATGATGTCCTCACAGAAAACAAGGATCACCCTGCCAAACAGTGTATGTACGAGTGAACAGTCATATTGACCATGTAAAAAAATTCGCATTAATTGTTAGATATGGATAGGACATAGGATGGTCACAGACCAGCTTGCAACTTCAAGTTGGTACCGAGAATGTTCACATTACCTCAAGAGGACGAGTTTACTGAGTACCTACATAAATGCTCTTCCAAATTCGGCTTTCAAATATTAAGCCATGGTCCTGGTAAATTTGGCTCCATGCGACTATTATAAATACTTATGTATTCTTTAACATGTAAAATTGGATCGGTGGTAGATACAGAGATTATATTTGTAATGCCCCTTCATTCAGTGAAGGAAACTTCTTGTAAGTCCGTGGATTATAAAACGTATGGCAAATAGGCTCTCCGACCATTTTTTCAAGTCATGTTTCCTTCTTCAGTCAGACATGACTCTCTTTAAATTTGAAGTAACCAATGCAACCGACTTTCAAAGGTTTTTCCAGTTAGCCAATGGAAACCTACTAGGCTGACAAGCTCGCTAGAACGGGTGTGACTTTAAGGATTGCTCGACATGTCATACAATATAGATCTAGTTTAGGCTGGATCAGAAACGTACTGGTTGATTACACTAAAGTAATCAGTGATCAGGAACCAACTACTTAATCGCTGTCCTCACGAAACATTGTCTGATGAACCAACATGTTAAAACGCTCGATCTCTTTCAAAAGGAAAACATCAGTTTTTCAGTAATTGGTGATCATATTGACAGCAACATTAAAGTAAATCAAGTTGATACTGACACATTCTGAAATTCCGGATCAGAACCCTTTGCACTGGATTTTTTGGTTTTTATTTTGGCTATGATCCGCATCAAGACAACCTTTCAAAACATCAGCATAATATGTGCACATGTCATTACCGACAAAACTGAAGACTCTATCAAGGAGGATTTTTATGACGGAGCCTGTCCGGTCAATAGTGTCAAAAATGTTCAAACTTTCAGAGGGACACACGTCAGTCGTTGTTGCAGCCAATGAGAACAAGCTGCAAACCGCCCAGAAAAAAAATTCAAAGTTGGAAGCCTTCAACGTAGTAGCCAGATTCTACAGAGAGCACCTGAGCGAGAGATTCTTCGCTTTTCATTCACCATCCACAAACACCAACAATCTGTGGAACCAGTATCGCGACATCATCAAAGAAGTAACCGAAATCACCATAGACTATCAGCTACCACCCAAAAAGAGCCAAAGGTATGATGCATTCATCATCGCTCAAGGATATCGAAAGTCCCGCGATAGGAACAGCATCCGAATATTTTTTTTAGGAAAGCCAAGCATTTGGTAGCTGGCTTCAAGGCTTGAACGCAGCCTCATCGAAACAGTGAAGGAAACCAAGTCACTGAAGCACTGGAAATAGTAGATTTGTTTAAGCAGCATTTCTAGCAGCTATATACTGGGCATCAGGTAGAAGGAGTGATAGGGCAAGAAGAGAACTCGCACCTAGTCAATGGAGCCATTCCCATTGCCAGTTCTAAAAAGATTGGTTCAGCTATCAAAAAGCTGAAGAATAGCAATGCCGCCAGCTCTCATGGTCTACCAAAGGAGCTTTTTAAACATGGTGGTGATACTTTGGTAAAACAATGCACAAAATAAACAACCAAGCGTGGATATCAGCTCCATCTTCAAGAAAGGCGATCCCATGTTTTGTAAGAACTGTCGACGCTTATTCCTGCTTAATGTGTCACATAAGATCCTATCCAACGTACTGTGTGAACGATTTAAGCCTTTCTGCAGCACACTAATCGGCACGAACCAGTGTGACTTCCGGTCCGGCAGATTGACGATCGACCAAATTTTTACACTAAGGCAAATCCTGGAAAAGACCAACGAATTTCAAGTCGAGACTCACATTCATCGCCCTGAGCTCTGCAAGGCGATTGCCGAATTCGGGATCTACTTGACGCTGAAAAACAATGCAATTTGGAAACAGATCCTCCTATTCCAAACATGTACCGGATTTCGGTAAGAAGATGAGCTATCATGTGACTCCTTCAACCTTGTGCTGGACATGGAAAGTACTATCTTCAACAAATCTGCCCATCTGCTGGGATGTGTAGACGATATCGACATCATCGCTCGCTCCAGCGCGCCGTTTTAGGGGCTTTTACGGCAATTGAAGAACAGGCGAAACGAGTTAGCCTTGAAGTAAATGACAACAAAACCAAGTACATGTCTACAAACAAAGAAGCATCTGACCACAGTCTAGGACAAAACGTCAATGTTGGCGATAGTAACTTTGAAGTGGTAGTAGGTAACTACCTCGGAGTAAATATCAACTCCAGGAATGCCACCTTAGTGGAGATTCAGTAAAGGCTTGCCCTAGGAAACCGCTGCTACTCCGGTTTGGCGAAGCTCCTAAGTCGGAAGATGAAATGCATGCCCTACAAAACGTTGAACCTGCAGACGATAAGCAGGAAAGCAGAGCAGATATTGCACGCTTCTGACAGAAAAGTTCTTCGTCGAAAATTTGGACCCTTATGCGAGGAGGGCGTATGGAGGAGAAAATACAACCTGTCTGTCGGTTCGTGTTTTGTCGAAGTAAGGCCATACACTTCTTGTAGTCATACAAGTATCGATGGAGGCCTCCTTAAGGGTCTTAATCCCTACTTTGAGCTTCATTGTGGAAGGCGGAATGTTTACAGAGGAGTGAGCTTGTTCTGATCTAAATTCCGAAACTGGTCTAGCCAATTCGACTGCCTTCTCATTTCCTGGTATTGAATGGTCCATTGACCCAGCAGAGCCTAACCTGTGCTCAATGTATTTGGTCCTTCCTTACTTTGAAAATTAAGCGCAGCTGAGGACATATGAATTGAGCCTTAAGTGAGCTTTTCAATCCGTTTTCAGGTCCCTCTTGACAGCCGTGTGCAGTGTTTCTGCCTTCTACCGTTTTTATTCACAGACTTCCACTGCTCGTCTATGGTCAGGTAAGCTGTGCAGCTCCCTCGGTGAGATGGTTGACGTTGCAGAAATCCTTGAAATGTTCTCGTCCTCGTATTGTCATGTATCAACGTCGTCAACATATCATTATCCGCAGCAGTTTGTAACGTTCCGGAGCAGCAATTGGGTATTTTACGGTTCCAGCTGGCACATATCTTTCGAAATTTCTGAAACAGTTCCCAGATGATACGACCAGAAGGTGGACATAAGATTTACTAACAGACGTACTACATTTTCAAATATAGTGACTTCTACTTGTTATTTAGTAAGCAAACCTCTATCGTGAGCTCGGTCCTTGTTAGTCACTTGCCACCAAGCTCTACAACTTCACAAATGTGTACTTTCCCAAGAATTTTTCTTAACCACATACCTACCACGAAAAGAAACATTCTTCATCAATGTTAATTAGACTCCCTGAAGTATTTTTAAGCAAACAGTGAACAGAATTTAATTAAAACCTCTTAAACCACAAACATTTCACGCGAATTCTAATCTCAAAAGCACGCGCATTCAACTGAATGAAATAAATTAGACACATTTCAAACTTACGAAACAGGAACTCTTTCAAAAACTGGAAACCATTTCAACTAGGTCATAATTCATCTTCTTCCCTGAATAATGTGGTTATTCACCCTCCGGAAGAACATTAACCCGAAAACAACAAACCTCGCCTTCTTCGCTCCGAAAGTAGGTATCATTATACCTTTCAGTGTCTACATGCAAATGTGTTTCCTAATTTCATAAACATTCTCGTCCTTCTATACTTTGTCTCTCAAGTAAAACAATTTAATATGAAAATTTTCAGATCCCTTCAGCAAAAAAAAAAAAAATAAATAAACTTTGACTGTCGCGCCAGAAACTACACCGCGTCGTCACCAGGATAACCAGAACTCGTGACCGGGAAACTATCAGGGGAACAATCGGCTGCACCAGAAATGTAACGAATTCTAACATTGCAGTGTGTGAGGCAGAATAAGATTACGTCGTAAATGCTTTTGGAATGTACTCGTGCTATTGGCCCGCCTGCCTTCCTGCCCGTCCGCCAAAAAAACAAAAAGGACGAAGAAGACGTCTGTGCGAGCACAGTGGACATATTTAATTCCAAGTGGCATGGCAAAATGCCACTTTAGTTACCCGGACCACAAATTAGAGCAATAAAACGTTTCATAAAATTTCAAATCCCTTCTGCTGGTGTTCCGGTTTCTGTTTTTTCTTTTCTGTTCTTCTGATTGTTGTTCTCGGGATTGTGTCCTTGCAAACATACACACACACATACAAATACAAATGACGACAGTATGCGACAACATTTAAACGACAAGTTGACTTTCATCGTTCGTTTCATTCTGACCCCATCATCACCACCATCCGCGTAGCCTTCACCAAGGGTCAACCATAAACAAAAGTGTCAGAAATATAAAAAGGCATCAACGACGACGACGACGACGACGACGATAGAATGGAAGCAGCGAGGACGACACAGAAGCAGACACCAGTGATGGAGGCGGTAGAGGGTTGAATTTTAATTCCCACATGTCCTCCTTCTCGTCCTTCACATTATCCTGGCTCAGTGAATCTCTAAATTTTGCGACTAAATACTTTAACTTTGTTAAGCAGGAGATGACACAATCTGTTTGCTCCGTAGAGACTGCCGGCCATCCTACCCCCCTTTCGTTCATATTACTCCAACCAAGCTGTGTGTGCATTAAGCGAAGTCGCTCTACGTACTCAGTGTATCCTTTTCATGTTGGAGAATGTCCGCTTTCAGTGGTGGACGACAAACTGGCAAAGGCGGCACTGACGACGACGACGATGAGTGACATTAAGTGGAAGTGGCATATTTGAGAAATCATTTAAGAGCCTGGAATGGGAGGGTGTTCCACAAGGCGGAGGGGTTAAATTTTCCCGCAGAGACAAAACAGAATTTTATGTTAATGTGATACACTTATCCCTTCACCCTTCGGTAATTTATTTTCTCGCTTCTTAGAGAGATGGTAAATGAGTAGTTGGTTTGGAGCGGGGGTGCCACCGTTCGGCTCTAGGTTGTAGGTGGCTTTTGACGTTTAATATGTTACTTTAGCCTGTCAGGAGGGTGGGCTGGGGGCTGCATGAAACTACTTTGTTTCGGTTACTTTCGATGTTTGCTTAATTGGACACCACCGCTCTACATGTATATAATTTATGGAAGAGGGTGTGGTGGGGTTGATGGATGCCAGAGTCGATTAAAGTGTTTTCATTTTTCCTAGAACAGAGACTACTGATTATTTTTGTTGTGATTATGGCTTGATAAATGCAATGGGCGTTGGTTTGATATAAAACAATTGCGTCAACTACCACCTGTAATGGATATCTTATTAAGGCAGGCAGGTAATTAAGCCATAGAAGCAAAAATGCATCATTAATCATTTCATGATGTGCGAGTATCAAATTTGAGGACATTTTGGTCGTAAACAGTACGATCCGAGAAGTCCGTACGAGTGAGAAGTCCTATGTTGTTCACCTAGGCAGTGCAGACTTGTAAAAATGAGTTTATGGCAAGGTCCAAATGGTATCGGAAGGATTGTAATTCCGTCCATACCAGACGCTGTTCTAGATGGAGTACTAGACCTACCTCCTCTTGATTCTTATATAATGGATTGTACTTTTAAAGCAATATATCGTTTAGACAGTGAGGCCTTTGGTATTATCCGCACGAAAGTTTTGATGACCTTACCGGACACTTATCCTACGGCGCTGGAAAGGTGGGATATTGTGGAAATTTAAAATCGACTTTCCTTGGGTTCAGGATTGGTTTTCACCAGGGTCTGGCTCATACATGTGCTGTAGTCGAGTTTTCACTAATGGCTCCAAATTGTAGTCAAGGGTTCGATGTTGGTGTCTTTGTGAAAGGGCGACAACACATTCCTTAACTACTCGTTAAGGAAGAACATATGTATCTTTTTTCCAAGTGAAGACTTCTGTAGAGTATCCTAATAGCTATGAATTATATTGTAAAGAACAGATGGAAGGGTTAGACTGCGCTTAGAAGGTTTCTCAAACCTTCCTGTCACTTATTGACCCGTTACTTTCTTCCGTCTATGAAAATTTGATCCCTACCCTACTATCAATAACTCCACATTAATATCAAATCTACATCGGTTCTTCAGAGAAAAAAGCAAGAGCTCGAAAAGCGCGCAATCGAGGATTAGAGAGCTGCTTCTCCAGGAACAATGTTCGGAGGTTTTACGAAAAGGTAAAAAGAACGTGTGAAGGCAATAAGCTCCGAACAGAGACCTGTAGAGCTGAACAAGGAAACCTGGAGTAGTTGACTCGCAGTCGGTGCTGAGGATATAGAAAAACGAGTTCTGCAGACTGTTAAACGGCGACGACGACCCAAATTCTGCTGTCAGTCACAACGAACCATTCAACCTGGACATGACCGGAAAGAAGTGAGGTAGCAATATCTACTGGACCGGACGGCCTACCAGCCGAGATTTTTAAGGCAGCGGGTGATGGCTTGGTGGAGAGCATACACTAACTTTTCCAAGATTTGGTTGGAGGAAAGTATGTATGTCTAATGAATGAAACATCAGTATCGTTTGCCCGATGCACAGTATTCAGGAGACCCTCTAAACTGCGCCAACTATAGAGGCATCAGTCTCCTTAACATTGCTTACAAGATGCTATTGGCCGTACTGTATGAGCTCCTGAAACCGTTTGTCAACAAGCTGTGCGGTTTTAGGCCCGGTAAATCCACAACCGACCAAATATTCACACTATTGCAGATCCTGTAAAAATAAATCTTTTATCCATTTGAAGGCCGCATATGACAGCATGTATAGAGCCGAGCTATAAAGAGTCACGTCTAGTTTTGGCATTCCTGTTGATGTCGAAAAAGAATTCAGACAAGCCAATGCGCTATCATGCGACTTTTTCAACATCATACTTGAGAAAATTGTCCGGAATTCATAACTCAACACCAAAGGCACAAATTTCCAAAATTCTGTCCAATGACATTGACATCATCGGCAGAACACAGCGAGCTGTCAATGATACGTTTGCAAATATTGGAACAAAAGCGGCAAAAATGGGTTTAGTTGTGAATAAGAGCAAAACCAACTATATGCTGTCAACAAGAAGGGACACACAACATCGACAAATCGGACAGTATGTCACAATAGATAGCTCTTTGAGATAATTAGGGACTTTGTCTACCTCGGCTTTGTCCAATCAGGGACATCGACCTGGTCAGAAAAGTATGCGTCATCGTCTAAGATGGCTAGGACATGTAGAGCGAATGGAAAACATAACACAACACAGATTAAAAAGTGCGGGAAAAATTACTGCAGTGCCAGGTCCTGAGATCCCTTCGCTTGTTTTGAAGAGGTTTTCTTTAACCCTGGTCAAACTTTGTTTCTGACATATCTCCTGGTCAATGGAAGCCAATTCCTACCGAACTAGAGCACTAACCTAAACTCTTTCTAAGGTCATAAGGAGCATGATAAATTTTTAATTTAGTAGCTATCTAGAAGCTAACCATCTATGATTGATTGAGTGATGTCTTTAAATCATTCCACAGAGTCTAACTCTCACCAAGAAGCTCCAAGCACATGCTGTTGGTAATTTATTTTTAATATGGATAGTGAAGCTGTTAAGTAATCAATCAATTTGAGTTATAGATAGATATATTCACCCCAGGGCACTGTCCTTTCGACCGACCCTTTCTTAATATTCATTAGTGGTACCTATATACAGTATTCTTTGTGTTACTCGCAGCTCAATACTTTACTTATTTTATAACGAATCTGTAATTTGGGGACCAAGTTATAGTTACTGACCGACATGGAGTGTCAACTGAAGCCTAAGTTTATTACTACCATATAGTTAGGTATGTATATCCTAACCATCCAGCATGCAAAAGCCGGTTCTGCGGTGTTAAATCATGGATTTAATAAGGATCACCTACATAGATGTAGGCTTTTTCGACGCGAATGCCCATCATTGCAATTGGGACAGTTCAAACATCAACAAAAGAGGTGAGTCACTTCTAGAATTCATGTATAAAAATAATAGCCCCACCTTTATAAACAGAATTAGGGAAGAAGTCCTTGACCTCACCCTATGTATGCCAATTATAAAAAAATAATTTTTGCAATTAAATCTGCCTGTCATCAGACTTGCCCAAAGAAGGAAAAATCCAGCAATCGCTCAACTCCAAGATGGAATAATAAACTCGCCAAACTAAGAACATCCACAAGAAAATTTTTTAACAAGGCGAAGCGCGATGGAGAATGGGCTATGGACTTTGAAGCACTCACTTAGTACAGAAATTAGAAGGGCTAAAAGAGAATTACGGAAAAAATTCTACCAAGATCTTTCTGATATTCTTAGCAGCGCTCAAAGACAAAGAAATTGCGGTAGGCTGCTTCCTTGACAGCGAAGGACCTTTGGACAACACCGAGCATGCCCAGATATACAGACGGATCCAAAACAAAAGAGTAGATAATTCTGCATGTAAATGGATAAAGCATATGCTAAGCGATAGAAATATTAATGCTACGCTAGGCAGTGACAGAATTAGAGCCACAGCTGCGAAAGGTTGCCCCCAGGGTGATGTCCTCTCCCCCTCTGTTATGGTCCATCATAGTACATGAACTGCTAAACATACTCAACAATGACGGTTTCTATGTCCAAGGATACGCTGATGACATTGCGATCCTAATCAAAGGCTAATTCGAAGAACAATCTCGGAACTCCTCTAGAGGGCACTCAACTTTGTTGCTGACTGGTGTGAATAAGTTGGCCTAAACGTCAACCCCAAAAAAGCACCATAGTTGCTTTCACAAAAAGAAAAGGTAGACATAAACTACAAAAACCCACTCTGTTTAGTGACGTAGTAGAGTTTTCAAAATAAGTCAAATACGTGGGCGTAACTCTAAATGAAAAACTCATTTGAAACTCTCACCTCACAAAAACCATAGACAAAGTCAGAATCTCCTTATGGACCAGCTGAAATCTAATAAAATTTAACTTCAGCCAAAACTTCAAGGTTACATTCGCAGACCACCATAACAGGGAACAGAACAAACCCACATTTGCTAGCAATTCTCATGTATGGTACCCAGGTGGATCAAAAACAGATGAAAGAGTTAGGGCTGGAGTATACGGTATCAATACAAAAACATTTATCTACACAAACATGGACCAATGATTTCAAAAAAAAGATTCCAAGAAGAAATCTTTGCTATAGAACTATGTCTCAGAAAAAATATCAACAGATCTATAACAAATAAGAACGTTTTTATTCTCTCTGACAGCAAAGCTGCGCTTTTAGTCATTAAGGCATATTAAATAACACCAAAACTAGTATGGGACTGCCTTCAATTACTTATGTATGTCATTAGCCAGCACAAAGTTCTTCTCATTTGTGTGCCCGGACACAGCGGACATATAGGCAATGAATTGGCAGATATACCAGCCAGAAAAGGATCTGCTTCAACCTTCATGATGCCAAGACCATTCTGTGGACTACCTATTAGCATTGCGAAAAAGTTCACCACTACTGGACGAAAACTGAAGGTAACAAGCCAGACGAAACAACTTCTGGTCTAACTAGAAGTCACATTCGTATAGTCACAGGATTCCTCACTGGATACTGTCAAGTCAAAAAACACCTTCTGGGAGAATAACTCAAGAATATGCAACAAGGACGAAGAATCAGCAGACCACGTCATCGTCATTTAGGAAAAGTCTACCTTGAAGCAGAGGCAGAGGTCTAGCATCTACTAGGCTTTGTTCCCTAAGTATCATAACCTACAAAGAATCAAAATAATTACACATCGTTGCCTCACCCTCTATCCTTCTCTATTCAATCTCTAATACTTCCCTGTAACTTTTCTTATATTAAATGAATAAATGAATGGATGAATGAATGAATTAATTAATGAATTAATGAATGAGTCGCCTTTGAATTAGCACTGATTTTTTTAAAAGATATGTGCACCTACATATGTATATTTCTTTTTAAGAGAGTTCTAAAAATGTGTGGAAAGTTCAAGACAAAGCTTGAAATATGTAGATACTTACTGTAACATTTACTTACTCTGTTTGCATTCAAAATGAATTCCATAATTCCAGAATCGTTCAAAACACCCATTTTTGTCAGCATACCCTGTGCCATTAAAAGAATATACTCTCATCCGTTTAAATTTAGTGATTTTTCTTTTTAATTATTTATTTCGATATGCTTTGGACGGTTATGTTAAACTTAAAGAAAATTTTAGTTTTTATTTTGTTGGTTTATTTTAAAATAAATAATACAAATTTACAAATTGTGTACAAAGTTTTCTGTTCAATAATGTCCATAGTCTCAGAATTGATATTTGTGTTTTTTTTTCTTTTGTTTAAACAAATTAAATTGGGATACCAATGGCACAGTAATTGGAAAATTTCTAAGTAAATTGTAAGAATTTTTAAATTTTCATTTTTATTTTCTATTATTTAGTGTAGCGCTGATGATAGTTTCTTATTTATTAATATATTCTATAGCTTTTTATATTACAATATTATAATTTTTGTTTAAAATATTACAAATCACAATTCATCAGTTGTGTGATATCATATTCATCAGGATATTCATATCCTAGGAGTTATAGGGTAAAAGATACTTTCTCCTTAGTCTAAGTAATTGCTTTGTTTCTATAGATTTTTTTTCTTTTGCTGACTACATTATTTAAGTATTTATATGTCCTTTTTGTTTTTTATTTCTTTTTTATTTTAGTGTCGTTGCTGTACATTTATAAAATATATTATTTTTATAGCATTACGATATAAATTGTCCAATCAGAAATTTTAAATCGCCAGATATCAATGAATCATGATCCAATGCATAAATTGTATTTACCGTCATCGTGGGTCCCTTAATTTAGGAAGAAATACAAATCAGGTTTTCTTAGATTACCAAAGGATTATGGGGATATTTGGAAGGAATACAGATGTAGATGAATGTTTTCCTTTTTTTTTTTTTGAATCATAAAACCGACGACGGTCAGAGGAAGATACGAGTACATACAATATCAAGAGTGTCCTGTATGCTTGTGTGTAGAGTCTTTAATATTTTGTTCAAGTAGCCGTGTCCAAAAAAAAAAAAAAACAAAGCCATATGTACACATGAACATATACTTAAGGAAGGTCATAAAACGGGGTTTTACGATCATGCCTTTTCCGAAACTGTTTGTATACATACATACATGCAGTATACTTAGATTGACCCCCTTTGCTGAATGGAATAAGGGTTGGATACTGCTGACGCAATGTCCTTCCAAGCGATTCACTGGCACGGTTATATAGGATTTTGGGCCAACGACCAGTAAAGCAGGATGCTTTCTATGATAAGGGGACATAAGAAAGAAAACAGAAAAAAAAGGATAACTATGCTGATTCGGATGAATTCTGTTCAGTTTGGGGATTTAAAAAGATCTACTCTGTCGATGGTGTATAGTACCTGAACACAACGTGTTGTCATAGTTAGTGCTTGCGTGCGCTTTAAGTGTTTGTTTTCTGACCTTCATCATCTGGATGCTCTGGATGCTTTCAGATGTTGTTACGACAAGGATAGCAGGGAGAATGATGTCCAGCAATTTGGCCTTAATCGAATTAAATTGATTCTTTTATTGCCCATTTAGACAAGAGCGAAGGGGAGCAAGCCGGGAAGGTGTCACATATGCCAATAGGGAATAGTATGTCCTGTGTGTACTTATATAACGTCTGATACAGTAAAAATGTGTCTTGATTAAATCGTGTAGAAAATGTAAATAGAAAGTATTGCAACCGGGGCATAACAAAAGGACAATGCACAGCGACTGGTCATCTACAAATTAAATTTACTAACTCAATGAATTGTCCTTAAATATTCAGAAGGAAGGGGAGCTCATTCCTCAAATTAAGTGAAGGTAATAGATTGTGAGCTGACTGCCTAATTTCTAATATGAATCACAATCAGGAATAATCGATTGAAATATTTTATGGCTAAAGAGATGAATGGACCAAAGGGCAATAAAGAAGCAGTTGTAGCTGGATATGTAAGAAAATGTATTTATTCTAGGATATGTTAGCATATATTTATTTATATAAATTCGCAGAAGCTTGAACCTTAAAGGATACTGTTGGTGTCTTCTGGGACTAAATCATTGAGTCCATGCTGAAAAGTTCAAAGCACAAGTTCTCTGATATTATCCGAACAACTGTGGTGTGAATATTGGGATCCATTAGCATCCTACATTCCGACAAAGATTTGACGAGGATTTGTTTGTGAAATGACTGTTCATCGATAAATCTATTGTGCTCAACACAATGTAATAAACTCAAACATGTGAGTTATATTCGAGTTTCGGACGAATATGCATATGTAAGCTTTATAGATAGTAATCAAGTCTGACACACATCTACCACCTCTTAAGGAATCCGAGGCACCTAGCGCCACTTTGACAGCTTCAGAAATCAGATGATTCCATCGAAGGTATAGGATAACTTGGAAACAGGAGGCAGGACTGTGTTTTTGATGAATTGAACTCAACTCGATATAACAGGGTTGGAAGCAGCATTGAAGCCTGGGGTTCACCAAGATTGGTTCAGAATGAGGTAGAAGTACATATATCCATCAAATACAACTTGTATTGACCGATTCCTTAAAAAAAACTTGCAATCGCTGATGAGAAGATGCTATCAGCACCATAAGCTTGGATTTTGCTTTAGCGGTTCTTCTCGTTTCCCAATTGTATACTCAGCCTAAAAAAGCAGCGATTAGCAAGCGCTATTCTACTATTTGCGCGCTGATGTTGTTTGACGAGTTTAAAGCTGTGCCTTTCCTTACCTTTTCTATCACCTTATCACCCTCTGGTGGTGCCGAAGGTTTCAGTGGAATCCTTTCCAATTTTGACGAAACAGTGAGTAATCTTCAACGTTATCCTGATAAGTCTTATCAGTGTAGCAGGGTTTAGCTGGCACGGAATAGTCCTTCCCTATTCACACTGTCATGAACAGGTGGTGAGTATCGACACTGAATTTCCTTATTTGTGTGACATAGCAAAATGCCAGTATTTGGACGAAGAAGCTAATATCAAACAGAACGAAATTCAGACCACACTCAACTATTTCACGTCTTACTAAATTCCACTAGGCAAATATCTCAACCAGAAAATTAATTAAGAGTGAGACGTAACACAATAAATTAAGACCTTGTAGAGCTGCTGTTTTAGAATAGAATTCGAAGCTACAAAAACTCTAGGATGATTTTAAGACCGATGTTTTCACGAAGGCTATTAAAAGCAATGGCTTCCTTAACTTACATTGATACACAGGTAGGTACTCTACTTCCTGCACGACTGAATGCGACAGATTTTCAATTGAACATTACCCTAAGAAAAATCCTGTCCCAAAATCATTAACAATAAAAAAAATTCTAACCTCAATGGGACAGTGACAAAAAATTCCATCTGAAACGAAGGTAAGTACCTATTCAATTTCTTTTGTATTTGTATTGATTGCTTAAATATCGTCTCAGCCGCTCCATTTGCTTTAAGATACCTTTGGCTTAGAAATACATACTAAAGGGTACTTAAGTTTTTATTACAACTTCAAGTGGAACTGACATTAATGTGTGGAAGAAAAAGCGTCCGTAACGATTGCCATCGTACTTCAATAGGTTTATTGAGCCATTAGATTAAAACTGAAATGGATGGATTTTTATTTCTGGCCAAAAATAAACATACTTTAGCTTTATGTCCCATAACTAGTTAGGTACACACTGGTCAACAATTTAGTATTTTATTAAATTGAGCAGATAAAGACTTTGAAAGCTATTTCATTTTGAAGTACGATTAGGACTTCTTCTCTTTGGTGTTTTCAGATGGCTTCTAGGTAAGTCATGTAAGGGTACACATGTTGTAAAAGGGAAATTGGAAACGTTGTTTGTTATTGTTTCTTGCTACTTGACTGTGTCATTGACAAGATAAGAAGTGTTGAGGAAAAGATTCCGATTAAGCAGACGAATAGTGTTGTTATAAGGAAGTCTGTCCTCGCAAAAGTAATTTTGCAAGGACTGAACACTGCATAAGAGGCATAAAGCCAAAACTTGTACACGGCCCTTCAGAAGAGAAATTTTCAAAGGTTATCATCTGAATCTCGTAAACAGATATATTTTCCGTAGTTAGGCAATAAAGTAGGCCAACTTTCCTGGGGTATGTCCTACTAATTTATTATTCAACTTCCGAAGAGATGAGATGCAAGTAAATCGTTTCAGGTGAAGGTGGCACTTCCGGTGTAGCAACGTTACAAAAATCCTGGCAAGAAAAAAACGCCAATGACTCTCTCCTCGACATTGATCTGGACTCATTTCTTCTGGTAAACGAAGGGAACACTAAGAGTTCAGCTGCCAACAGAATTGACAATTAGACTTTTGACAAATCCGACACCTTTCGCGATGAGGACATGGAAAACAACTACAAATGTGCGAAATACATCAACTCCTGCCCCGAGGATGCCTACAGGCTAGAGAGCGCTCTCACTTTCTCAAAAAATACAAAGATCAGACACACTTCCAGAATATGGGGGAACTCGAAAACGTGTGCGATAAGATTTGTCTTCTATCGGAATCATCCGACGGTATCAAGAGCCTCACCAATGATAAACATTTTCCACAAGAACTCGAGACCATGATAAAGGCTCTTAAATCCGAACTTGAATCCTACCTCGAATAAATTAGACACAGCGAGTAGAAACGGAAGTAACAGTAGTCAGGTACTAACTCGGAATGTCATATAAAATGGTCTGCAGTCCTGACTTATGAAGGCAGCTTAAATAGTATTGAAGATACTAACATACAAGGGCGGATTGAAGTTTAGCGCAAGGAACGGTGTCAAAGGAATTTGAAATCTCTTGTGGGATACCATAGAGTTTTCTACTTTTACCATTATTCTCCATTGATGTACTTTGAGCAACATAGGCAATGATGGGTTGCTGATGTTTGCCTCCTTTCACACACGTTACTAAACTCACTTCTTATAATCCATTATTTTCAACTGGGATTGAGCCATCTATATTCGATCGAGACTCCAGATTCATGCTATAAGCGGATGCACTATGTACGGATATGACCCATGACGGCCGCCAAAACAAAAACAAACTTCGCGTAATTCTGCAAAATTGGTATGTCACTCAAATTGCTGAGAATCAAAAAGTACGGCACATTCCCATTCTACTCTATGAATAGAAGCAACCAGATAATTACGTGACATTATACTAAGATACATAACAACATAACTCGGGCCGCATAAGGAAAAGTAGATTGTTAGGTCTTAGATCGGAGGTCTTATTTTATACGAAAAGCAACAAGGCATTGGTGAGGGTGAGGCTTTTTAGGGAAGCTATACATGCATTTCCAAAGCTATTTGACATTTATATTGGAGTTTCCAACAGAAAGTCATGACTATTCTTGAAGCCTCCTAAAGAGCGGGGGTCATATTTATGTACGTCAAATACCATGCACCTATTAGGGTACTTTCGTGTAGAGCCTAGAGTTTTGAGTAGGCGTATGGCATTTGGGTTGGTCCCAGGTCGTAGTGTCTTCAGCGAAAAGGAAAAATCGCATGAATTGGAAAGAAGCAGAGATCCTCAAACTAACGACATACGAATCTATAAAATCAAGTGGAAATATATTCAAGACTTTCAAAACACCGGGAGGAGAGTTCGCAGGATCACATTAGAACTTATGCTTGTAAATTTATGATGGGAAACCATGATTACAAGTCAAGGTGTTTAAAGTCTTATAGAACATCCTACTTAGGCTAAAAGCCATTAAGTGTTTTTAGAGGTCTAGAGTCCCCCTTTATGAAAATGGAAAGGGCCGCAATTTTAGGTTTCACCTTTTTTTTTTTTACTCCAGATTCTAACCGGTGGCTAACTAAGTATATGCATTGGATTCACGTTTCACTGAAGACCAACTTTTGTGGCCTTGCTCAATCGGTTTTCATTTGTTACGTTATACTTATTTTCTAAATCTTAACTTACAGCCTCACTATTTGAACAAAGCGATTCTTGCGCGCATCTGTGTTTGTGTGTGTGTTTAGGTTAAGTTTTGCCTGTATCTAAATATAATATATGTAGGTATTTACACAATATCACTCTTTCCAAAACTAGTCAGATACTTCTGCGACCCGGAACTACAATTAATACTATTTATATTGGATTTACTACTACTCACTAATCGGCTACTCTCGTCGGCGGCGTCCATTGCAATCGGATTGCTGTCGCTACTGTTGATGGTGCTGGGGCTGCCTGCCTTGTACTGATATGCGTCGCTACTCACTGCCGACCATGTACCATCCTTGGCCTTAACATACAAGTGTTGTTTCGCTGGCAGCTTACTGCCAAATTGATCGGCATAGTCGTTCAGAAGGAGATGATTACTACTGGAATTACTTGAGCAATAACTGTCGTCGTTACTGTGCTGCTGCAGCGGTGTTGTTGCTGATGCCGGTACTGCTGGTGTCCTGCTGCCTAGTAGGGGTGAATAGCAGTTCTTGTAGCTATTCGTAGTGCCACTACCACCACCGACACCGTTACAGCCGGTATTTATGTTATTATCACTCTTGAAAAGTTTGGGATTACGATTGCGTTTCATTGTGCCACAACCGGGTGCTGGCTGTGGGTGGTGATTGCTGCCAAGCGACAGCTCGCCACCACCACCCAGGAGGCTACTAGTGGGGGAGAAAGTGTTGACCATTTGCTGTTGCAAGTGTTGCTGATTGCTGCTGCCGCCGCCACCCTTAACGCCATTCAGTAGTAAATGCTGCTGTTGTTGTTGCTGTTGGTGTTGGTGTTTCGATGGGGAGAACGACGAGTGGAGAAAACTCGGCATGAATACATTTGTTGTTGCAGTTGTTGTGGCTGATGCGGCCGAGGGCACTCCCAGCACTCCAGTTGTATACGATGGTGATGATGATGATGCCGCCGACGATGAAGAGGACGTCGACGGCGATGCCGTTGATGATGATGACGTAAGATTTAGGTTATTTATGAGATCCATTTTATTCTCTGTTATGTTCATTTTTGGTGTCCTGGAAATTAGGTTTGATATCCCCGTTGCATGCTTGTTGTTGTTGTTGTTGTTGTACTGCTGGCCGGGCTTAACCTTCCCCATAGATTGAGGGGTTGATGACGACGATGATTGTTGTGCTACTGTTGTAATTTTGTCCTGGCTCATGGGATAATTTGTTTCGTTAAAATTGCTAGCATCGAGACCATAGTAGGCGCTTGGTGGCGCCGAGTACATCCCAGTTGCACGATAGTCCCCGAGAATGTTATCCGTTGAACGGGTTATGGCGGTGTTGGCCTTTGTCGCTGTCGCATACCGATTCTGATACAATTTGGCATTCGCGACTAAATTTGTTGTTGCGTATGCTCCACAGCTATCGTAGAGGGCGGCTGCGGTCGTGCTGCCAGACGGGGTTGAGTTTGGATTTTTAAATGTTGAACATGCAACTTCAGCGTAATCGGGCATATTTAGTGGAGTTAGTCTGTAATTTATTAGACAAGAAGACATGAGATGAGTAAAGGAGAACAAAAAATAAATTCGGAAAGCATTGTTCGAGTACTTATATACTATATGGATGTCTGTAACATGGGGTTCATTATAAAAACATTTTTTTTTTTTTTTTGTGGATAGGGAGAATATTTTGAGCATCAGAATTTATGGTGATTTTTTTTGTTTGTGTCGTATGTTTTGGGTTGTAAGGGGGCGTAATATTGTTTCGAGTTGTTAGGGCGAAACAAGAGAGAAAAGTGGTATTTGTATGAAAAAGTTTGCATGTACATATGAGTGGGTGGACAGCTTTATTTTTGGTAAACTGTGTGGTGTTGAAGTCAATTTGACGTGATTGTTTAAATTTTTCAAAGTTCTTGAAGCAGAATTAAACGCCTTCTGACAATGGTAAGTAAAAAAGTACGCAGTAACCTTTGCAGGCATTTGAATTTGAAATGCAAGCAACGTATCTACATATTTTTTACATGAGAGTGTAGTATTACTACGGGAGTACAGAAAACGTTACGCAGCTATCATACAGTGAGGTATGACCTCTCAGTAATTAAAGATAGAGATATGGACGGCATTATATGTTTCGACTCGAACTCTCTCGAGTCTTATCCCATCATAACAAGAAAGGTAGGCAATCGTCCGCCCTGGTGGAATATAGAACTCAGCAAACTACGCTGCATAAGCGGGAAGAATTTTAACAAGGGCGCCCCACGGACTGGGAAATCTACAGAGAAAGCCTGAACAATTTCTGAAGCAAAGCCTGAACAAAGCCTGAATAAAGTTCGGAAAGCCAAACGTCGATCGGTTTTAAATGGCGCGGTTTTTGTCAGCGAATTGACAATATGTCTCGATTCTTTAGAATACGCAAAGTCTTGAGGGAGCTTTCAACAACGTTGAAACCAATTCGAAAACCAAGCCCTAAGAAGGCTCAACATCTGCATATCCGAAGAAAGCAGCACTATCAAACGACGTGCACACCGAGGTACCCCCTAGGGGGAGTATTGTCTCCCTTACTATGGAATCTAGTGTTCAACGAACCCCTTCTGAAAATGTAAAAAAACTGGATACTATAGGTACTAGTAACAGGAAAATACTCGCAGACACAAGCTACATCACTTTAATCCCCCGAAGCTAAGAGACACCACCCTTATCTTCTCAAAAAGTGCCAACAGCCTAGGCCTAAAGCTTGACCGCATGTTTTTTTGTAGAGAAAATAGAGGAAATCCCTGGCTGCCCTATATATATGTATGTATATGCAAAAAGGCAGTAGATTCCCCTTGGAGCCTACAACCAAATATTATACACTGGCTATACACGTCGGTAATAAAATCGATCCTTATGTATAGAGTACTGGTTTGGTGGCCCGCCCTGCAGAAGAATTCCAATCGAGGTCAACGAATTGCTTATTGTAGTATTAGTGGTGCTCTGAGCACCTCCTCCACTGCAGTGTTACAAATCATGCTCCACTTACTACCAATTGACATCATCAGCACGAAACTGCCTACTTGCTCAGCAATATGACTGAGAAGACATGGACAACCCAGAACACTATCGATGCATCGTCATCTTCTACAGATCACCGCCCACTGAATACATATGGGCTATAAATTCTGAATACCAAACAAATCTGAATGGGCCGGGTACCAGGTCACTGTACATACCAGGGAAATGTGGGGCTGCCCAAATGGCTCGACGAAGGATCCTCTGGTTTAAATAGAATAAGCATCACCGACATCGAGGCGCCAACGTCTTTATCAACGCTGACGCGGTGAGTGAGGCCAATCATCGATCGCATTAACTTGCCCAATGCAATATCGCTAGGCTGCTCTAGCCGACTTTAAATGAAACTAGGTCCATCGGACTTCTAAAATATAAGAGAGGAATCCTCTTCAAAATAGTTAATACCCTCACCGGACACTGTGTTATAGGAAGACATGCTCAAAGATTGGGCATTCCTTGCAACAACTTCTGGAGAAGCTCTAGGGATGAAGAGGAAGAGGAGACCATTAGCCACAGCCCTATGCACGTGCCCTGAACTTGGCAACATCAGAAGGGCTACACTAGGTGAATCTCTAAATGAACTCAGCAACGCCTGCATGGCTAAGATTAGCTCCTTCATACAAAGGAGTAAATGGTTTCCAGAGTAAGAGGGTGATCAACCCACCTTACACATCGACAGCACAATAGATCTTCTTCTGGTCTAAGAGCATCCTCATCGAGAGTCGGTTTCAACTAACCCACCAACCAACACCAATCTAAGCTCATTCTTAATAGAAGAGAAGCAGAATTCAGGACTTAAAAAGCAACTTATGCCTTTCATTGAGCGTCGATATTTTAGATTCCGTATTGATCGATTCAGATGGGGCGCCGTAGCTCAAGGGGTTAGTGCGATGGACTACAGAGCGAGGAGTTCGGGGTTCAATCTCTAGACAACTCCTAAAATTTCTTTCATGGCCCCAACGCTTGCGAGCGTCTGACAAACATCCGAGAGTACCTACAACTGTCAGAAAAAAGCTTCTCAAATAAATAATTGCCCTTCGGGCACGGCCTTAAACAGAAGCCAGGGCTTAGGTCCCATGGACCTGTCACTCCAAATATTTCTATTTTTGTATTTGTATTGATCAAATGAATTGAGGGGCGTTTAGTTACCCTCACTTTGCGGTTTAGAATCCAAACCCCATTTGACTCTTTCTTTGGCGTACGGTGTGTCCAATTGGCCAATTCTTCTGATAGGTAATCAGAGGTACTCGGATTCCATGTTGTATTACAAATCTTACGGAGCTTTAAGCTATATAAGCAAGACACAAAATGTTTATACTAAGACAGCAAGATACTTTTGAATATTTGATACTTGAAATCATGTGAGACGAACATTCTTTAGATGTAGCCATAGATCTAGGAAAGGTAGAGTACTACAGCATTGAATTAATAAGGAACGTATGCGAATGGTTGATGGTATGGAGCTACCAAAACAAATACGGGAAGTGGTAGTCATCAGCTGCAAATGGGCAGTGATCATGACGTACATAGTCTCTATTTTTCCAACATTTCGTTTAGATCAATATTATGTATGTCACGGCCCACTTAGATCGAAATGCAGACTGAAACAAACTATCTGATAACGATTCTGAAGCTTATCAGAAGGTTTAGTACCTGACAGATGTGATTCGATGACAGATGGTTCCAAAATGGATATCAGCACTAGCGCTGGAATTTATTACGAAGTGTTTGGGGTTGACCATTATTTTAAGATAAAGTCGTACTGCAGTGCTTTTGGAACGAAATTATGGACAAGCTGCAAAAACTATTCCTGAAACCAATAGTGCCAATACGTTGAATTTATGCTGGATACCAGGGTGCATACATGGATATCTCAGATGACGAAAGTGTCTGCCAGGATCTTGTAGTCAGTTCCAGCCTGTTTGTAGCCCCCTTCCAGTTTAAAACAAACTCATGGCCAAATTACCGTTCCATCTAGCAGTATATATCCAGCGAAATGAGAATAAGCTTGGTCTCCAGTTCTGCTTTGGGTATTGCTCTCATTGACCCCAGAAAAGTCTCATAACTGGTAGTTGGTTTGAATCTCCATATATTGCTAGGTGCCCTTTGGCCTGCTTAGAAGACTACACATATTTTATTGATCCGATCGTCGATGTTTCTAAGATTGACCCGAAGTATAGTGCTGATCCTGAAATGCTCAGTTCAGCTCTAAAGGTCCTTAGGGCTCTGAATATAGCCCTAAGGCTGAATACAATGAAAAGGACTATTTCTGTCTTAGATGGGTTAACTCCCAGACCATGGTTGCCCATAGGAGACATATATCTTGAGCATAGGCTCTAAAATTTCACTTTAAGAGCTTATATGCGTAGTTAGAGAAAGCTGCCGTGAAGGGTACCCCGCTTAACTGTTTATCTATTGCAGTTCCACCATTCTTTCGGAATGGATCCTCGCTTGCAAAGATCCACTTGTGTCTTGAAATAGTTAGTAATTTTCTCTAACTATAGCAAAATACATTGCTTTCCTGGTGCTTCAAATAGATCAAGATATTGTCGATAATCTTGTCCATAACTTCTTAGATTGGTCTCCTTATTGAGTCTCTTAGGCCACGAACATTTTCTACTCTACTTTCTCTTTATAAGTGGTGAATATTTATCCCAACCTAATGGACTTCGATTTAAGAAGGGATAGTGTAGCAATAAAAGCCGTTAGTGAAGATAATTTTTGAGTCCCAGCTTCGAAGCGACATGGAAAACTGAAAGCAACTTATCCAAAGTCTAGGTGCGTTGAAGGTAAGTAAGTAATCCCTACCAATGAAAGGCACTTTAGACACTCAACACCGCTCTAAAAACAAAGTTCCTCGTAATACCACTTTCCATAATGAAAATAAGCTCATGTTGCCCCTTCCAAAAAAGTTTCACCTCATTCTATAGGTAAAAAGTAAGCACTGCGAAAACTAAAATCATATTTTCCATCCAAATTTCACGTTACCCATAAATTATGCCCTGCAAAACTTAAACGCATTATAATATTATCTCCTCCACCCCGAAGAACCCTATCATCCACACCCCCACTGCCAGCCTCAGTGCCGGAACATTTTTATGACTTTAATTTTGCCACACGATGTAAGCCATAAAATTTACCAAGAAAAAAGCAACTCCAACAATAAACCTTGTACTGTGTACCATCTGGCACTAATCGCAGCCACACAAAGAACCCGAGAACAAGGCGCTTACCTACGCATTTTACTCAAAATGAATCCTCAGATACTTTTGTATATAGTACTCTGTCTCCCACTTAAGAACATCCTCATTATTCCACTTTATTACTGTGTCACAGTATAGTTCATAGCACCGCTGCTGTCGCCCCAAGCCACTAAGCAGCCCCACCACCACTGGGTTTTACCTGAGTTCGCATTTTAATTGAAAATTTTGACAGAAAACCTGTACCGAAGCAACAACAATTTATTTCATTTGCGGCTTACTACAACCAGGCAGCAGGCAACCCACCAAACCTCGACTAGGCAAAACGTGAGAGTTAAGTTTTTTTGTTTTTTTTTTTTTTGAGTTCATGTCTGATGGCGATGAAGGGGTGGATGTGTGGTGGTAGTGGCGGTAGTACAACGAGGGATGAATAGGCACTTTGACAACGGATGGATGTAATGAGTGGTGTACACACAACAAATGTCCTTAATGATAATTTTATTCCCGCTCTGCGGTGTGTGTTTGGGTGCCGATTTGAGGAGCAATTGTGATTTTGTTGTAATTTTGTTTTTAATCACTGATTATTGCAAAAGCGAGTATACAGTGATTTCAAAAAATAATCCATACACGAGCTTTGAATGAAAGGAGGATTTAGCAATGGTGGGAATGAGTGCGGTTAGATACATTTGTATAAAAGCCCAAGGACATGTACATATTTAAATGTCAAAAGTCGATAAACAACGAATGCCGCCTACAAACCCTCCCAGTTTACGATATGAGGAAATAACGAAGATACATTTCCAAGTAAAGGATCATTGAACTGAACATTCAACTATCATTGCGATGAGATTATTAAATATGGATCGATAGATACTCGCACAACATGCTGAAGAAGTGAAAATTCACTACAAAAACGATCAAAATATCGCAGAAACGCTTCGCAAAGTTCGTACTGCTTTTGGTCATCATCGACAAACGCCTTTTCGCACAGCTATAGTGAATTTAATCGATAAATCTGAACATCTCGGGCAGGTTAACGATGTGAAGACTCCAACTCGTACTTATCCAGCAAGGTCAGTTGAAAATATCGCCACCGTAGCTGAGAGTGTGAGTGAAAACCCAAGTGTGTCCATATTGAGACGAACACCGGAATTGGGCTTATCTGCAACCACTTTGCATCGCATTTTGCGTAAAGATCATGGTCTACATGCTTATAAAGTCCAGTTGGGAAAAGGATTGAAACCAGCAGCTCACGTTAAACGCCGTATTTTCGGTGATGGGGTGCTGAAAATGGAATGAACAAGATCATGTTGGTTGACACAAAATTATTCTGAGTATTTCCACTTGTCTGAGTACGTAAACAAACAAATCTGCCACAGACATTCTCTTTTTACATTAGGCCTAGTAGAAGTAGCATTTTCCGATAGATCGTGGTTTGCCAAATAACAAGATAAAAGCCTCTAGATGTAGCTCTGTTAGCAAGCGCTACTGTACGCCTCCTCGAAGCGCTATCTGTAAATTTTTGCGGAAAATGTGAGGTGGAGTGCAAAAATAAAGAGCTTCCACAGTGAGCCGCAATCGTAACGCCACAACAAGCTTCGGATACGGACTGATATTTTGTTGGCAACCTTTGACTGTCGACTGCGGACAACGATATATTTCTGGAATATTAGGACCCTCTTCGACTCACGAGACTAAGGTCCTCAAAATGCCAGATTCCTCTAACTTGAGCGAGAGTTCTATTATTTTATATCGACATCTTGAGCGATAAGACGGTTTGAGGAATATCACTCCGGAAAATTAGCCAGAAGCACTCAGGAAACCAACAACAAGAAGCAGCCTCATATATTGAATACCGTACAGTGACCGGATATTGACGGCCAGATTTCAGAGTAGCGAAAGAAAAATTACGACGAAACCCGCGACTGAGGACGAAAAGGACATTATTACAGTCAACTTGGCAACTTGGAACATCGCAATCGTAATCGTAATTCAACGCTATGGTAGGCAATGACAACACACCGCTCGAACACGTGATGGGAGTTCACGGCCTCGGAGACCGCTATGGTAATGGGGAACGGTTTGTAGATTTCTGCAATATCAAGCGGCTAGTCATTGGAGGCATTCTGTTCGAGCACAAGTCTTGCTACAAGATCAAAGTTGGGTCTCATGTGACAGGCAGCGAACGTCAAATCAAATCGACGTTTGAGGAATTCCGTCCTAGACCTCCGAAGCAAATGTGGAGCCGATATCGGAGCCGCGTGACCATCATCTTATGTTAGCTACTATACGCCTTCGTACTGCATCCGTCAATAGCAACCGCTCGAACTTGCTTCGAGTTTTTAGGTACAATACCGACAGACTTCGGAATCTCCTAGTGTGCCAACAGTTCAGGGACCATCTTCCCACAGAACCAGATACAATCAGCAGCTCAACGCAGGAAGATATGGATGAATGCTGTGAAAAATGTTTTTGTGTCTTCTGCAGTTGCCTAGCTTGGTACGAGGTCGAAAAGTCAGAGCACATGGTTATCAGCAGATGCCTGAAGACGGAATAAGCGTATTTCACTTAAGGCCTGGATAGCAGCGGGCGGCGCGGCGTCAGGAGTAGAGAAACCCAAGTTAGAAGCCCAATATCATGTGAAGAGGAAGGAAGTGCTGTGTAGTGTCAGACATGACAAGCGTTCATACATCAATGCATTCTCGTCGAAGGCTGAAGAAGCAGCTAGTAGGTGTGACAGCAGAACCGCCTACATCATCACAAAATAACCTACTGGTGACTCCGTAGGCTAACTATATCCAGTGAAAAGTTAAGATGGTTGATTTTGCATAAGGATCAGTGCCATAGTCCCAAATTCCGACGAGTGTGCCGCAGCAAAACCTGGACCTTCCAGTAACACAGAGTTAGTAGCTGCTATCTGATCCCTCAAAAGAAATAAAGCAGTAGGAATTGATGGTGTCCCGGCCGAACTTTTTTAAGTGACGCCAAATAATTTGGCAGAGTTACTCCAACCGCTCATGTGTGGTAAAATGAGCGGTTCCCGGAGGAGTGGAAAGGAAGGATGATCATCAAACTTCCAAAGAAAGACAATTAGATGGAATGTGGGGAGCAATATGCGTTTTCCCATTCACAGCCAAGATAATAGCTTTGGTAGTTCTAGAGCGGATAAGAGATCAGATAGACTCAACATTCGATACCGAATAGTCGGGTGGATCACATTAACACCTTGCGAGTCATCATTAAGCAATTCGTCTAGTTCAGGTCTCCGCTACATCTTCTGTTAATTGACTTTGAAGAGGCTTTCGACAGTTGGAACACAGATCCTATATGGATAGCCTTGCGCATTAGAGATATCCCGGAAAACTTAAAGCTATTATAAAGGCTACTTACGAGGGTTGTAAGTGTCACATTCTGCACAATGGTAAGGTGTCAGATGACTTTGAAGTCCATAGTGGATTACGTCAGGTCTGTATACTTTCACCGTTGTTATTCTCGGTAGTTATTAACGATGTACTTCGAGCAGCACTAACTGAAAGAAACCAAAGAATGAGGTGGACAATGGCATTTTACCTCAAACACCTGGACTACACTGATGACGATTGCCTCGCTTGACATAAATTAATGGATCTCCACCAAATGGCACAAAATGTGCAAGCTGAGGCAAAGAAAGTAGAGTTTAATATAAATGCGTTTGGAATGCTATCAAAAATATGGAAAAGCAATGTTCTCAGCACAAAAACCAAGCTGAGATAGTTCACGTTAAATGTAGAATCGGTACTACTATACGGATGTAGTACTTGGAAGGTTACCAACATTGTCACTCGAAGGTAGCAAGTCTTCGTAAATAAATATCTACGTAGCTTCTTAAGGATTTTTTGGTCGCATTTCCAACGAACAGCTTTATCTAAGAACGGGTCAAGATCAAGAATCTATAAACGTCACCATACGGACGAGGAATTGGCAATGGATTAGGTACATCTTACGGCCGTATTGTGAAGTATTCCATGTAGTGGAAACCACTCACCCAGTCAGGCAGAAGAGCAAGGCGGATTTAGCAAACATGTCGAAGGAGAGTTGAAGACGAATCGAGACTACTGGGAAAGAGCTGGAGTGAGTTGAAACGCATTGCAGAAATCCGGACAAGATGAGCCCTGAGGGGTGATAGGATTTAAGTAAACTAAATATGGGCTTCACAGTATCTTTTTCCGTCAAGAAAGGGTCAAAGTGTCATTCGTAAAATATTGGATTACTCGGCAGAAGGAAAGTGGCCTGTATCTCCACACAGATAGGATCTTATTCTATTATCTAGTAACAATAAACCGAAGGATTCTATTGATTGAAAACTCTATTCTACTCTATAGACGTCTAGAGTCAAAGCTGTCCCTTTTAAGCGGTAGACTGTCAAATATTACCAATATAGATGTGGCTTTCTATAGGTACTCCTCTAAAGGTTGTCAAGAAGAGTTTGCAAACTATTTCTGTAGCGCACCAGTTCTGAATTCCACAAAATTTAATATTCAAATCAGTTTATGAATAGCTTTCAGTATAGACAATCCCTACCAATCAAGCAAACTTTCTTATTCCAACTCAAGGACATATGAGTTGACAGTTTAAGAAACAAAACAAAACATAAATCGATTATAAAAGCGTGCCGACCATAAAAGTTGTTAACCACAATATTATTTATGTTCTCAAGAGTAGCGAACAAAAAAAAAAGGACCTACATACATACATATATGTACATACCTTTCGTAATCCGGAAGAGGCAACGTTGGATGATGGTGTTGTGGTGCGTAATCAGAAATTGGATCTTTTGTTGTAGTAACAGTCGTTGCCTGTCGCCAAACTCCACCAGTTGGATCAATCCAAACTCCATTCGCATTAAGCGGCAAAGTTGGAAATTTTCGTACCGTTCCGATTGCGTGATTTCCTGAAATTGAATTGCCACACAAGAACCATACAAATAGAATACCAATGTTGTATTAATAGAAAACGAGAAAGAAAAAAGAAAAAAAAAAGAATAGAAAACGGATAAAAGGATAACAAACTAAGCAATAAAATAAATGAAAAAAGAGTTATGTTGTGAGAACATACATAAACCCCAAACTACGCACCATGTAAGCTCCCCAACGACGTCTGCTTGATATACTGATAGCGTTTGAACAGAATCATGGCACCGAACAGGAACACAATAATCGCTATAATCGATCCAAGGAGCACTATGAACCACGTTTGGGTTAGAAAGTCATCGGCTATATCCCTGTTGATAGGATATCTGTGGATGGGGTTAGACATGTCTCTGTGTGTTGGATGGCATAGAGAGGAGTAATGCTTATGCTTTTTACCTGGCTGTATAACCGGTGTCCAACGATTGTGTCCTGGGATCCATTCGTAAAACCGATGGCTGGTTGAAAGGACCCACACCGATTTTGGTTGCGGCCGCAACACTAATGTAGTACGTAACACCAGATGTTAAATTGGCCAAAAGGAGCGATGGTGTTGCCGCATCGATTGTCATATTCTTGAATATCCTGGTGGTGTTGTGCGAGTCCAATCCTTGTACGATGATATTGTAGGCGGTAAGGATGCCTGTGAGATGGAAAATTTTCGAAAATGCAAAATGTGTCAATTAAGTTCTAGCTATGGATACGCACCATTTGCTGTACGATTCGATGGTGGCTGCCATTTTAGGAACACCGAAGTCCTATTGAATGAGATCGCTTCCATGGCCACCGGTGGCGATTCGGGAACTGGAAATTCAATTTTCGAGAATTATTCGATTGTGAAATACAATGCGGATGGTCTCTGTGTGTTATTTGAGCATAACAAGATTTTGAAAAGCGACATGGTTGGTCCTGTATTGTTATTTAATTGGGTGCTGGGTTGGAAAACATTTGCGTTTTGGGGTAACACTATAAAAGTCTTAGGTGTGTGTGCCCAACGGCAAGGGATTTACAATTGATTTATTAAGTTGGTTCCTGGTGGACCAATGGAATGAACCTGAAGGTGACGACTTTAAGTGCTAGACGCAATGAAAAATGAAAACATCTGGGAGATGCAAAAGGGTTAAAGTGTGGAGTTGAACGTGTGGATGCCAATAGTGTACTTCAGTGTTTGACAGCTGGACCATATGTACATGATCAAATCATTTGTCTGACTCAAGGGATTTAGGTTCTTAAGACTATACCTAGGTAATATATTCGTTAGAAAAAATATAGAAATTTCCAGAAAAGCTAAAGGTCTTGGGACTGTAGACCAAGCATACAGAAATGGATACATATTGCCATTAAGAGACCAATGATCCCCGATAGAGTAATAGCTTGGGTACAACGGAATAGTGTATTTACAATTAGGGAGGCAGTCTGATTGACTTGGGGCATGAAAGTCTGTCCATAATCTGCAATGGATAAACTTTTGGAACGGACTGCTTTACAGAAACTTAAAAACTGCTTAAAAACTGCTAGTAATGACATTATCAAGAAGTTCAATTCTAAGAAAGGTGATCTTAAAGCTTATCAACTCATGAAGCTGACAAGAAACAAACTTACGCGTTGTATCTACATGCTGTATACTGAGCAATCATACCATGAAATGTTATAAAAGAAACAATTCCAGACAGCCATGCTGCCGCCTTGATACCCACGTTGCTAACCATAAAACTTAACGAACTGAGCATAGATTGCAAAGTAATACTCTGCTTGATATCCAAAAGGTACTTAAACACAGCATCCTTGATTGTACCTGAAATATTCTGTAGTTAAGCAGATCGTACTATGGAAGAAATTTTCAAGAGAATAGAGAACTAGAAGAAGTTCAGCACCTGGAAGATCACAAATAGACTTGAAAATCTGTAACCGGAAAAGATTCATAGAATGCATTAGCCTATTGTTGGGTTGGGTTCGGTGGCTTCCCCCGCTCAGAGAGTGGCACAGTTAGACCAAAATTAGGTCCATTGTGATACCACGACAGATAGAACCCCCAGATAGTCCAGCATAGATATTCTTCTTCGATTACCTTATTGCTACAGCTTCAACCAAAAATCGTTAAAGGGTGGACCAAGCCGTCTTCTATGTCCGCGTCCCAGACAGTGGTAAGAGATCCGCGGCATTACTTTAGCAACGTGGATCATATTATTGGCTATTCCAAGACTACCTTGAATCTATCGCAGACTCATGTGAAATCCTTGCTTTATACTTGATGCATCAGCCTAACAAAAAACACTTACGCATAATAGCACTTCTTCAAAAACTGGAATTATAAACTGAAGGAACATCTAGGCAAACTAGGTACATACTTAGGTATAACCATAGATGGTAGTTGCAGACTGTGCTACGATACCAGCGATCCTTCTGAAAATATTGTGGATCCCACTTCTAAGCCTCAGATTCCTCAAAGAAACTGGAAACTGTAACTCTAATACCGTGCATGTTTGGTATAACTCTGAGAAATTGTATTTCAGACTCCACGGAACATAACGTATATCAGCGTATTACAGGCTATACCTGAACTAGTTTGTTTAAGCTTTCGAAGTTTCTCGAATTCTTCTGAAGACCTGCTAAACTACGTAGTTCCATAACTATATCGATGCCAGTCAATGAACAGTACGGGGGATCAAGTGCCTCTGCTTTGGACATCTCAGAAGTTTTGATCGTGCTTGGCATGGGGCTTAATTGGATAAACCAGCTTCTTAGAGACTACTAGACCACATTGGCAAATGTAAAGTTTCAAAGTTTCTTCTGAACAGACTAATTCCAATTGTGGTTGATAGTAAAGCTTCAGACATTTTGAAACGTGTGCATTCAGCACCATGTCACAAGGTCTTTCCTGGTAATGGTGTTGATGGCACGTAGGCGAAGACTATAATTATAAAGCGCTCATCGTTTCTAACACTGATCTCGCATACATCTGATACATTGGTAGACACAGCGACCGTAGAAGTACCACCATCTTAACTTATGGTCGACCTAGTGGCATAGAAAAATCACTTTCCTAAGAAGGACTTCTAATGCTCTTCTAACTCACCAGTAGAAGAACAATGTCTTACGATAAAATAAAACCCTAGGTACATAGGTTTACAAAAGGACCATCGTCAGTCTAACCCATTCAAATTAGCCTAACATACAGTAACCAATCCATCATGTCATAATCACAAAATTGAAAAACCACTTACCATCCTCCAAAGTGGTGGCATATTTCGCATTTGACGGTCTGCCCTCAATCGACTTGTAAAACGGTACAATAAAAAATTCATATTTCGTTGCCTTTTGTAGGGCACTAATGGTGCATGCTGACGCTCCACCACCATTCAGAACGGTAAGCATTTTATAAGCACCATTCCACGAAGACACATCCCGTGAATAGATGTAGAAACCCTCGATAAACTTTCCGCTGTCGATGTCCCACACCAGTCGTACACTAGTTGAGTCTGTCGCATTGGCTTCTAACAACTCCACAGCACTATTTGCCGTCAGCAGGGCTTCCGCCTCACTTAAAATGATGTCTTTCTCTGCCCGAACCACTTGGCCAGCTGTAACAGTTTCCGAAATCGCACTGGGGTGGGAAAAGCCCAATGCATTTTCCGCCCGCACTATGAACATATACGCTGCACCGGCATCCAGACCAGTGGCCGTGTAAATACTCTGCGTCAATCTGTTCGCAATTGGTATCCATGTCCGGCTCTTGTTTGTCGAGAACATTTCCACCGAATAGCCCAGCAGAGGGGAGGCACCAAACTTTTCACTCGGCATCCATGCTATTGTCACCGAGTCGTTAGTTGAGCTTACAACTTTTGGCTTTCCCGGTGCGGTGGGACATTTTGATGTTTCCGGAGCACGAAAGAATTTTATATTCGGATTTGTGGGCAATTCTATGCGTAGGTATCCGCTCCATGTTGATTTACCACTCGGACTACTGACCACACAAGTGTACAAGCCCTGATCCTCTTTGCGGTCCAAGTCAGAGATGACCAGATCTCCCGATGCAGTGATGTTTATTTTATTTGAATTAATTACGGGTATTCCATCTCGATACCAGGAGACTGTTGGGCTTGGTTGTCCTATTGACTTGCAATTGAGCACAGCTAAGGATTTCACCGGCAGGGTTTGATTGACGGGACCTGCAACGATAATGGGTGGTGGATGGTCGTCTTGGGAGTCAATGCTGAGTTGGGCTCGTGCACTGACTGCACCAGCTTCGTTGATTGCATTGCAAATCACCACCAGACTGGATTCGGAACGTTGGAATTTACTTATGGTGAGTGTGGTGCGGCCATTCGCATCGATTGGGGATGATTGGAAACGGTTGAACTTGTTGCCTGGAAGGATAAGCGAACGATTGCCTCTGATGGACCAGAAGATGGTGGGCGAAGGGTTCCCAATCGCCTGACAGTCCAATGATACATCAGTGTCCACATCGACCGACTTCGAAGTGGGTCGAGTGGAAAATTTCGGTGGTGCTGGATGTAAATATTTTGTTTTGAATTGTTTAAGGAAGCCTGCTATCGAAAAATGCTTTACTTACAATGAACTGTCAGTGTGCCAACAGCTGATATAGAACCCACAACATTATCAGCCTCGCAGCTATACTCGCCTTCGTCTTCTGGAGTAACTCGCTCTAGGCGTAGTGACCGGTCTTCCAAAACATGAACGCGATCTGAAACATCATATTCTGTTTTCAACTTTCCATTCGCAACGACTTGCTGAATGTTGAAACTCACCCAAAGGCATATTCCCACCCGATGCAGTACGCAACCATAGAACATCTGGCATGGGATCACCTCCAACACGACATGAAAACGTCACTGAAGAGCCCTCCATGACAACTTGGTTGTGTGGTCCACGGATAATAAATGGTTTAACTATTTTGGGTGAACGAAAAATGTATGCTTTCCTCTTGACTAGCCTGTCAAAACTTACCATGAACTTTTAAGATGGCTGCGACAGATTCTCGCATTCCCACTGGATTCTTGGCAACGCATTGATATTGACCCTCGTCACTTTGACGGGCGTCCTGAATTGCTAAATTACCACCGTCAACAATGCGTATACGTTTGTTGCCATCCAGATCTAACTTTTGACCACCTTTCTTCCAGGTAACGATTGGCTCAGGTATTCCACGTGGGGCTGCACATTCCAAGAGAGCGGTTTCTCCTTGTGCGATGCGGGTATTCTGTGGTTCCAAACGGAATTCATCCCGAAGAACTGAAAAGAAAGTAAATAGTTGTGAGTGCTATCATATGGGAATAGAAGTTTCAGGACGAATGGGTTTTTTTTTCTGTCTAATGGAAGTTTAACAGTGGAGAGGACAAGGTGTAGGAAATTTGTGTAAACTGTTGTAGAAAAAGATTTGTTTGCCATTATAAGTTTATCCTACTTGTCGATTCTCATTTTATTGAATGCCATTTACGAATGATGTAATGATGTTATCCAGTAGTTGGATTAGGTCATTTAAATGAATTAAATGAATGGACTGTAAGGACAATATGTTTTGCTTTTTCAAGGACGAAATTGCATATCTTGCATTTCGATGTTATGGAAAATTGCACGGCCTCGCTTGAATCGTTTGTAAAGTGACCAGTTCGATAGCTATGATTCTTCTGAAATAGATTTAAATTCTCCAATTCTTCCATCCAAACTCCTAAGGTATTTTAATCATACAGTAAATATAAGCCTGTTCCATCCGAACCATAAAGTGGCAAGATTTACTCAATTTTAAACCCATGAATCTCCATTAATCTATGCCCATTTATACAAAAAAAAAACACCCCAACGATCTCCTTTAAAGCACATTCTAAAGACATCCACAATAAAACCATCTCTCTAGACCATCCTATTCAGTTCACACATAGCTAGCCATTTCTAAGCGTCCATGTGAAAGCTCCACACCTTACCATCATTCGGACTTGATTTATTTCTGTCTGTCAGAGATGGACGTTTCTGCATTTTTTTTTTGTTTCCTCCTCTCAGGGTAAATTGTGGATTTCTCTGGAATTCGCATAGTTCTAGGTACCTACCGTACTACCGACTAACTTAACCAATGAAATGAATTCATAAATCATGGAGCAGGTAAAAATGGACTTGAACACACAGTCGAAACCAAACCGCCAGTATCAAAAGAACAGGAAAATTAATAGTTTTTTTTTTTACATTTTCATCATCGTTATTACACTCACATACTAGGACACTCTTGTGTAAGCTATATTCATTCAGAGAGGAGAGCAGGAGAGGAGAAAAAGGAGTCTACAACTTGTCCGTTAAAACAAAAGGATCCCCCGGGTAGCTACACCAAACTACCAAAGGCATAGGGGGTGTTAAAATGGAACAAGAACTTCAATTAAAAGCGGAATGTGATTGGACCGAACTGGGCTCTTGGAAAGAGTATAACAGAACGTAGTCCTTGATTCGCAGAGCTCCCATTCATTGCATATTAGAATTGATTTTGTTTTTTATTTCTCGGGGAAAAAATTTAATCAGTGGTTTACGCCTTAAGCTTGGTAAGTCTGTAATTAATGAATGATTGAAGTTCAGTCATGCATTCAATGCTGCCCCGGAAGGACGTTTCAAATTATACTACTTTCTTTTTTTTTTTAATTTTTTGATGAAGAGAGAAATTTTAGTGATTTATTACAGAGTTTTGGGTTCGTTAGTCTCGCTATTTAAATAATTTAGCAAAACGACGAATCAATATGTATGTAAAGCCTTTTGGAATGAATTAGAAGTTTGAAAACATTTCGAAGGACTAGAAAGAGGCTTGTAGTGTCCTTGACAAATTTATCTGCTGCACTTATGTAAGTTTGTTTTCAACTTTTGTATAATATTTACATGGCTTGTTGGTAAGTTTGAAGTAGATCCACACGGAATGAGAAGGCCTAGGTTTTTGATGGATAATCTCTTTGGATGGAGCTGTGTATGGTTCAGTTTTCAAAATGCGGCAAACGTAGGACGTAATGGTGGTGGTTTTCAAGATGAAGTTAAAGCATGTCGGTATTATTATAGATTCAAGACTAACTTGTAGCATTCATCTTGGAAGCAAAAGCAACTGCTGCACTGGATAATGCCAAATATTATAGAGTTTTGGCATCAATAACGCTCTACGGCTCCTCAATAAGGGCAAGTACTATGCGAAAGAATCACGCAGAAGACTGATGTATGCTTTATACATAATCAACGCTTTGAAAGTATGCAATGCAACTTTTTGCGACTCGGGAACTCGAGTGGTAGGACTGAGGTTGTTTTCTTTAAAATAAAGAGGACTGTGCCCGGTCTGTCTCAGCCTGTTCTAAGGGGTATCACTATCTAGATTTCCAATAAAGCAAAATATGTAGCAGAGATTGTATATTTGTATATATAAGAAAAAAATCTTTGGTCAAAGCATATCAAGATGTCCAAGGTACTCTCATTGTTCTGGCAAGGGTGGTTTTAGCAAGACATAGGACTCATCACTAAAAATAGACTTTTGGATCCATAACATTATCTTTTCTAACTTATGCGTCTGTTGTTCGGTTAAGAATACGTGACTGCCTTCTGGAACAAACTTTGTAGAACGACTTGTTCCAACTATAGGGGAGTTTTTCGAATACACCTGGCGCTTCTTTGCTAGATCTGCAGAAGTTTTTATGACCTTGGGCGAAATTTATTTCACGATTTTGATCATCGTCTCATACTTATGCCCTCTAATGTAATGAGACCAAAACTTCGGCTTCTGTTCAGGACTGACTTCGACCGGAGTTTGAGCTTGGACTGGCCTGTTGCCAAATGTTCACGGATGGCTCCAAAACTAGACAAGAATGAAAAACTAGACTTCACTACCAGCTAGGCTGCGCATAAGGTCTGCTCAACCCTTCAACTAGCTCCGAAACAGTTCGAGATTGCAAGAACTCTTTGATTTCGACCATAAAGGGGAACGCTCGAGCACTTGTCTGAGTCCTAGAGCACAGTGGGACATCTGGGAATTTTTTTTTTTTTTGCGTGCACCCACTCTTGGCCATAAGGCTGACACTGAGACCTTAAAAGATCTATTGTATCAATTAGGGTAAATCAAGAGTTGTACTACCTTCTTTAGGAAGGATAGTAAGTCCTTAAGAGCAGAATTTCACAATTCCGCTGACGAACATATTTCTTTACGGAATATGCTCAGAACATTCGTCTTCTTCCAAGCAGAACGTACATTCTATTTCTGGGCACAGATTGAGCTTGTTAAGGTGATACCGCAGGCCACAGTGACATGTGAGAAAACTCACCAACTTTGTAATACTATATTTGTCTAGATTAAGGGTTTCCTTGTAGGAATAAGGCCTGATTAATCACTTGGATCGTGTCAGCCCCGAGACACTTTCTCAGTGGGCCAGACGAAATTTGTGTTCCCATTCGTGAATCAGCGCTGTGGTGACAGATGAATCCATATTCTGAGCCAGCCCTAGGTAGTTCCTCTGCAGATTCGTTGCCTGCAATCTTTGATGACCAGATACCCACCCGAGTTTCACCCTGTTTTATCTAGCAAGAGATTGTAGTGCATCGTAGCAGCATTTAACTGATATAGTGTCCTTTAAATTGGACGACAGCGCTTTAAGTGCTGCCTGGCTATCTGAAAAGATATGTATGTATCCTAGCGCCCTTAATACATTTACTAAGGATTATCTATATCTACATACGTGTGGAGTACACGAGTAGACGAACATGGGAAATGAATCTGAAATAAAGTTCTAAGAATATCCATACGGTCCGACGTATAGGTGCCATCAGTCTTTTTTAGTAAACCTACACAATTTACATGACCTTTAATGAGTCCCTTATGGATTCGTGCCGCTACTGGCATGTCAGCAATATTCTCGCAGCAATTCCTCCATGTAGCACGTTTAGATCGTTTCAATTCTAAATTGTATTCTGTAAGAGCCAAATCTTAGTCCGTTTAGCCGACTTTTCTAACTTTCTTCCTAAGTTTAACAAGGTGGTCATTCCACCAGGGAACCTTACGTTTACACAGACTGGTTTTATGGACACAACTGGCATGATAAGAAGTAAGCAACACATCATTCAGTATGCTGCTTCATCTAAGTCACGCTGTGGACTCTATAGATGTTACAAGCACATGTATCTAATTTAGAGAGGACAAGTCTCCGACACCGAGTCTAGTCCAGTTGGAGATAAATGAACTGGCGAGTATAAGGTCAAGTACCTCTTCGCGAATCGTATTCATTCAAAATATCTACACAACTACTAACAAGTTATTCTAAAAGACACTCGTCCCTCCTATTGATGCCACTACTTCCCCAGACCTAGAGAATACGACCTTCGATGATCTTGCTAGACAAGGCTCAAGGAATCTGAGCCTAAGTTCAGTGCTCACGCATCGGTCACAGCTATTTGTAAATTCTCCAGGTGGTCTTTTGGAATTTAACGGCATAGTATAAGTCTGTGAAAATAGCAGCAGCTATGGAGCTAATTGGACGCACAATATACTTGGATCAGTAGAAAGCATGAGGACCTGAATTTCTATGTGACTCAAATGCTAGGATATAGATTTGGGACTGACAAAAACCTCGATTGCCCAACTTTTTGAATATATTCGGTGATACGGTGTTCCATTGAACACGTTACGATGTTAATTGGCATCAAATGAAGTCCAGAGGATACAACCACTATGAAGAAACAACTACAACAGTAGTTACAAGAAAACGGAGGAGAAGGAGGAAGCTGTTAATACGAGTAAACTGAACAACCAAAGCTTGAGATCGATGAAATGTCGAGAAAAACGTAGAAAAAGGTAAGAAATCCAACCCAACAGCCAAAAATAAGACTATTCAGCCAGTACTATCAGGAAATGGTTAGACAGAGTTTCCAGACGACCTAAATAAACCAAGGTTTCAATACCTAGGGTTACGCAGTTATAGTCATCTGAGGACACAATGACTTATTTGATGCCATAGACGTTTAAATCCAAAAAAGGGATCGTTACACCCTTCAAAAGGGGATCTTTAATCTCTCATAATAGTCTTTAAACAGAGTTCGAACACTCGCTATAAAGGAGTCTGATATTTTGGGGTTATAGTGGAACAAAAACATAATTGGACCCAGGACCTAGCTTCTCACAAAGATTTGTATTGTCCGTGTTCTATTTTTTAGGCGAATGGAAGGGGCCTACTGTTTAATGCCATGTCTGAAGACAATTTTGTTTGAGAAGGTATTTCATGACAGTTATACTCTCGGATGCTTGTCAGACGCTCGTGATTTGGAATCGATCATCGAACCTCTCGCTTAGTGGTCTGTCGCACTAACCACTGACCCAAGCCATCCACATGAAGACAAAATTATGCGTATCTGAATCAAGTCAGCTCTTTGAACTTGGTCGAGATTTTTTGGGATAAAAAGGACCTATTAGTTGGTTCAACAGGCTTTGACCCAAATAAATAAACTGTATAAAACTACTATAAGTACAAGGAGGAGGTAGGTCCAGCTATGCATCTAGAGCCTAGCCGAGTCAAGACGTTGTTTACAGTTTGGCGTTAAAGGTAGTTATATCCTCACGTTTAAGCACTCTCCACCTAACACCCGACACTTATGCTCAGAATGATCTTAACAGAGCTATAGAGATCCAAAAGAACATTACTGATGGTCAACTTCATATCTTGTGTGTTTTATACAGAATTTTGAAGATCACTGGCAATGAATACAATCTCTAAATCAAGGACCTCTAAATACAATTTTGTGGACTGTGGAAAAATACTGTGGCGGAGTGAGGTGTATTCGTCCACTTTTAAGAGTAACTAACAAGTTCATGGAATCGTTCTATTCTTTAAGTTCCTATAAATGATCGAAACAAGAGTTGGACGAACAATGGAGTAAAATTAAGAGTTTTAAAAATTCATTAATAACTTGCAGCTGGTAATAAAATCTGACATAACTAACAAAATGGCTCTCATTACGTCAGCTTAAAACAAATCCATTCAAGCATTTGCAGTCAACACCTTAAATGAACAACGAGACGCTACCGAGACTTCAAGTGCCCCTCTACCACTAAAAACATCAAGAAACAAGCCAAACGTCAATGAAAATCTTTTATTGCACAAGAACCCATTGTTTTCCCATTTCCGACCACCATTTTAGTACACACATCACTGCACGCCGTTTGTCTTTCCGAGATTTTCGGTATCTTCACCGGAAACATCAAATCAATACGCTTCAATTGGCCTCACTTTAAGGGTAGACAGGGAGACAGGCCCAAATGCGAGAAAGCCGATTTCAATATCGAACGAATCAAGCAATTTCCCTTATTTCGTTTCTTTTTTTTTTTTTTCTTTTCGTTTTCTCGGTTGCTCACCCTGCCAACGTAGCAAAAAAAAAAAAAAGAAACCAAATGAAATAACAACTTCACAGATACATAGTCCTTGAAGGGGCGCTCAAACACTCACGAAAAGGGTTCCTCCGGTCTGCTCCCTTCCCGCAGCAATATGAATGAATAAATTTAATAGGAATTTATATTACAACTTACCGGCAACTTGTAATGTAGCATTCCTGCTTCGTGACACTCCTAGCTCATTCTTTGCCTCGCACCAGTATACGCCAGCATCACTTTCGCGACGAGAATTCACAACCTGCAATGAAGGACATGGAAATATTCAGAATTAAATATAGAAAGGGGTTGAGATAGGAAATTGGAAAAAAAAAATGACACACTTTGGGTTTTTTTTCTTTTTTTTTTTTTTTTGAGATTTCATGGAAAATAAAATGGTAATGCCTCCTAAACGAGTGAGTTCCTGATTTGACTTTTAGCATACCCTTGCATGCCGAAGGCGTCATACTGTGCGAGCAATCAAATGTACGCGAGGAAATTTCGTAACAGATGGAACGTCAATGCGAAGAAAATTCTCAATTCAGCTGTTTTCCTGCGTAAAGGTGGATTTTGAATTTAGTATCCTGAAGGAGGCAGTCGAAAGCGATACATACAAATCCAATTAGTGAGGACGTAGGAAATAATGTCTGTGACTAAACTTAGCTTTAGTTTAAAGTTTCAGAATAAAGAAGCTCGGGATATGGTGTAAGCAAGATACTTGAGTAGAGTTGATTGTACTCGAATTTGGAATCAAAGTATTCGACTTAAAGTCATCGAAGGATCGGTGGACTATGCAGAGAGGAATTCACTTAACTAGGGAATCGCTTAAAGATCACTCTTCTCTGGGTCCCGAGACACACTAATATAGAGGAGACTAATAAGCTGGAGAGGTGTGGTTCAGCCTTCGATAGGTGACTTTCAAAGTGTGTTTACATCCCTTTTGGGAGCTGTCAAAGGAAGAATCCTCTCGCACTTTCTATCAGAGGCCAACACCAGGTGGCATAGGTTGCAGAATGGTGGTATAACTAGTCCAGAACATAATATCTGCAAAACAGGACTCACGTATATATTGCAAGGATCATAGCAATTAGTATAGGTCATCGGTCTATACGAACACAAGCGTCCAGATCAGTCATCCCATTAAACCCACATTGTCGCAGCTGCAACTGCAACTGGAACGTTCTACCTACCTACCTAAGATTGTCGCTTAAGAAGATAGCCGGACTGACAGTACAAAGGCATTTGCTAGTGTACCTGGATACTGTGACATCCCTGACAAGACTCCCAGAGCACAAGAATATGCCGATATTAAAGCGGCAACGTCCTTTCTCCAAGCCGATACGGATATTGCTGCAAAACAGCATTCGTACCACCTTAAACAACGCAATACCGCTTGGCTTCTATCGGTCCATTAAAATAAGAAGAGGTTTCCCGGAATTTTTTGGCATAAAAGTTGAACTAACCAATACGATCACCGATCACTGTCTAATAGGCAGCCATACTCATACGCTGCGCATTATTCATAACGATTTATCCAATTAACATCTTTTTGAACTAAATACCCTTTCATCGAGAGCCACTATAAGCCGCAAACCAACTCGAATACATAAATTTCTGCGCAAATGGCTCTAAGTCCGCTGAAGGGTTTCCTTTGACAGACTAAAATTATCCTTAAAGGTACCCGCCGTATTATTCACACGTCACGTATTGCACGTTCTTACGTGATGAGTCTTACGTGACAAGTCTTACGTGACAAGTGGAAAGAACTTGTCTAAGCGAACGAAGTTGAGTTCATAATTAAGATGACCCTCAGTCTCATGAAATAGTTTACAGATTTTCTAATCCTCTTTAGATCTTTTCAGATTCAACCAAGCAATAGGCCTAGCTTCAATAGGTATATTAACAGGTTTCAAGCTCTCTGTTGGTCCTGCTGTCTTTATTTCCTGTAAGCTGTAGTTTTTTTTTGCCATTTATCCATGAGTAGGCATCCAGAGTACAGGCTTTTCCTATTTAAATTTGCTCTAACTACCCTAGGTACCAAACAGAGGTAGAAATGCTATTTCTATCGGCTAGAAGGAAACCTGATTTTACAGCTCATCTTCCATTTTCTATCAAAAATTCTTCAACATGCTTAATGCAACATCTAATCGAAACCTTTGCTAGAAAAACTAAAGTCCACTGAAGCTGATAGGACTGATGGACCTCCTGCCAAACTCTTTAAATGATATGACTTGGAAGGTCCCATACACCAAATCATCTCTAAAGAAGCGTCGGACGAAAGGAAACCCAATGAAAGGATTCACAGCATAACTGGCCTGATACTAAGAACAGGAGAGTTATTAAACTGCGTCAACTATAGAGGCATAAGCCTCATACTCGAACAAGAACTTCCTTGTCCCCTAGTATTAATTTTATATCGTCAGGAGGTAACTGATACGAGGGCAAAGCATATGCTGCCAGTCAAAAAGGACACACAAAGCACCTCAATTGGGAGTTTTAATATCGAGCTAGCCAAGAACTTTGTCTACCTAGACTGTATTAGAATGAATAATGAAGGATATTGAAGAAATTGAGTATTTGGGTAACAAGGTAGTGACTAACAAGGCGTCTTCTTACAAATGACTAAGAAAGCGCTACATAAGACCCTTACCACACTAGTCCTGCTTTATAGTGCAGCTGCATAGACTCTATCGAAGCGTGGATAAGAATGTCCTTAATCGATTCGATAGAAATTTAGTTTCGTATGGATAAAATATTTCAATGGCGAAAGTCAACGTTGCTGAAATATCTATATTTACTCTGTACTTGTAGAAAAAAGCTGTAGGCTCCCAGTTGGATCCTTTTACCAAAGACAATGCATATGATAGTTAAGCAAAAATCTGATATCTAGCAGCCTTGTGGGCCTGTCTTTTATCCATAATCTCAAGCTGATGTAATGAATATAGCTAAGACCACTAGATACGTATATGTGATAAACTCCCAATCTAAGAACCACAAAGACTCTGCTAAGACAGTACAATGACAGCATCTTCAGCTTTGTAAGTTTCAGGATGGAAAATATTAAGAAAATGGTGTCAAACTATGAACCAGAAGAACTTGTCCTCAATTACCTTCCTTCCATTCCAAAGGGCTGTTAGTGTTCCATACATACATAGAAACTACATTTCTTAGGAGTAAACCTGGAGTCACAAGGAGCCTCAAAGTAGTCAAGAATCTACAGAAGGCCACAAAACCTCTGTTGTGCCCGTACTAATAATCATTAGCATTGGACTTAGGTATTGAATTCAAAGATCAATTATCACCAAATTCTCGAAATTCCCTTATTTTTAACTCCTTACAACTTCTTCGACTTATAAATCAGAGATAACTTTCCTTTTTTCCAACCATTCGAACCCACTGTATCGTTGAAGAGAGCAGTCGTGCCTAATGCAATCTACAAGACCATAAATTTACCAGCCAACCACTCCAACCACTCGTAGGTATACTACGTATCCTTTCTAGCATAAGGAAAACATAAAATACCGCATTCTGCGTACTTGGTACTATATTTACATCGAAAACATACATTTATAAATGAATGCCACTTAAGTTATGAAAATTCCTGGAAACGAACAAGCTTCAGGGGTTATTACTGTCTGTCGGTCGGTCGGTGCAAGTGGGGAGGGTTGGTTTTTCGGGATCCTTTTTCTTCTATCTTTTGAATGATATGTATGTGCGAGGGGGGTACGTTTTTTTTTCATTCTGTTTTTGTCTTACGTTATCTCCTGTTGAGGACTTTCGTAATCTTTTTTTTTTTCCCCTACTCCTACCAATTTTCTACATCTACATCCGACTTCTCTGAATCGGCCTTGCTTGCTTAACCTCTTGGAGTATCAAGCAGTTGAATTTCGGAAATAAATGCCATTTTCATTCCCTTTGACTACTGTGTGTGCTGTGCAGCCTTTTCGCTAAACAGGAAATGGAATAAACAATGTATACATACATACGTGTAGGTAGGGAAAAAATTGGTCCTGCCGCTCCTCCATTACGCGCCGAAGAAGAAGGCAACATTATTTTAGTAGCACAGCATTAAGTAGGCATATTAAAGTATCTTATTATTATAAACACAAGCGGAGGACTGCCGGTGGAATATTAGATATCCGAGAGTCCTTAATGTTCGTGTTCATGTACTTGGCATACGAGTAGAGTACACAAGAAACACACACACACACACCCACCCACGAGAACCAAATAAGAGATGGGTAATATCCGGCGCTCATTTTATCCGGCAGTAATGCGAACAGGGTGGCTGGGTGACTGGTATTCGTATGATACTTGCCAGGAGATGGTTAATTTAAAATTTAATGTTGTAATTTTTGTGTCACACATGAGGTAATAATCACATGACACATTGTTATGTTGATTTTATGGATCTCCGGGTGCAGCACGAAACAAAGTGATGGCGTTTAAAATTTTAAATTAAAAAAGCGTACACGTTTAAATGTTCTCTTCCTGCACATGGTGATGGTGATGGTGGATTGTGTAAATGTCCTTTTGATCTACTGATTTGCCAGCGAGACGCTTAAAGTGTTTATTGTAATTAGTTTTAATATTTTACTTGGTAACGTGGATGTTGAAAGGACTTACAAGCGGATTGCTTTGCCTTGTGTGTGTGAAATACACAAAGAGTCGAAACTGGTTTGTGGCACAGGACTTAAGAATAGACTGCCAAGCTCAATAAACTACAAAAATTAGCTTAAAATTACACACATTGTACATGGCTGGACTAGACAACACAAGCTCAAATATGGAAGCAATGTCGTGAAATAAGTCGAGATTCAGACAAGGCTGTTAAATAACATCACAAATAGTTTGAGATTGACTACTATCCCGCAAAAAAAATGCACCTGGGCATCTGAGCAATCTGCATGACACTTCATGATGCCAAGACCAAAGCGGTTTAAGGAAGAACCATCTATCTACTGAATAGAAAGTGAAAGTATCAGGCCAGCTAAGAACCTTAACCTATGAACTTCTGGATGGAAGCCACGAGAACCTTCTACTCGTGTAATAGAATTTTCGGAAAATGTGGGTTCAAGTCCCAAAATCATCATGTGGATGTATAAGGCAAGGCCTATGTATATTTATCTATGGCAACCTTGTGTAGCGATCATAAAAGTACGAAGGCTAGTGTGCATTGGTACTACCAGTGCAATGAGAACAACACCAACGGCAAGACTCGATGTCATCCTCAACCTACTCTCGATAGACCTATTTATACCAGAATCGACAGCCACAAGTGTTCAAAGATAAGTCAATCGGACAGCTGGAGGACGAACTCATCAGGACACACAAAGATCTTTCAGGAGTATATAAAGAATGTAGCAACATGACACCCTATCTTGTCTTTAAAAGGCCTTTTACAAGTCTCTATCCAGGGAAAGAGAGAAATGTCAAGCCATCAAGACATTATTGTGGCAGCAGGTATATTGTCTGATGTATTGGGCATATCTAAATCAATCAGACTCTCGAAGAACAGTAGCGTTTTCCAAGCAGAGGCTCTAGCAGTCACAATAGCTACCCATGAGACTGCGATAAAGGCAATACCACGTAAGGACATCACCTTTTCATCGACAGCCAGGCTGCGATAAAAGCGATATCTGCTACAAAAATAAAATCGAAGCTTGTGAAGTGCTGTTCTTAGAACACAACACAATGTTGGGCTCTGATGGGTCCCTGGACGTGAAACTATACCTCGTAATGAGGAAGCCGACGAATTGACCAGAAGAAGTCCGGAATCTACATCAGAACAAGCCGACACCTCGATGTTCATTCCGCCTTGAATACTGAAGCTCAAAGTAGGGATAAAGGCTCTAAGGGAGGTTAACATCAGATGGTCCTCCCTAGACACTTGTGTCATTACAAGAAGTGTATGACCTTGTTTCGCTAAGAGTAGAACTGAATTATGTAAAAGGATAAAAAATCACTTTCCACCCTGATAGGAGTCTCACGGGGAATAAACACTCTGCGGTACCACATGAAAAATTAAGACTAACGGAAGAAGACTTATGTTGTGGATGTGGAAATGAATAAGTCAATGAGGATGCAACCCACTTTCTCTGTAACTGTCCGGGTAATATCCACCTTAAATGTAAAATTCTCCGGGGACACTTCTTCCGAGATCTTGAAGAATTATCTAGCAGAATAGACAATGACATCTTGAAGTACATCAAATTAACTGGATGGTTTCCTGGTTCATAGGAATCATATCTGTAGAATTGTGGTTAATTAATGGGCAAGGGACATCTCTACGCTATGGGTTTCACATTTATCCACATTTATCCACAGCCTCTATTCAGTCAAGGAAGAATCAACAGACTGATACAAAAAGACAGGAAATCCTTATCTACCCTCGTAGGACTGATCACGGGGAACACACCTCTGCGGTACTTCATAAGAAAACTACGATTGACCATAGAAGATCTTTATAGAGACTGCGGTGATGAGGAAGTCCAAGAAGATACTACTCACTTCCTGTGCCATTGCCTAAGCCTCTGCTACCTAAGAAACAAATTCCTGAGAAGACACACTTCTTCCAGGATATCGAAGATCTGTCGAAGATAAACCGGTGAACGACATCTGTGGCTATATTAAATCGACAGGATGGTTTGTATACCAGACGCAGTGAATTGCACAGTCAGTCTTAGTTATTATTGGTTAGTTAATGCTCCACGAGCTAAAGGATACACCTTTACTTCTTTCTATACTAACTCGTTCTCTTTTCACAATGTTGTTCTTAACCATCAGCATGGATGTTAGAAAACAAATGCAAGGATTTTTTTTTTCTTTCACGGAAATACCAGTATTGGACCCTTGACGTAGCTTAGCTTGATTTGAGAAATCCCAAATAGAGATACATGGAGTTCGTTTGAGGAATAAAGATGTCAAGAGTGATCACTGGACTCTATTCTAGCGCACCAGATATTTGTATCACTACATGATTGCCATTGAACATTGTATCTAGTGTTTTGTGTATTGGAGGCCGTAAAGTCCCTGACAATAGGGGAGAGCATCAGGCCATATAAAAATGATAAAGTTCCACTTGGATACTGCAGCCATCAGAATGGCAAACTGGCCAAAGAAAACTAGGAGACTTATCTTCCTTAGTAAGTAGTAACAATTTTGAGAAACATAGTTGGAACCCACACAGGCCATATGCCACAGAGCTCCCTTCAATGATTTCTGTAGAAGCTGTAGAGACTAGCTGTAGTTTTCCTTTGAGAAGGAAAAACCATTTCGAGGAACTTAGTGATTTATCCAGACTCTTGGAATTTTCTTAGATTGTGTGTACTTATACTCTTTATCCGGGCTAGCAGGGCTAGCATGATTAGCATTCTTGAGGTCTGAAAGAAGTCTGCTACTATTATTATCACCTGTACAAATAGTGATGACATTGTTCAATTTTTGTTTGAATCTGATGCCAGCCTTTTGGAGTTGATGCCCTAAATTCCTCAAAACTAAAGCTCATACTTGACTAGAAGATAGTTCACAGAAGAATTAAGGGGTAATGAGAATGAGGCCTTCGTACACCACGCTGTCTGGATTCCAGCAAAAAAATAACTTTCTTGAAGCCTGCACTCTGATGTACATAGATAGAGTTCGAATAATTTGAAATCGAGGTTGTAGAGGATGCAAGCTTTTAAGGCCGACTGGCTTTCCTAGAAAATTTGTTCTTTCTGGTACAAGACATGAGTATAGTATATCTTCTTCGGAAACTAATATTAAGCGCTCGAAAGAGCTGACTAAATTAAAGTTGAAACCGAATATAAGCGCACCAACTCTGCTCTGGTCACAGAGGCTCAGTAGTTACATATATCGGACGACTAAGCAGGAGTTCAGGGTTCAGTTTCCAAACAACACAAAAGTTTTGTTCTCCTGAATGTCTGGCAAATATGTATTCGAGAGCTGAACCTTGGAGTTTTACTTCACCACACTTTTGGAAAAAAAAAGCGGAAAGGGTGATATGGATATGGGATCAGATTCAAACTATGGGTTTGAAAGAATCGTGTTCTGAAGAAAATCAGATTCAAGTGGATGTAGTCCCTGTCTGACTTTCTGTACTGATGATTCTGTCAACGATGAACCCAAAACACACCTCCTTAAAGAAAGGAATTTGTACTCACATTTGTTACTTGGTGAAGGGAATAATGATTGTTATTTTTGGGTTCAGTCCTAGGCCTTCCAATGGGCATCGATGCCAGAATGTGGTTATCTCAGATGACTATAACTAGGTAACCTCTCTAGCCTTGGGTGTCAGAAGATTGTCTTTAATCATTGACCATAAAATGATGAAAACGCTTTCTTGGGAACAGTCTGTAATAACCTCAATAAAGGCAGACAACTAATGGTAGAGTATGAAGAACTGTCAAACCGAACCTTCAATCGTCTTATCTACCCAGGGCTGTGATGATGGACTCACGTTTTTGTTAGAATAATTGGTTTAAGTCTAGAGTGTGTTATTACGAGTATATCATAGATCTGACGAGCCTTTTTTCAATGAATTTTCCTGTAACTTTTAGTAGGAAAGAAATGCAACTTAGAGATCTACAGGATCTTGAATTTTTTGGTGATCGATTGCTAGCTTTATTCAGAACTGCATAACTACATGCCTCCAGCCTTATGATTGTATCAAGCTGTAAATATGCTACCTGATAAATACAATTATACTGAAAATTTAAAACATCCTAAATACGAGGACATCACATGAAAAAATCACGCCAAATTGACTACATTTATTGCGATAAAGCAAATGTTTTCATCGACCAATTGAGCAATTTGCATGCTAATGACAGAGGGAGTGTCACAATTTAAAGCCCAATACCATGAAGAGCTTCAAATTCATTCAAATATTTTAAATTTGTTTGCAATTTAAATGGGTTATTAACGTCCTTTCATGCAGATAACATTGCGCGATTTTCCAGTTGACCACCCTAACATAGAAAATAGCTTTATTAGTATTTTCTATTTTTTTTTTGCTTCACCATTGGGAGAGTTATTTATTGATGTGTGAAATAGTAAACACAAGGATTAAACGATTTATTAATGCTAGGAGTCATCTAAAATATAACAGAATAATGATTGAGTAGATAGTTATTATGATGCTCTAGTAAATGTGTTATAGAGGGACTAAGCAGTGTGTATTCTCTGTTTTTATGGCAAAGTTCTAAAAAATAAATTTATGCATAAATGGGTCGACCTACTAGATTACTACAGCTGTAGGTCTACATTAATCTTCCAACTATGTAGGTGTATCTAAAATGTTTGTTTTTAATTTTGAAATTCATACATATTTTGGAAACTTTTGCGTTATTATGAAAGTTTGTGGTTCTGATTATTGAAAAAGGATTTGGGAAAGGTCGGATAAAGGTTAACATCACTTGAGGAACCCGCGGCAATCAGCCTTATTTTTTGATTACATAAATTTCAAAATACGTAAACATTCACTATACCTATGACTTCGTAACTTAAGGTCCTTCCCGCGAAGTCGTTAAATTGTAAACAAAGTTAAGAATTCCGTCGTTCGTGAAAGAATTGATTTGGTTGCGATTGAAAGGTAGAAATAACTTAATAAATATTATAAACAGGGTCGGGGTATATCTATAGGCATTGTACTGGAAAACAAGAAAAGTACAGAGCCAAAAGACTGGAGGAAAAGAAAGCTCCTAGGCATACGCAGCCTCTCACCTCAAAGGTGTCGAAGAGTTTTCTGACAAAAACATGATCAGGAATTTTTGCGAGAAAGATAAGAAACTGACAACATGCTCTACGAGATCTTCTTTTTCTTCTTAGGTGGCACTAAAGTTCGGGGTGAAGTTGGACCGCCACTAACAAGCCTTCCCAGTTAGCCCGATCCTTAGTTAACTGCCTCCAGTTGTGCACTCGAAATCGGTTGAGGTCCCATTCTACTTGTGCTGCGGTGTCCCTTCGGCTTAGATCCGAAGACGGGCCGGTGAATTTATGTCCATCCGTTCTACATGTCCTAGTCATCTTAAACGACTGATACGCAATTTTTCGGACTGGGTCGATGTCGCTGTACAGCTCGTATAGTTCGTCGTTGAATCTCCTCCTCCAAAGCCCGTCAACGCAAATGCGTTGGAGGATATTTTCATCGGCTTTCCGTAAAGTCCATGCTTCAGCGCCAAAAAGTGGGACTGGGATGATCAAGGTTTTATACAGAGTCGCCTTAGTTGTTCGGGATAGGGCTACACTACTCAATTGACCAAAGAAACAGCGATTGGCAAGAGTTATTCTTCGTTTTATTTCTGCTGAGGCTATGTGGTCAGAGTTTATAGCAGAGCCAAGTCGATTCTGACATTCTGTCCAATTCATCGATATTGTGTCCCTTCTTGTTGACAGCGTATACTTGGTTTTGCCCTCGTCAATCGCTAAACTCATTTTGGCCGCTTTCGTCTCAATACTAGCGAATGCATCGGTGACAGCTCGCTGAGTTCTACCAAGTATCTCAATATCATCGGTGTACGCTATTAGTTGCACAGAATTTCGAAAGATTGTGCCTTCAGTGTTGGCTTGTAAGTTTCGCACAATCCTTTCAAATATGATGGTGAAAAAAAAAAAAAACAACATGACAGCGCCTTATCGTGTCACCTTGTCTAAATCCTTTTTTGAAATCAAAGGTTTCGGTGAAATCATTACCGACCTTGATGGAGCAGGGAGTATTCTCCATCGGCATCCTGCACCGGCGAACGAGTTTGGCAGGGATGCCAAAACTAGACATGGTTCTGTATAGTTCCTCTCGATTGAAATCGAAATCGATGAAAAAATGGTGGGTATCGATACTCAGACTTCTTGTCTATTTTCCAGGATCTATCGAATTCAATCGATTGTGGACTTTCCTTGACGGAAACCACACTGATAGGGACCGATCAGTATCGCAGATAAGATCTTCTATGCCATGTTAAAGCGACCTCTGTAATTGTTGCAATTCAAAGATTCTCCTTTCTTGGGGATCGAGCAAACTGTGCTGAGGTTCCATTCATCAGGAATACACTCGACTGATCAAATCTATGAAATGAGTTAGTGTAAGTTCTCTAACAGATCAGGTCCAGCAGCCTTGTTGGATTCAAGCTTGGATATTGCTATCCTGGGTTGGGTACGAAATCTCCAAAATTAAAATCTCCAAAATTAAAATCCCCAAACTGAAATCCCCAAGTTAATATCCCCAAACGTAATCCCCAGTTGCAAGAGTCCTAAATTAGAATCCAAATCCCCAAACACAAATCGTTGACAATAAATCCTTCATAGAACATCCAAAATTACTTCACCGCTAGCTCCGCTGCCGCTCCACTTCGCTGCTCCTTAAAGATCGTGGGGATAACATGTGTATTTTGCGCTTGGGGATAGTCAATTCGAGTATTTTTCAAAAGAGGATTTTGCACTTGGGTATTTTTAATTTAATTTTTTTAATTTTGGTGGGGGCGAAAGCCCCCATTTATTCGGCTTAATACAAGCTAATCTTAAAAACTAACTTACAGGCTAATCTTAAACTAACCTAGAACTAAGATGAAGGGGTGTAAGGAGGATGGTGAAGGAGATAGTGTTTTAGGATGGGAGTACTGCGGTTGAAGTCGAAAATGGTAATCCTTGAGTTAACCTTACGCAGCAAACGAGAGATTGGTTCATTGGAGCCATAGGAGGTGCGATGGGTCGGTAGATAGAAAAGACGACTTGTTCGTAGATTACGACGGTTGGTGTTGAAAAAGATAGAATTGAGAAGGAATGTAGAGTCAACGGAACCGGAGAGGAGTCGATGAATGAAGAGAATGTCGGCTACATCTCTACGCTCCTCAAGGGTATTCAAATGGATTAGCTTGAGGCGGTCTTGATAAGGGGGCAGGATTAAAGGGTCATTCCAGGACAGACCTCGAAGAGCAAATCGGAGGAAACGACGCTGAATGTTCTCGATACGTGAGATATGAGTACGTTGATATGGGGACCACACTTGACTGGCATATTCAAGGAGGGGGCGGACAAAGGTAATGTAGAGGGATCTGGTCACGTATGGGTTGTTAAATTCTTTGGACCACCGCTTGACAAAGCCAAGTACTGAGTTGGCTTTAAGGATGATCTCATCTATGTGTAATCGGAAATTGAGCTCCCTATCACAAATAATGCCATCTCTGGACTACAGAGATGGGTTGTTGATGGAGGAGGTAAAGACGATGAGAGGATCGGATGCGTTTACGAGAGAAAGTAATGGATTGGCATTTGGAGATGTTGAGATCCAGACAATTTTTGGTGCACCATACCGAGAAGCTATCGAGGTCTTGTTGAAGAAGAATGGAGTCTTGGGGTGAAGAAATCGTTTTGAAGAATTTGGTATCGTCAGCGTAGAGGGAGACGTAAGAGTGTTTAATGACCATATCGAGATCATTTATGGTAAGGATGAAAAGAAGTGGGCCTAAGTGGCTGCCTTGTGGGACACCAGAGGTGGCCAGGAATGGACGGGAGAGGACGGATCTGAAGCGAACGCTGTAAAAGCGGTTTTCCAGGTAAGAAGATATCCATTTTAATAATATGGGTTCAAAGCCGAGGGCAGACAATTTGAAAAGTATTAATTCGTGGGCGATTTTATCGAAAGCCTTACTAAAATCGGTTGCGATAACATCAACTTCGTTGCCATTCTCTAAGGCCGAGAGGGCAAAGGACACAAATTCGACCAGGTTTGTGGTAGTTGATCTACCTTTTAGGAAACCATGTTGATTAGGGGAAATAAGTGACTTGCAGCGAAAGCTTAAGGCTTCATATAAAATGCTTTCGAAAAGTTTAGATATATGAGAGAGTTTAGCAATGGGACGATAGTTAGTTACATCAGTCTTTGTTCCTTTCTTGTGGATTGGGGTTATGAAAGAGAGTTTCCAAACCTGTGGAAATTCTCCTTGTGAAAGAGAAAGACGAAAGAGATTAGAGAGGGGAAGAGACAGGGTGGACGAACATTTTTTGAGGAATACCGCAGGTATGCCATCTGGACCGGGGTTGAATTCGTCATTAAGTAGATGTAACTTATTTTCGATAAGAGATGGGTCCAAGGTATGAGAGAGAAACGGGCCAAAGGAGAAGTTAGGTAAGTAATTGAAATAAGCGGGGTCTGGTATAAAGAAGTCGTCGGCAAAAGATTGTTTAAAAAAGGTAGCAAAAAAGTTGGCTATGGTATGAGGATCGGTTGATGTTTCGTTGTTGAAAGAGAGGGAGGGAGGGTAACCGTCAGATTTTCTTTTGTAGTTGACAAACTAGAAGAAAGATTTTGGGTCGTTTATGAGGTTAGCTTGGACATTGTTTAGGTAGCGCTGGTAGAGAGAGTTGTAAAGCTCGGTGAAGTGAAGGTAAATACCGAGATAGTTAGAATAATCAAAAGAAGAGCGAGTGCGAAGGAAAACTGCCCATAACTTATTTCTTTGGTTTCGCAGAGAACGAAGCCTCTGATTATACCAAGGAGGGGATGAAGACGATGTTTTATGACGAGAAAAGGGTACATAAAGAGAGATAGAATTAAATATTTCCCTATAAAAGGTGGTGAGGGCATCCTTTATTAGAAGATTATCGAAATCAAAGGAAGATCTGCTGAGATAGATGTTAATTTTCTGGAAATTTGCTTTATGAAAATCGTAAGAAGAGAGATCAGTAGGAGGAGTTGTTTGGAGAGGAGAATTGTGAAACAATGATAGAAGGAGAGGCGGGTGGTAGTTATCAATAGTTGACAGAGAAAGAGGACAAAGCGAAACTGAGGAGTTAATGGGATCGGTTGTGAAAATGAGGTCTAACTGCCTACCCATGTAGTTTGAGACACCATTTACTTGGCAAAGACTTGAATCTGCTAGGCGATCTAGGAAGTAGCATTCCTTTACCGAGTTGGGATTAGAGGCAGTAAAATAGGATTGATCATCTGATGGAGTCCACTTCAGCTGAGGAAGGTTAAAGTCACCGAAAATAAGGATATCATCATGAGAGTCAGACAGATCTATTATGTGGTCAATCGCATCGATGGCAAGTTCATAGGATTCAATAGATTGGGACGGAAGAATGTAGCAACACATAACGTAAAGGGACTTGCGGGGCATTTGTATTTTTACTGAAACAAAGTCGAGTTTAGAGGAAGAAGAAATAGCAATGAGAGATGAGTTAAGACTATTGGGGATAGCCAGTAGGACACCTCGACAAGGGGAGTCATCAATAGGGCGGTTTAAATCATCATCGCGAAAAATATTAAAGGTAGTAGGGAATAATTCCTGGTTATTTATGCTGGGCATCAGGTTGGTTTCAGTTAGAGCATAGATATCGAAGGGAAGAGCATGGGTTTGTCGAGAGGTATCCCTGCTATCCTCACTTCATTTTGATAAGGTGGATCATGCTTGGCAGCGCGATGTTGATCTTCGTTGCCGTTATAAATTTTCTGAAGAATACATTTTTCCATATTCTCAGCACCGACTGTGACTCTACTACGAGGTTTCCTTCTTCATTTCTACATGCTTCTGTACGGATCTTGTTGGCCAAGATGGTTTGGAAGGTTGTCAATAAGCCTAAGTCGGTTTCGGATGTGGTGTCGTGAAAGCTGTGCTTGACAATCATCCTACCAAAGACGTCTTCCTTTCCTATCTCTGCGTTAAAATCTCCCAATACGATCTTAACGTCATATTTAGGGCATGCTCGTAAGTTTTGTCAAAAAGCTCGTAGAAACATTTTTTGGTGGCGTCGTCCTTGTCTTTTGTGGGAGCATGGGCGCATATAAGGCTTATGTTGGCGAATTTAGCCTTGATGCGGATTGTCATAAGTTGTTTGCTTAAGACTTCTTGTCTAAGTCTACTGCCTAAGACAAACCCGCATCCGAATAAGTGTTGTATTTGCTCTCTATAGCAATCACCGTAGTAGATGTTAAAGTGTTTCATCATTTTTTGCCCGGCCCATTCCATCGCACTTGGAGGATGAGATTCAACCGTGAACTCATGAGCTGTACCAAGATGTGAACTACATTGGATGAATGCCCGATGAAGACAAGAATGCCTTCGAATGCCAGCCCTTTGGTTCGAGACGAGAAGAAAGACCGAGGACCGCAGATGCCAGGATCCTTGGTCTGACGAACTGGCAGCTTCAAATAAAGAAGAATAAAAGAATAAGCGTGAATCTCGTGTAGGTGGGCAGTTTACCGTACTCTACCGAAGGTTTTGAGATATCAAGGGCGATTATTTGGGATTCATCTTCACGGAGAATACAATCGTTTCATTTTCAAATATGTACACCATGAGGTCTCCTGTGGAACTTTCGTGAGGGAAATAAGTGGTCATTGAGGGAATGGTTTCGGGATATCTCATTGGATGGAAAGCTTGACTTTAAGTCAGGTGGTGAATTTTGATAACCTTTTTTGAAGATTGACTGGACGTGTCCAAGTTTTCACCTATCTAGATTGGTAGAAGAACTTACTTAGAGGCTTAGCTAGGGAAGAAGTAAACTTCTTTAAAACATGTAGAGAGGTATTTGATCTAGACTTTAAGTTGTTAAGTTAAGGCTTTATGTCTGCTAAAAAGTTTAGAAGGTCGAATACTTAGTAAGCAGAGATACACAGATACACAGGCCTGTTAGAGCGATAGATTGTGCAACATTTACCTTTCCAATATTTTGGAGTTTTTGTCAACGTAGATGGTGGCTTTTGATCCCATGCGTGGCTCTACCAAATGACACCTGATAGGATAAATTTATTTCATGTGGTTCCGTAGGTTGTAACTTGTTGGGAGCAAATAGGGCGATACTATTGAAAATTTTAGAAGCTGACAATAAGTTGGAGTCTGTTCACCTTTACTTTGGTGGTTTATTGTCGAATCCCTCTTTGTACATAGCTATTATAAGATTACTTATCACTTACGCCCTTTGGAGTGTGGTGTCCGGAGTCGGTGATTTAATCTGCTAGTTCGACACAAATGAAACTGGGGATTACTGGGAAAGTAAGACGAGGAAAGGACTCTAATCATAATTTTTTATTTCCATTGACGACTTAGGCTACTTTCATTTACAGATCAACTTTCCAAGTATTTTTCCTTAAAAATGTTGAACTCATTTGCGCGTTCAGGAACAACAATTTCGTTTAAAGCCTAGTACCAAGGGACATAGTAAACGTAGAGAGGTGAGAAGTATTTTCCAAAATGAATAATGTTTCCTGTACCTACTACCGATTATCCAGACTGTCTGCTAAACCATCCGCCCACCATCATTAACCTTCTCTATAAGAGTGAACCCTTACCTCAACACAATCTATTGTGGCACGTTCACCGGGCTAACGAAAATGAATTTATTACACCGCTCGCTTTCGCTCCTAATGACTTAAAGCAAGGACTCTTGTTTCCTTTTAATTTAAAATAATCATAAATTTAGACATTCATTTCGTTTCCGTATAAATTTCCACCCCAACGTGTTTCGTGTATCCAAGTGTACAGAGGCTGTATGCTGAACGTATCATTTGTTGGAGCACGTCCTGTTAATACTCCTAAATCACATGAAGGATACTTTTGGTATACAAACGAAGTTAGTAAAGTACAAAACTGTTTCTCTATGTACACCACGGACGTATGTGTGTGTGTGCAACAACTCTCTCTCTCTACTTACAGCATAAAATATGGCAGTCTAGCAGGTCTGATTGTAAGTAAAAAAAAAAAAAAAAAGGAAGTCGACGACGACGAAAAAGATGAATGCGACTTCAAGGTCTACCGGGAGAACTTTGACTCTACGATCAAGGCAGCAATTTTCACCTTAGCTCCCTGCCATAAACATACATATTGGAATATGTACGTAGAGATGGAAAAGGCAAGGCCAAGTGCAGTCAAGAGACTCCCTATCTAGTCTGTGCATCTTTACCCATCTGTATCTCTGTGGCTGAGTGAAAACACGAAGAGAAAGAGGAGAAATCCGCTTCAGGCAATTGGAGAAGCACTCGAATGAAAATCGATAAAATGCCTGGTTAAGGGCACAAAAATTTAGTTTTATCATTTGCCAGAGAGATACAACCTAGATGGGTGGTGGATTGGATGGTCGTGGGTGTGTGTACACAGTATACGAGATGGCAGTCCGTATCGTCTACGCTATTTAAATGCTAAACCGACTGACTGCCTCCATTACTGTCTGCCTGCCAGTCAAACTGCACATTAACGTGCTACACTACGAAATGTTGATATTTCTATCCCGAAAAACAAACGGAAACCGGAAAAGGGATGCTCTTTGCTTTTGTACGATGCTTCAGGGGGTTGATGAATGAAAATGGATGAATATACGTTTGCTATTTGCTTTCGCGCGAGTCCATCTCCTTCTTCCTTTCTCTCCTCTTTTCCTACACAGAGCGAGGCACAGAGAATATTTAAGTTGCGTTTGTTTTGCTTTAATGAAGTCGTAATGCGCTTCACATGGTTGTTCTAGGGTAATTAGTTCCCTTCTTTTGCAATTCATTCCACACCCGCACCAAAAGTTCCTTTTAAATGCAAATTTGTATAAAAAAAAAACCATCATCGTTTGTATCTATGAGTCATTCGCAGGATGTGCGAGAAGGACTCTTTGTTTTTTTTTTGTGCCATCTTTGTTATAAAATAAAATAAAATGTAATATTATCCCGTGGATATAAAAACCCTCCGCCAATTACCTTGAGAAAAAATAGTCCTCCTGCAGGCAAAGTTATCCTATGTGAGCCGGGCAGAATTTTCAGTGGGACACCGTCCTTATACCATTGAATTGTTGGCGTAGGTGATCCTTCGGCCTTGCAGTTGAGTGTGGCTGGTTCATGCCGTGGTACTGTCGTATCTATGGGATGTTCTGTAATCCTAGGTGGATGTGAACCTGCAAGCAAAAACAAGGGAAGAGCACAATTTTATAACGGATGAGAATAAAATAAAAGTGTTTTAATTGAAAATGTGTACGGAAAGGAGCAGAATACCTACATACATACATACATACATATTCATACACCAAGAGCGTCTAAGTGGAAAATGAAAACGAAGCCGAACGAGAGGGCTGAATGTCGGGGGAAAAATTCGAAAACGTTTTAACTTAATTTATTTACTTCAATTAATTTAAATGCATTTCATGCTGGAGGACGATAGTGATGATGAGTTTAGAAATATAGTATTTTAGGGATTCAAGTTGACTTTTTTTTTTTTTATTATCAGTGGAATGTATGTATGCATATGTGGACTGTGGACTAGCTAAAGCAAACAGAGAGTGAAAATGTTTACATTTATGATGGATTGTTGCTAGTTATTGGCTAATTCTATTAAGGATATTTAATGAATTTCACTTTAATATTCAGAGTACGTATTTTGAATTCGGAGAGAGAATATTTTCGGTATGCCATGCATATTTGTTTAGAACTGTAGTTGGAGATTTAAATTAGATAATGCTTTGGAAATGTGCATTTCTATGTAATTAAGTTTACAGTATAGGGACAACCAAAACCTCTACAGATCACTAGAAGGGAAATGGTTAAGAGTATAGCTATGGATTTAAAAAGATTCGAACTGTCGTATTACCTACTCGTTAGACTTGAACAAAAACACCAAGAAGTGCAACGAAAATAAGCCCAATGACTCATGTCCATCCTCAGTTAGTACAATGATTGAAAATATACATATTTGTAAATATCTGCGCAATACACAATACTGTACCAGAATTTTGTAGGATCCCCTTTGAAGTATTTTTTTTTTCGGATGGAGATGAATGGAATGTATAGGGTCACCCAACAAGAGGTGCTATTTTAAATCAATAGAAAAATGCAACATTTTTTATGGAAAGTGGTGATATTTTTATTTTACTTGATTTAAAGTACAAACTCTGAGGTTAGTAATGAAATACAAAATGTGCCAAATATCCGCCTCCGCTCTGCCTACAAATAGTCATTCTTTTAATGAAATTTTTCATCCTGTTTTCACATAATTGCGGCTGTTTTTCTCGATCTTCAGATAGCTGCCTCTAGTTTCGCTCACCAAGTTGGTTGAGGTCCCTTTTCACTAGAATGTACCACCTTAGGCCAGGTCTTCCCTCTGGAGTGGATTCGAAGACTCTTCGGGCCGGAGCATTATTGTCCATCTGCTCTACATGACCCAACCGTCTCAGTCGTTATATTCGAACTCTTCTGAATAGGTCGATGTCACTATGTAGCCCGTGGAGACGCGACCAAAAATCACCCGAAGTATTTTTCTCTCATATCAACCGAGAGCAGGTCTATCCATTCTCTCCATTCTATCCATAGTCCATACCTCTGTGCCATAGAGCAGGACTGGGATGATAATGGCCATATAAAGGATTATTCTAATTGTTCTCGAGAAGGCTTTATTACACCATTGTCTTCTTAGCCCATAAAAGCATCGATTGGTAAATGTTAATCGTTGTTTGATCTTAGCGCTTTGTTATTGTCTGAAAGTGAAACAAAGTCCGCAACTACCTCAAAGTTATATTTTTCGAGAAAGACGAAAGACGGACAGAAGTCCGAAACGTCGGTGTTGTATGTCCTTTTTTGTTGACAGCATGTACTTTGTTTTGCCCTCATTAGCCGTTAAGCCCATCCTAGTCGCTTCCGTCGCAATGCTCACAAAAGCACTACTGATGTCATCGACATAAACGAGCAGTTACACGGACTTTTGAAAGATTATGCCTCTGATGTTGGCACGTGATACTTCGAGTTGGTGAAACAAAGTGGTTCCGAACTCGGTAGACGAAATGCTTGCTCTACAAAACTTTGATCTTGTCAGTTTTGCTATACGTAGCCGAGTGCTGAACGATAGGCAGGAAAGGCGAGCAGACATTGAACACTTTTGAGAGAAATGTAAATATTCTTGGTCGATTATTCGGTCCCTTATGTGAGGAGGGCGAATGGAGGAGAACATACAACCACGAACTCCATGAGCTGTACCAAGATGTGGATGTAGTCCTGCGATAACACATGTGAGTATGAAGAATCAACAGAACACATTTTGTGTCAATGTAACTTTTTATTCAGAGCAATTCATCGTCACGTAGGTAATCTCTATATTGAGGTAAAGGATGTTCTTGGATGTACCATGAATTTGAGTATCCTGAGCGAGCTCTAACTGGACTTTCCTGGCCTAAAACCTGATATGGACCTATCAGATTGCTGACGAAAGGTTTGAAGCGATCACACAGAATAGCAGGTAAGATCTTCTAAGCGACGTTAAGGAGACTTGTTCCTCTGTAGTGGATGCCGTGGCTCAAGTGGATAGTGTGTTGGTCTACAGACCGACATCAGAGAGTAAAACTGTCATGAAAATTTTTCTCAAAACAAAGTTGAATAGCTCAGCAGTTAGACCATCAGCTCCAGCAGTATTATTGGGTTTTAGCTTAGATATCGCTATCTTAACTTCATCCAGGTCAGGTGGACGGAAATGTTGATTATCATCCAGATTATCGTCCAGATTGAATGGTTCATTCTACCTGACATCGTCGCCATTATACAGTCTGCGAAAGTGATCTTTCCATATCCTCAATATTGACTGCAAGTGTACTACGATGTTTCTTTGTTCGTCCCTGCAGGCTTCAGTTCTGGCTTTGTAGCCTTGACAAGTTCTCTTTACCTTCTGGTAAAACTTCCGAACCTCATTCCTGCAATAACATTTCTCTGTTTCCTCAATATCTATTTCCTTAATTCTCATGCTCCTTCTTTGCTCCTTCTTTTTCCTTCTTTTCTGCTCGTAGAGCTTGCGAACAGCTCTGGTCCTTCTATGCAGCTCCGCTTTGTATGCCAACTGTTGCCGGCATTCTTCGTCACACCAAGGTTTTCTTTGCGGTGGCCGGGAGAAACCCGGCAAATCAGATGCGGCATCCTAGATGGCTTTTGGCAGTGTAGCCACTGGTCTTCAGTACTTGGTGCTGGCGGCATAGGAGCCCTTGAGTGATTAAGAGACACTCGATCGGAAAAGGGTCTGGCGATATATTGTGATTGTAGCTTTTCGACGTCAAACTTCTTCATAGTATTTATTTTCTTATCTTCGGGAAGTTCTGTATATCTGCATACGTACTTTGGCTACAACAAGGTAGTGGTCCTAGTCGATGTTTGTTCCTCAGAACGTTCGGACATGCATCAAACTGGAAGAGTGCCTTGCGTTGATCGCAATGTGATCACTCTGGTTGGTGGTTGACTGATCCGGAGATCTCCATGTCGCTTCCTAGCTACTACAAAAGTTTACTCCACTGCAATATCGAATAGCCTGAATCTGTTTTCGTAGGTGGTGTCATGCAGGCTATGATTTCCCACAATGCTACCAAAAATGTCCTCCATTCCTAGCTTTGCGTTAAAATCGTCGTGGACAATTTTAAAAGCATAGCTAGGGTACTACTCGTACGTCTTGTGTAAGAGCTAGTAGAAGCTGTCTTTGGTATCGTCATCTTAGACTCTGTAGGAGCATGAGCGCATATCAGCCTAATGTTAGCGAATCTAGCCTTGATGCGAATTGTTATGAGACGCTCGTTCACATGTCTGAAACTCAAGATTTGTTTCCTAAATGTGTCTTCAATAACAGAACCGCATCCAAATACGGGTTGCTTCTATTTTTGATAGGAATATCGTGGTAGATATCGCAGTTTTTCATCCTTCGTTTGCCCGGCCCATTCCATTACACTTCTTGGATGGCGGTAATGTCTGCTTTACAGATGCTCAGGGTCTACACTAATTGTTCGGCTGCATGTTGTCTGTTAAGGGACCTATCATTCCACGTGCAAATAAGAAAGTCGTTGTCCTTATTACTTTTGCTGGGGTCGTCAACAGTTAATTCATCCTTATCCGAGGCTGTTAGTGCATTCCCAATTAATAGTGACTGAAGGACTAGTTCCTTTTTATACCCTTGGGCGAGGATCCGGGTGCTCCGGAATCAGTAACCCGCTTCGGGGATATGAGTGCTACCGTTGGCTCATTAAGGCTTCATCCGCCATCATCTCTTTTCCAACACCCTTGCTTAGTATTAGAGATCCCTATATACCTGGGATACAAATAAATATGTGGAATCAGCTCATATAGGGATAACACTGATAGTTCAGCCTAGGGGATTCGTCCGCTTCCGCCTGGAGTTAGAGAATGTTCCTTAGTCAAAAGGCACTCCTCCACCTTCTCTCAGTCGAGGTACTAGGCACCCAGCAGTCACCAACATGGAAGTGTAGAGTAGGAGTTGATAGTGCGAGGATATCGTGAGAGCGCATCACTACCCTTTGGCCACCCGGAAGGAAGGATTACTCTTTCCAATAAAGCAACAATCATTGAAAATATTGAACAGTCTTTTTTAGAGCCTTCTTAAACCCAACAGATGCACCTATACATTCAATATGTATGTCAAAACTGTACAGTTTTTGCTTTTTGAATTGGGAAAGCCATAATCTCTAGATGGTACACGCACTTCACCAGTCCGCTACTTCATTGTGACTTTTAACCTTAACACTAAATAGGACGACCGTATCCTGTAACGTTTTTTTTTCAATCGGCCGTCAGACAGTCTTAAAAAATAATACATTGATGTTTCTCTCCACTTGAAATCTTCTTACTGTACTCCACTTCATTACATTAAGCCGCAAATGTCCTTTTTTTTATACGTACATGCCACTTAATTTAGATAAGCTTCATCGGATTCCCATCTCAGAAAACAATAAGAAAAAAAAACCAGAAAAAAGGAAAGTAATTCCATTTCATTCACCCAACAAACAAAACAAGATCCACATCCAACAGAGTTCCTCTTAAAAAAAAACCCATTATCATCTATTGACATCTGTCAGTTTGCAATTAAGTAAGTGAAAATACTATAGAATAGGCATATACATACGTATTTCATTAAATTTAATTGAAATTTAGCCCCGAATCCTCGACACTCAGGCAAACAAATACAATATAATATAGAAACAGAAACAGAAACAGAAACAGAAACATAAACAAACATCAAAGCGTCGTCGAACAAAGTTTAAGTAGTATTATGGAATAGAGCCAACCTACCTACACACACAGGCGGGCACACTGGCAGTAAACAACAATCTGTCAGAGATACAACTTATCTCATTTATCTGTCGCCTCAGATTCCGGATACCCTAATAAAATTTTCCCATCAAAGCTTTTGACTTTAATTAAGGTCGGAAAACAGTCCCACAACAGAGAGCCTCGCCTTCTACTACCCCTAGTGGGAAACACAGCCCGGTCGCCGCCGTAGACACTCTCAACTTGTCAAATTGGTTTCCTTCAATATTCATTTCATGTCTGTGAATGGTAGCCGGCTACGAAGCGATAAAATCATAAACTTTCATTTCAAGATCAATAGTCAGTTATAGCAGCAGATACTGGTGCATCATCCCTCCCCCTACCACCCAGCAGCCGGTTTAATTAAATTAATTCGACGTTTTGCCTCGCCGCGCTCGCCCCATTACGAGTAAAGTGTTTTTTTGTTTTGCAACCTTATTTCTGTAAATTAAACCTGCAAAGGAGTCTGCGGGCTCGGATAGTTTATGATGGCATTGAGACTGCTGCCGCAGCAGCCTCCCGGATTCCTTGTTTTCAAGGACTCTCTTTGCGTGTATCATATCATTATGATTTCCCCAGATGCCGGAAGAAGAAGTTTCGTCTGTACGTTCGCCTGATTTTACTATGTTTGAGTGTTGGAACCAAGCCGTTGCCGTTGCCGTTGCCATTGCCGCCTCCGCAAAGTGCGCCCGTCGCGCGGAAATGTTTCTAATTAAAAACTTTTTATTTGCATAGAACTTGTATGGGCGGCTGCTCTTAATGTGAGAACTGGATTGGATTCACCACTGGCAGGAGGATAGAATAATTTTACTTGGTTTTCCTGTTTTTTTTTTTTTTCTTTATCAAGAATTTATCACCCATATCTGGAGGAGCGCGTTTCGTGTGCTAGATATTGCTTCCAGCTGCGCCCAATCCCTGCCCTCCGTCCAAGAGACTACAAATGCGCGATGGAACGTTAAACATTGTTTTGTGGTTAGGCTATTTGTTTTTTTTGTTGCTGATTATTTATTGGTAAAAGTGAAAAGCTTAATGTTTTTTGCGGTACGTTCTCAATCAAATTTATTGCCAGTTTTTCAAAGAGCAACGCAGGACGAAGTTTATTTTTGAAATGAATGGCTTTTGCGTGTGACATTATGATGGTGGCGCGCTCTCGATGGGGTTGATGCGTGTTGGGAAATGTTGCAACATTTTATGTTAATGAGATTCGTTTGGAAATGTTCACCTATACAGTCAAATGTATACCTATACAGTCAAATGTCTTCCTATACAGTTAAAGGAATATTAAACGGGTTTATTCTGGCTGCGTTTGTGGAATTTCCTGTTTGTAACTTTTATCCTGATTGTTAGTTAGAAATCTCTGTTCATTTACTTAAAATCCGACCTTAACCTGTTATGGTGAAAGTTTTCCTTGAAAAATATCATATAAAGGGGATGGAATCCCGGCATCTCATTCTCAACTCAGTTCACCTGGCATATACATAGTGCTCCAATAACCTTACCATTGTAGGCGGCTTTCATGGACGTCATCCATTTAGGTTTCAGTAAAGAATGGTATTCGCTTTTATATATGACGCAGGTACACACCACAGGGAGAGGAATACTAGTACTGTAGAGGAAATATTCAAAGAAGTGACTCATTAAATTTTTGTTTTTGAATTTGACGCACCTTTAGTATGTGTTTGAAGCATTTATAGACGTGACGACAGGATTATGGTTGAATTCAAATGCGTCATGCATGACGCAGAAAGAGTCATGTAATGCAATTGAAATAAAGGAATTAGGAGCTACATATATGCAAACTTTGTGAAAGACTCTAAAGACACCTTTCAATATTTTTCAACGATTGTTGCTTTATTAAAAAGAGTAAGCCTTCCGATTAGTTATGGAATATTCTTTGATTCAAATGACAGCCTTGTAGGTTCAATTTTTCAATACATTTTCGATGGTTTCGGCCTCTATTTCATGAATAGCTTGAGCAATATTGTTCTTGAGAGCCTGAATCTTCTCTGCAGAGAAAAAGAAAAAAATTGAACGACTAGGTACAATACTGACACCAGTCAAAGAAGTTAAGTCCTCTGAAAAAAGCACACAGAAGAGACAACCAGGAAAGCCACGTGGGCTTTACTGATTTGCAGGAGCCTAGCGAGCAAATCCTGGGGATGTAGCCCGACTATCCTTAAACGAATGTTTGTATATTGTTATTGTGAGCGATATGCATGAGCAAAAAGAACCAATCTGGCCACCACGAGGAAGACACTAAACAAGGTACAAAAGTTGCATGTCTCAGTATTACAGGGGTCATGAGCACTTGCCCAATTGGAGGAGCCATGGAGGTACTACTGAACGTAACTTCTTTGCACCTTGTGGTTGAAGATTGTGCAAGTAAAATGGTTCTAAGTATTGCCAAAGAAGGAATAGGAAGGGATAAGTGCATTATATCGAAGGAATTCGATGCACTACTCAAAAATTTAAAAATTTAAAAACCTGTCACTCCTGGCCTTTCCTAGAGACGATATTATTAGAAGGTTCAACTTTCAAAAGAACTTTACTACCAACCTCATAATCTACAAACTAAGCAATCACACAACAAAGTGGTATACAGATGGCTCAAGAACTGATGAAGGAACTGGAGCAGGAGTATTCGGGCCTAGAACCATATACTCTGAATTCATGGGCAAAAGTACCAGCATTTCAAATCTATACCAATTTTGACAGAAACCACACCAACTGTGATATAGCTATAATGTTAGATAGCCAAGTTACTATAATGCTACCTAAATTATGTCATTAAGTCTAAACTTGCGTGGGAATGCCTGTAAAAACTTAATGGACTAGGTATAGGAAACAAAGTGACCCTCTGTTGGATACCTAGCCATATGGGATTAGAGTGTAATGAAATGGCCGACTCCCTAGCAAGAAATGGAACGTCAGGAACCTTCATAGGTTCTGAACCATTCAGCGGAACTGGGGATTATACCCCCAAAGAAGAATTAAGGAAACTATAGATGGAAAACAGGGCAAGCACCTGGAATAACGTTCAGGGAATACGTCAGTCAAGAAACTTCTAGAGCAACATAACCGAATAAGATTCGAAGCACGTATCGGCATGATCAAGAATAACCGTCGTATTCTAATGGGGTATTGTAAACTCAAGGAGCACCTAAGGAAACTAGGTACATATGTATATCTGAAGAAAGTACTGAGATCAGTGAAATTCCAGAACATGTGCTGGGATCTTGTAGGTCATTGACCCACAAAAGACTGAGATACTTGTCCAAGTACCAATTACCAAATGAGGAAATATCGTCACTAAAGGCAACTCTTATCCTTAGATTCGTAAAGGAAACTGGATTAGAGTGAGTGTTATAGGACAGATTTCTTCCGCTCAAGTGTAGTAAGAGTATATAACTCTCAAACTTTGACTTGACTTTTTGTTGGGTTAAGAAACCCTTCACTGAACCACTCAGACGCAACTGGTCCATTGTAGTATCAGGAAGCAAAATCCAGTATTACTGGAATTTTTTCAACTTTCGACGAATGCACTTCAGCGATGAGGAGCTTACAGTATCAGCACTCCCCACATCAGCACCGAAGATCTGCCACCTGATCCGAGCAAAGTCAGGACAATAACAAAGGAAATGATCCGAAGTATAGTCGCCCTCTCCACAAACGTCGCAGGCAGTGGTGTCTCTTAAGCCTAGCACACTAAGATGTTTGGCAAAAGGAAAGTGTCCCATAAGAACGCCAATAAGTTGTCTACAGTCTTTTCTGCTGAGATAGCAAAAATTCCGTTGATTTCTTACAGACGTTCGGGAGCATACGTTTAGCTTACCTGCATCCTGGAGAGCTGTGCCGCACATAATTGTGTACATAGGAAATCTCTGCTCAGCCTTCCGACTATATTCAAAGAGTTCTTGCAATCTCGAACTATTTTGGAACGAGTTACAGCGTTGAGCAAGGTCTTAAGCGTAGCTTGACTGTCGTTACAGATGAAGATACTGCAACCCTGGCACCTATTCTTGATAATATAGATCTCCGCTTGAAAAACAGAGGCATACTTGCCTAATGAATAGTAAGTCTAGTATTTTCCACGAAGACCCTTGACTAGTTTTGAAGCCATCCGTGAAATCTCTGGTTCAAACTCTGGCCAAAGCTAGTCCTAAACGCAAGGAAAGTTGACTCTAAATTTGCATAGCAGTCGAAGTACCGGTGTTACTGCATCAGACGGCTTATTCATGGAACCAAGGTCGTAGGATAAGTGTCGTGCAAGATCATCGAAACTCCAGTGCGGATGATACCAAAGGCACCCCCGTCTAACACGGTAGATTGCTTTGATAGTACAGCCCATAATGAAAGTATCAAGTGGAGGTTAATCAAGCAGAGCATCTGGAACAGAGCAAGGCGTACTCAGGAATGTTGCGAAAGTTTCGTGCAGAAGGTAGTCCCATTATCATAGCCGTATAGAACCAGAGCTCCTTTTTTGGTGCTAAGCCCCATGTCTTGCCAAAAGCACCCTTAGATTGGTAGAAAACTCACAGCGCCTTGGATGTCTTTGACTTGACATGCTTTGCCCAAAGAAGTTTTTTATCCAGGATCACTCCCAGATATTTCACTTCATCGAAAATCTGGATAGTGAGGCCTTTTGTACAGTCTCAATCCTCTTTCTCGTGAAGAGAACAACCTCAGTTTTCAAAGGATTGACCGAACGCCCATTCCGAGTGCACTATTCATCGACGATGTCTAAGGCTATCTGCACGTTATCACAGACAGTCTGAAGGCATGACCCGACAGAAGGTATAACAACATCATCCGAGTTGGTCTGAGCGTAAACGTTTGTAGTATTGAGAGTATGCAAGAGTCAACTGCCACCATAGAAGTGGATACAGAACGCCACTTTCGGGCAGCCTCTGTTAACATCTGCAGAGTCACTCATGCAATCAAAAGTCAAATTGTCGATTGGGCCCTCTATGTCGGTGCGCGCATTTTTGGCAATAAGATTTTGAAGCATCTCAGATAGAAGGTGCATCCTGAGTGCAGACCTGCGCACGTGAATTTTGACTAGTCTTTCCAAGCTTTTCTGCAAGAGGAAAGACAGACTTATAGGTCTGAAACTTTTGGCGAGGGAGTAGTCATCTGTATTTTAGATATAAAAGCCACTCGAACTGTACGCCTAGGTATAGGAATGTATTCCAGTGACCGACACGCGCATAAGATTCCCTTCATATTTCGCAGCAATTGATGTATACCCTAATATAGCAAGGCTGGATACACTCCATCGGTTCTAGGAGATTTGAAGCTATTAAAAGATGATATAGCATATTTGACAGGCTCATCTGTTGCCACGGCCGTTCCACTATATCAGCTACGCCGAGTTTTGGAACTTAAATCAAGCTCAACCTGAAGACAGCCGGGCTAAGCTGTGATCCAATCGTTATGTGGTTAAGTGGAAAGTGAGTTTCCAGCAAAATACTAAAAGTCTCTGCTTTCGTCTCAGTGTAAAAACCGTCAAGTTTTCTAAGTGACACCTGTTTGATTGGTATGCCTCTTTGGAGAACGTTAACCAACCAATTGGTTTCACCTAGAGTCTTGTCACAAGAATCTTTATAGAAAGCATTTTTTGACAGGCGAACTAACTTCTTATATTTTTTTTGTTTGGAGCGGAAAAGGTTACCGTCTCCATCTAAATTTATCTTGAGTGACCGAGTCTCTGCAGTTCTAGGTTCCACCAAGGAATTGGCGATCTACAGGAGGTTTTCATGACCGGGCAAGTTAGTTCGAAACATCTGGTGATGATACTAGTCAGCTGTTCGCTTCGTAACTTATTACTGCAGCTATAAGCTACGAAGCGAACAGCGGACTTCCAAAAATTCAATCTTCCAAAATTTGATACAATCGTCACTGGGTACCATGATACCCCGAAACATATACGCCACTGAAATAGGTACATATGCACATATATTCTTCTAAATTCTAGCTTCTGCTAGAACATAATGACGCATGGTCTAAGATGCAAAAAGATGCACCCTTATCTTCAGGGTGTGGTTCGTGCAATGCTAGGTATACGTCACTAGTAGATTTTGTGTCAGACTTTTATTATTTCAATGGCGAACATTAGCTCTTTAATCTATGTACAAGGACCAGAATGCTCCCTACAATAAAACATAGAAACTCCTTATCAGGAAAAAGAATAAAATTTGAATATTTCCAAACAAGTGAACTTTCCTTTCACATTCGAGATGTCAAATGCTCCTCAAAACAGACTCAAAATTCTCTATACTTTCATTTGATTAAAAAAAAAAAACCGCTTCAAAATCTATTCAACAATTCGTGATTCCAATGTTAACATTTACAATAGAAAAATTGTTTACAAGCATCCTGTTCCTGTGCAATTCAATTCGTAGAATTCTGTAAAAGCAAAACATCCAACTGCACCCATTAAAAAGTTCATGCTTATCGATCAATGAACAAACATGTCAGCGCCAAGCTCCAACCAACCCTAGGGAAGAGCACAAATAAAAATGTCACCTAACAAAACGACAAACCAAGCGAACCATCAACCTCTGCCTCCCCGCACTCGCAAACAATACCCAAATTGAAGCATGACCCGCAACAGAAAAACATACAGGTTCCTGTGGTTGCAAAAGAAATTTACTACAACTACACCACGACATCATGTTCTCGATGATGACGGTTGCATAAAATACACCGGAGGACGAAAAGGGCTAAATGACATACAAAAAAGGTACAGAGGACTCCAAACTAGGTGTGTCCTGATGGAAAAGGGCCAAAAGGACATTTGAAAGCAAAAACAGAAAAAGAAAAAAAAAATGGAACGAACAGAAAACAACAGAAAAACAAACCCAATTGCACCCTTGAAATGTTACCTCGAACCAATTTTCACCCTTGTTTGTTCCTCCTCCAAGTAAACATCCTCGCCCGCTCCAACCTGACAACCCCGACCACATTGACAACAACACGAAAGTGTATGTCGTTTTCTGCCAATAATATCGCTTCCGGTTGCAATCATTCGTTTCGTCCAGCATGTTACTCACATGTCCTTTTGCCGCGTTCACATTCTCGCTGGAATTACAGGAACGACATACAGTCATACCTTTAGGAATTTACATCCAAATGCAAATTTAGATGTTCCGCAATATTGTTGGCGAACCGCCATGATGTTCTGGACGACGTTAAACATTCTCATCGAACGTCATTTCCTTGCCCCAGTCCTGCATCGTCTTATCGTGTCCAAAGGACCTTGGTCGATGGCGATGAAAGACTTTTGAAATAAAGGTGACAAAGCCATCGGTCTACAATACATACATACAACCGTGGAGTGTAAATTATGCCTTAACATCCGATGGGTTTTGTTGTCCCGGTTTTTTTTTTTCCTTCTTCTTCTTCTTTTCCCATTGTATGCATTATAATAGCACACCGCTGCTATGCGACTATTTTTTTTTTTTAAGAATAAATTGGACCGGTAGTTGAACAATTTGCATTACAAAAGGCACAACTTTGCGTGCCTAAACATCGTAGAGAGTGAAACCTTTTCACAACTTAGCACAAGGCAGGGCTAACAAAAAAGAGGTGAAAGGCTCTTTCACAACCCACCTAACCACCCACCGACCCACACCCTGTGTAAGCCGAGACAATGGGTTTTAAATACGGTGTGCCGCCATTTGGGCTGAGGTTCCGTCCGTTAGTATACCTACATAGTGCGGCCTGAATGTTCATTTTGAAAAGGCGTTCTATGTATCTTCCGCTTTTTTTTTCTTTACTCCTTGCTGTATGGATGTGTGTATGTGTGTTTGTGTGCGAGAGTTGATTGAAGGAACTGCATGGGTTTATTAATAGTTTCACTGGAATGAGAAACTCTTCCTGTCAATTGTTGAATAATTTAGCGAAAGTAAATTATACATTTTCAAGTTGATGGCGAGGCAAGTTTTTTTTTTTCTTTTTTTCTTTTGTGAATGAGGGTGGTTGTGGGTCGCAATTTTGCAAATTGTTTCGCTTATTCTGTTTCTGGTTGGAAGCTAAGGAGAGAAAGAAACTAATTATGAGGAGAAATTATGTTTCACTGGCCAGGGGCTTTGTATAGAAATGTAAATTTTTGGGCAGTTCTAGGAAAAATTCGACAAGATGGAGTTTATTAATCGGAATTTGAAAACAATTGAATTATCCTTAGAAGGATGTAGATAAGGTAACATTCAACAGTCACACAAGACTTTGAAACACTAGTTAGAGTCCCATGAATTTTTGTGATAACTGTTGCATTGCTCAAGACTGTAGGGTCTGTAGGGTCCTTGCTGATAGGATGCTTTCGGTATAAGTCAGTACTGAACAAAAAGCCCTACTTAGGTAGATCATGAGAGAATACATTTTCAACGAACTTTTCTCGAGTTGCCAACAAAGAGCGATATATGTAGGTTACAAGTCCAACATTCCCTTTGGGAAATGACAATGAATCCAAATGAATCTAAGGGATGCTTTCAAAGCTATCCCACCTAGCCTTTCAATGAAATATCCTTCACTATGGTATCGTTTAAAGATGAGACGCGAAGCTGGATCAATATTTATAATACATACTTGTGGTGAATGGGGTTGTTAGCATTGTAGGAGAGTTGCAGACAGTGCTGAGAAACGAGTTCTACAAACGACGACGAAGACCAACAACATGCTATCAGGTAGAATCAAATATTGGACATAAGCGATAATTGCCAAGACTTCCGTCATCCTGATGAAAACAATGTGTTGGCAGTAATATCCAAGCTAAAATTGAACAAGGCTACTGGATCTTGTGGCCTAACCTGCCTAGTTATTCAAAACAGCTTGAAATGATTTGGTAAGGAGCATACAAAAACCATTTCTAAAATTAGACCAGACGAGTCTATAAATGATGGAATGAATCCCAGCATTGTTTGCCCGGTCCAAGGTAGGTAGGTAGTGTAAAGTTATGAGTCTTTCATAAGGCACTAAGGACCATAGTGGGCCTATCGCGATCTCTAGAGATTCATTACGATAACAAACCTAAACCGAAAACGTCTCTTCCATGCATTTGATCATTAATTTGGTTCGCAGAGCCCACTTCCTCGAAGTTGTCGAAGAAGTATTTTTCGAGGTGTTTAAGTCTACTCCGAGTTATGCCTTGACATTCACAGATGTCCTGTGTGAATGCGATGTGTGATGTCCTTCGAAACGTGAAACTATCTGTATATATCCGTATTCGATAATCCTAATCTCATGGCATGCGTCCTTAGAAGGCAATGACCAGAAGAGAGAATCAATACTGCTACATATTCTTAACCGCGACCTGCTTAGTTTTATTATTTCCCCAGATTTTTTCCAATGTAACATAGGCTATAAGGTGATCCTATCCAGAAGAAATCCATTCAAATTGATGATCCTATCAAGGAAAATTTTCTTAATCACGCATAGTAATGGTTTTACTTCTCCATCTATATTGCTTTGTGGAAGCTCTGATCTTTCGTTCCCCTTTATATCGCAGTGTCCAAGAACCCACCATAACCTGACACGGTTCTGCGTACATAGTGCTCTGAGCATTGTGCGGAACTTCCTAACTAATTGAGATTGTATGATGTTGGATCCTAACACTTTAAGCGCAGCCTGAGCATCAATTTAGATGGCGATATTCTTTTCAGATATTGATCCCATCTCTAGTAATTCCGTACCTGAGCCTGTACCTAGTTTTGGAACCATCTGTCTAAATTGCAATCTCATTATGTTCAGAGACGACTTTTCTATGTCAATCCTCCCTTTCCTGGTATATTATTTCACACGGTATATCGAAGACGAGGGTGATGAGGATGTCATCCGATTCATCAGAGATGTCGGGAAGAAATTCCCTAAGAATGGAAATATGTACATATGTGTACAAGAGCCCTAAGTTTGTGGGCCGAGGCGTCTATAGTTTTATTTGTAGGTCAAGAGGTAAAGATACAGAAACAACTCGAATGCAGTCGTGGGCATAATGCGCAGACCACCGGTAATGGCAGTGCAGCGTGTTCTTGGTACCTTGGCCAATGTATCCCGTGTATTTTTTATATACAATGGTGTTAGTTAGTTCCTTAAGTATGCTGTCAATGACTAGAATCCAGAGAAGGGAGGATAACGCCGCCCTGAAGGCTTACTCTAGTAATGGATTTCCTAATTGTACTATAATCGGGAGTGGAATTGATGTTCCTTGAGATGGGGATTTTATAAATCCAGTTGGTAATGCATTGCTCAAAGTTGAAACTTTCCAGGGCGTTTTTAATAGCCTCCCTCTTTACCTTATTGAAAGCGCCTTCTATGTAATGAAGGCTAGTTTCAATTTTCCCTATAACCTCGTGTAATGCAGTTTCTACGATATGCATCTTGAGCTTTGCATAAACTGCCGATGTGACACTTGCCTCTGATGTGTATGTCCAGAAACCTATCTAATGTCTTGAGAAGGAATGACGAGACACTATGTGACTTAATTTACCTGCTTTAGGTATGAAGATGAAACTCACTTCTCGCCACGCTACTGGTATATAGCCTAACCCTAAATAGTGTTTGAAGATTTCTCTAAGCCTGTACCTGACTTTTACTAGAGCCTTCGGTAGCATAGCCTTGGCCTGGAATTTTGAATGTTATAAATAACCCAACGCTTGTTCTTCCATATGACGAGATTCAATACGTCTCCCTCTATCTTGGTTCTTCCTGAACCAACCCGATATTGTTATAAATTTCAGGACGGTTAACGGGAGCTTTCCTGACAGGTCGTCCAGATCTTCGAAGTGATATTCACCTAAGGGCGTTTTCCTAGTTCTTGACAGGCTTGGGCATTCACATAGGAAGTGTGATGTGCTCTCTTCTGCGTCCATGTCAGCACAGCCTCGGCAGAGGTCATCAGTGCCTAGTCGTATTCTTCCTCGGTAGGCCACCAGGAGGTTGTAGTCGGTAATAAACCCCGTGAAGTTGGGTCTGCTAAGCGCTAAAATCAGCTTGATCTTGGCATAGTCACGTAACGCCCAGAGTTTTCTGAAGACACGACAACATGAGAGTGCGTTCCATCTCTCATTAGTTAGTCTCGCGAGGGCTTGCTCTATATTGGAGCTAGGATCGGTGGAACAGAGGTAACGACCACTGCTAGGTACTGTTCGGACCCCTTTCTTGCTAAATGGTTCACCTGTTCATTTCCCTGAATGCCGCTGTGTCCTCGAACCCAAAGGAGTGTAACTTCGTGGTTTGTTGTGAGTGCTGTGATTTCATCATGGCATCGTTTCGCAAGTTTGAATTTGACGACTGTGGATGGGATGGCCTTCATAGCAGCTTGACTGTCGTTGCTTATGTGGATCCTGTTGTGCAGCATGAGTGCAGTTTCGTGGATAGTTCTCGTGCCCCTTTCGCTATTCCTTGTCGCTTGGAACACACTGCCGTGGTTTGGCAGTCTCAGAGAGCGAGCAATTTCGGGTTCAGATGAGTGTATGTCAGAGGCCTCTTTCCAAATGTTGGATTGTTGTAAGCGTTTTTTTTAGATGTAGGTCTAATGGGATCAGTGCCCGTATGGTTTCAAGGGCTGCTGTTGGCGTGGTTCCGATGGCTCTGGTAGTTCCTATACATGCTATTTTTTGTATCCTGGTTAGTGCTCTGAGAGGATAGGACCCCACCTTGCAGGGTGTCTTTAGAGTTTAGTTAATGTGCTTAGCAGTCACACAGTTCTGAGTTGATGTGTCTCATCTTGTGCATGCATTCAACCGAGTCCAAGATTACTGAATCTATGTTTTGTTGATCCAGTCCTAGTAGTATAGATTCAGATTTTACATTGTTGAAGGTGGTGGAGTGAAGTTTCAATCCTTGTTACCACCTCTTGCAGGGTTGTCTCAACAGATCGGCCTTTAGTATAGGCGTTTTGGGCTCGGGATATATCCCTAGGACTTAGTTTGGAGTGAATGTGTAAATCTATTAATCTTTCAAATTTCTTGATGTTTTGGAGAGATTTCGTTTTTTTCTGGTTGCTGCTTGTAAGGTCAGGTAAGCTGACACTGTTTCTGTCTTGTGGGGTAAGGTGCTCACCATTCAGGCTCTCCACTTCGCATTTTTTAAAGCACCTCACAGAAGAAGTTCTACCAGAACTAGAAGTAACTAGCAGAACTACAAGATGTCCCACATTTAGAGGAGATCGTTCTCGCTTTTAATGAAACAGCATGATGGGGGGATGACATTTCTACGAAACCTAACAATATAATCCAATTGGATCCAAGGTCACTCCTCACTTTAGCACCACTTAACCAAGCAAGTATTTCAAATTGAAATATTCGAATCAAAGGATTTAAATTTTAAATTCATTTCATTTACATTCTAAGTTTAAATTTTAATCAAAAATAAACTTTTTTATGCACAAGTTCTTAATTTTTATTCAGCATTTTAGCATGCGAATTTCGTTCACATTTATGCATTTTAAAACATTTAAAATTTTAAGTTAAAGTGGGGAAAATTTAAAATGCAAATTCAAATTTTCGTGACAAGTTATTAGTCGTCAAAACTTCCATGTCGATTCGGCGAGTTGAATAAAAATTAAAAAAAAATGCTGTACGACATGGAACAAAATTGTCGGTAAAACTTTAACTGCAAATAGGTTCCATAAAGCGCCAACCACAATTCCTTATTTATTCATACATATGTCCTTTGGTTCATAAGAAGAATTTACCGAACCGAGTGGTCAGTTCCTAGCAGATTGCTACTTCCACATGCATAATCATGTCCGAAAGTTATCAAATAGCATACAGTCTCCAATGCCCAATGAAATTTTTGATAAGACGAAATAATTAATTGCGGAATTAGCCATACGATAAACTGGAACAATTTTCCTCCGAAACATGAGAGTTAATTATATCCTGGAAGCCCATTCACAAACAAACACGAAATGATTTAATTATTTCGGTCGCTGTGTGTGTATGTATGTACATATATGCGAGAATGTATGAAACAGCTTATAACCTTTTCCACCATTGCGTTGGCAAAAGGCAAAGCGGCGATTCATTAAGGATTCATTAGACTTGCACAAAGTTAATAATATTACTCTTTGTGCTTAGGTGCTGCGATTTAAAATTAAGGTCTCCCCTGGGGGCGGCAAAACGCGCAAAATTTAAACTGTTTTTCCTGGTTTTTCAAACCTTCAAGTAGGAGTATGTGGAGTGTGTGTAATATGTTGTATGAGTACGAAATGGAGGGAAAAGTTTTCTTTTTTTTTCAACCGGAAAAAAAATCTAGCACTTGCAACAATTGAAAATTTTCCATTTTGGATAAACCGAAAGGGGGAAGGGAAAAGTTTGGGAAAATTTCAGTGGCTTGAGGATAAAGTTTTCAGGTTCATGTGAGTAAGCAAAACTCTGGACATTCCATAGAACTTATGAGCACAACTTAACAAGGATTCGTTTTGTATTTAATTGAACGTGTGTTTCGATTTTGGAGGTACAATCCCAGAATAGGTACTGAAGTTGCTTTAGCATTCTTCTCAGATTACAATTATTAAAAACTTTTCCAAGAATTTCCTAAAAAATATCTTATTGCGTATAATGGTACAGGAAATTGTGCTGGAGAATACGTAGATACTTATGTATCAACGGAGTGAAAAGAAAGAAGTGTAACGAAATCCTTGTAGGTTCAAGTCTCAACTATGTACATAAAGGGTTTTTCAAGAGGGACATAAAAATGATCGTCATGCTACGATCAATGGAGTTTACTATCGTCCCATGTTGGGAGATTATTTTTGGCCAGGATTGGATGGACTTGAGATCAGTGATATGTGGATCCAACAAGATGGTGCCACATGCCACATAGCTGGTCAAACAATTGATCTATTGAAGGGGAAGTTAGGTAATCGTGTAATCCTTAGATATGGTCTGGTCGAATGGCCACCTAGCTCATGCCATTTCTTTTCTTTTTTGGCTAACGTTGGCCAACAAGCCAACAACATTAGAGGAGGTGATTTCGCTATTAAAACACAACCAAAGTTGTTTGCAAACCTCTATACAAAATGCCTGATAGAATCAAAGTTCTCTCTACAATGGAAACGACAGAGGCTGGTATTTATCGTGAAAGGCGACAAGGCGTCGTACACACCAATTTGCATGCTAGGCATGGTAGGAAAGAGCTGGAAAGAGTTATTCGCGACAGACTTGACCAATACACTGGAGAAGACAATGGGCTTTGCAGCTGACAATATGGGTTCAGTAAGAAATGGAGCAACACCCGTGTGATACGAGTAAATTGTGAAATTGCACTCGAAGTCATATCTGGGTGAGCTGTAGTTACGCTCGGCGTAAGAAATGCATTCAGCTCGGTTAGGTGGAACTTCATTATTACAACGCTGAGGAATATTCGAGTGTCAAACCACCTGCTGTGAATAATCATAAATTATTTTGAAGACAGAATCCTCTATGACACGGACGAAGAAGAAGATATAAAATTACAGGAGGCGTTCCACAAAGATCAGTTCTAGGCCCTACCCTGTGGAACATTATGTATGATGGAGTACTACGTATGCGGAGACCAAGAGGAGTGGTCATAACCGGATACGCCGATGACATCGCTGTGGTGGTAGTAGCTAAAACTTTAGAGAAGGTGACGCGAAACTGCAACAACAATAGAGGTCTGGAATTAATGGACCACAAAACTTAAGCTGTCCTCAAAAGCAGCCACAAGATAGTTGAGTGCCTGTCCCTGGTAATACAGGTAGGAGAACAGTCTATCGAGTCAAGTCCTAAAGTACGTAGGGGTGCTGCTTGGCCATAGGCCCAACCGGGTTTTTGACGCAATATTATGCTAATCCCAAATATTGGAGAACCGCCTTGCGTTTCAAATGGTTTAAAAGACCGTATCGCCCATTTAACCTTATCCATGGTAAAGATTTTGCTAGATCAACTATTTAGTCTACTAGGAAAAAAGACTCTGGGATCAGTTGTGTTTGGGTACGTGCACGATTGGATGAGCCTGAAGTAAGGTTTTAAATAAGTCCGCACTAAAATTCTTCAAAAGCCCTAAACAATAATTCATTCTTCATTCTGTATGCTGTCTAAAATATGGATAACAAGTGCAAATAGCTTAAACACCAAGCTACTAATATTCCTCTCTCACATGGAATCGGTACTGTTATACCACTTACTTACTTAACGGGCTCCTGACCCGTGAAGAGTCTCTGAGACTCGGCAAACTTCCACCCTACTTCTAGTTGTCTAGACCAAGCGCTCTGATCCGCGACCTTTCCTTTCCTTTAAAATGGAGATTCGGTATTTCTTGACCTCTCGAACCTGGGGTCTGTGATTCGAAGATCCTCTTTGCTGGAGCATTAGTGTTCATTCGCTCGAATATGAAGAATTTTTCTGTCGAAAGTGTTCAATATCTGGTCCGCTTTCCTGCTTTTCGTCCAGCACTCGCCTTCATATAGCAGCACTGGTCGGATCAAAGTTTTGTAGATCATGCATTCCGTCTTCCGAGTTAGGACTTTTGAAACCATTTGTTTCGCCAAACCGAAATAACAGCGGTGTCCTAGGGTAAGTCTTCGCCAAATCCCCACAAAGGTGTAATTCGTAGAGTTGATACTTCTTCCGAGGTAAGCAAACTCCTTGACCACTTCGAAGTTACTGTTGCGCTAAACAGATGCTTATTTATTTATTGACAACAGGTACTTGGTTTTGTCCTCAATCGATGTCGTTTGCGTATCCCAGTAGCTGGACAGATTTGTTGAAGATGGTGCCTTCCATGTTAACACCTGCCCTACGCACTATCTGTTCCAGCACGAGGTTGACGAAGTCACATAATAGCGCATCTTCTTGCCGAAATCCGGTGCATGTTTGGAATAGTTCGGGGGAACTGGTTCAGAATTGCACTTTGCATCGCGTGTTTTCCAGCGTCACGCGGCACAGCTGGATCAGTTTAGCCGGGATCCCGAATTCGGCCATCGACTTGTAGAGCTCAAGACGATGAATGGTATCATATGCGGCTTTGAAGTCGATAAAGAGATGGTGAGTCTCGGCTAGAAATTCGTAGGTTTTTTCCAGGATCTGCCTTAGTGTGAAAATTTGGTCGATTGTCGATCTGCCGGGCCGGAAGCCACACTGGTACGTTCCGTTTAATGTGTTGCAGAAAGCCTTCAGGCGTTCACTCAGTACGTTGGATAGGATCTTATATGCGACATTAAACAGAAATATGCCTCGATAGTTCTTACAAGACATAGAATCGCCTTTCATGAAGATGGGGTATATAGAGCTGATAGTCCAGTCATCGGGCATGGCTTCATCCACCCATACTTGGTTGATGATTTGGTGCATGCATCCTACCAAAGCATCACCACCATATTTCAAAAGCTCCCCTAATAGACCATCAGAGCCGAAGGCCTTGTTGTTCTTTAGCTTTTTGATAGCTGAGCCGACCTCTTCAAAACTGGGAGGGACGATGGATTCATTGACTGGGTGCGGGTTGTCTTCTTGCGCTATCACTCTCTCTTCCTGATGCCCATTAAGAAGCTGCTAGAAATGCTGCTTAAACACATCTACTATTCCTTGTACTTCGGTGACTAGACTTCTTTAATTATTTCGAAAAGCCTACATTCGGCGCTTGAAGCCAACTGCCAGTTGCTTGGCTCTCCGATAAAAAATCCGGATGTTGTTCTGTTCTTATCGTGGGACTCTTCTATATTCTTGAGATGCGAGACTGCGTAGGTCCTTTTATTTCTACACAGGATCTTCTTCTTTTCCGTTCTTCTCGCTCGATACTCTTCTTTTAGCAAAACCAATTGTAGATGGGAAAATTTCTCAACTTGCAACCTTTCGAGATAGATCTGGCCCAGAAGTTGGTCCTGTTGAAGCGATCGAAGCCACGTTGTCGGTATTCTTATTGGACTATGTCTGACAGGCAAACATGCCGAAAGGCTGGTCCTCTTTTCAACATGACTTCTGCAGCAGCTGTAGTGATGAGGAGGCATTCATTAGGTACTACTGAGTTCTATTGCGGCCTTTGACATTTTCTTCCTATTGATGGTGTCCACAGATTGTTTGAAGTAGGTACATACTCGTAGATATAGCTATGACCTTTGCATTTCCTTTATGATCTGTTTGTGTCCTGTTGAGCTTGAGGAATGGAAACAAATATTGAATTGGTCAGTCAACACCGGATTTTCAAATAATTTTGCAGTTAATATTTATTTGAACATACATTCATAAATGCCACCCACACGATTCATTATATCAAAGCGGCTGTGCTTGAAACCTACGGAGAATGATATTGAGTTAAGCAAATATTCAGGATATATGAGAACTTGTCCAGTGTTGACCTGGAACCTCTGTAAACCTCTATGCTGTGCGTTTCATATCAGATAAACCACAATGTAAGAGAGGTATAAAGTTAAACACAGACTATCTATAAACAGAGCGCATAAATAAATAATAGTTAAAACTTTATTCAGTAATCTTGTTCCAAATAACTATGGCTACACATTTTTGAAGGGGTGAAATCCATTTCCTTGTAATTAGGAAAAATAATTAATCTCAATAAGCCCACACAACTGAGATGGCTTCGAGCGCAAAACTTCTCCTCAGGGAACACTCTCTATTGCTTGCCTGAAGGACCAGTTAACTAAATTATATGTATGTCGACATTTAGGAGAATCAGCTCCGGAATTGGCTATCCCACGTATATAACAACACGCATTGTGTGCTGACGATGATATTGTAAGTTATTTTTACGATTGATAAAAATCATAATTAGAAGGGTGGCAAATATTCACTTACATAGTCCTGACCCAGCATAGAAGTCACTCACACCGCTCGACTCTGTGCGTAGTGGTGGTGATGTCCGGAAAAATCCGCACCATCATCCCTTCATTGCCCATCGGCGTCGGCGGCAATACACCACACTAGAGATCGCATTAAATGGAATCAGGATTACGTCGTATAATCAACAGCAGCAGTGCTCCGGCTATCTCTCACAAATTGAATGAACAGCACGCAAAGCAGGGAGCTCGTCCCTGACGGTCAACCCGGCCAACTAGATTCCGTCCGAATGATAAAATGTATGCGCTACTACACACACAAATGAATGTGTGGAGAATCCTGCGAACAATACACTTTGCGTATGTGGACCACTCTGTGTTTGACTGTACTGTACGTATGGGATGTCCCAACAATGACCCGATAGGTACTTACTGACATTTTGATGAACGATAAGCTATCATAGTGGCCATATACAGTGTTTTTGAGAAGCCGGGTACTACACTCTTCTCTCCACATGTGTGTCCCTTGTTTTTGCTGTCCGGCCGGCGGTACGAACAAATCTTCTGTTCGTGACAACTCTGGTAGTACAGGCTAAATTGAAATTTCGTCATTTAGTAGTACTGCGTCCCTTTGATGGCGACATCGGTCAGCATGGTGGTGGTGGTGGTGGGTCCGGATTGAGTGTGTGCAAATTGCTTGAATAGACAGATGCGGGAGTCATAATGGGGACAGATAACCACCACCCTCTCCGATGCTATCCCTTCTGCAAACCCATACGTACACGTTGGTTTGGTGTTTCAGGTTTACATTTTTTGTTTTTTTGACACTTTTCTCTATGGATGAGGATTTCAGTGAGTGCTAGGACATTTTGATTTAGTTCGTCTGCATTCGTACGCCATGTCCATGAAGTTGAAAAGTCCTTAAGTGTGTGTATCGATGTGCTTAGGATTGAGTGTAGATTCAATGGCAGAATATATATGTATGTATGTACGTTTTGGATTCACATGTAATGCCATTTCCAACGACGAATCCTCTGCTCGTTGGTGTTATGTCCTCTCAATGGATTTCATTTACCTTTTTACGGGATGGATAATTGATGAATGCGTTCTTGATGGGCACATTAGAGATGGGCTTTTATTTACGGTCGCTTTGTGACATTTAAATCGGCGAACATATTGGGGGATATTTGAATCCTGTCGCGCTGTTGATTTCTGGCACAAGGAGGTTCTGATTAATTTGAGTGCAATTAATTTGAGGGTAATTTTCGCGTGCTTGCATTGTTTTGCGATAGTTGAGTTTTCCCGTGTAATTAAGTAGCATTGGCTGGCATTGTTCGCATTTAGCTTGAGGGGTGCGGGCATCATGATGTGGAACAAAAATTTCAATTTGTGTTTTGAATGATGTTCCTACTGACTTTTAGAAGAGTACATACACATGCATACATGCCTAATAATAGAGTAGGTATTTGATTGTATATATATCTGAATGATTCCATATCCTAATTTAGAAAATTTTAACCGAAAACGGGTTTAGGCGGGAAAATGATTGATTTCTAGTGAATGTTTAGAAGCTTTTATACTTTCGATTTGAACAGAAAAGGAATGTTCATTCATATGTATTTACATAGTTCGTCTACCTCTACAGTCAGGATGTTTTATCAACGGTCCATCGTTTTACTTATGGAAGAATCGTATGAGTAGTGAGGAAACCATAAGTATTTGACACATGATCATAGCCCACTACAATGATCTAAAAGGCCTTTAACAAACTTCTTTTTACAGTCCTTCCCACTAGCCATCATTCTTAAATTTTGATGAGAGCACCATACCTACTTCGGTAGTAAATTCATCGGAAACCTAACACAATTGGGCTTCGAATTCAAGCGGCAGACCTAGGCACGAAGTCTGAAGCTTTCCACATATGAGTGAATAAATTATGACAATCCGCATCAAGGCTAAATTCGCCAACAAAAGCCAAAGGCGTCCATCCCGGCACAGAAGACTACGAGATTTTCGATAAAACTTATGAGCACTGTCCTAAATATAATGTTGTAATCATTTTGGGTGATTTTAATGCCAAGATAGGAAAGGAGGACATCTTTGGTAGGACGATTGGCAAGTACAGCCTTCACGACACCATGTCCGAAAACGGGGCGAAACTTCACTGTAGCACAAGGATACATGGTGGTCTCCAGATCATCAAATGGTCAACCAAATTGATCATACTGCGATCGACGTAAACCTTCAGTATACTGGATGTCCGGACCTTCTCAGCAGCCGACATCGACTGGTATCACTACCTTGTTGCAGCCAAGGTACGAATGCGGATATCCCTAACGCCACCACAAAGAAGAAATACTGTGAGAAGATATAAAACGTCGAAAAGCTGCAATTGCAAGAGACCACCGAACGCGTATCCTGAAATCTCGCTGTGACTCCTATGCCGCCAGCATCAAATGCCGAAAACTAATGGCAATGTTGCCAACATGCCATCAGAAACGCTGCAACTGATATGCTGGGTTTCGCCCGGCCACCACCAAGAAACCCATGGTCTGACGAATAAACCCGGCAAGCACATGTAGCCAAACAAGAGGTATCCGCGATGGAAGGTATTGAAAGATTATACTCCAGGAATAATGCACGGAAGTTGTGCCAAAATGTAGAAGATTGTATCAAGACAACAAGCTCGTAGAGGTGAAGAAGGAAACCTCGTAGTAGAGTCACTGTCGGTGCTGAGAATATGGAAGAACTTCCCCCGTCGGATGTAACCATCTTCGTTGACAGTCAAGCAGCTCTAAAATCGATTAAATCTAATACAATTAAATCAAAGGCAGTTAGGAACTGTCGTGATGCACTGATTACGATTAGACATCATTCGGTCAAACTCTGCTGGGTTCCCAGACATAGCAATATTAACGTGACATAGCAGACGCTTTGTCACGAATGGGGTCGGAAATGAACATCAGTGAAGCGGACCCATACATATTGCCACCGATTGGAAAATTGTATAATATAATTGACGGCATAATAGAGAAAGAGGCCAACTCGTCCTGGATATCTATGGAGGACTGTGCCACCTCTCGCACGTTATGACCGAAATCAGAAAAAAAGAAAACAAAGAGCCTTCTGGCACTAAATCGATCCTCTATCCGTATCCTTACTGGTATAATCACAGGACACTGCGCCATCGGAGTCATGCTCCGTAAATGGGGGATGGAGTCCAACGACCTATGTAGAAGCTGCGGAGATGAGGAAGAGGTGGAGTCTATCCAACATCTACTTTGCTACTGCCCCGCTTTGCAAGAACGACGTCTTCGCACTTTAGGTTCTAGTTTCTTCGCAAGCACCGCAGAGGTAGCAGGTTTCCAGATATCGGATCTTCTCCACTTTATCAAAAGCACCAACTGGTTCCCAACCCAACCAGTTTCTGTATTTTGTTGTTCTCGAACGCATCTATATTTAATAGGGGATTCACAATGGACCTTTAGGACTCCCAATGGACGTGATGAGTTTTTAACCGCCACACACCCCTTCTTAACCTTAACCTAACCTATATGGAGGAACTTCTTCCGCAGATTGTATTTATAACGGCGATAAAGACCAACATCGCACTATCAGGCAGAATGAACCATTCAATCTAGACGATGATAGCCAAAACTTCCGTCCAACTAAACAAAACGAAGTAAGGATAGGAATATCCAAGCTTATATCCAACAAAGCTGCTGGACCTGACGTCCTACAAGGCAAGCTGTTCAAAGCAGTTGGAAATGACCTGGTAGAGAGCATACACCAACTCATATCTAAAATTTAGTCAGACGAGTGTATGCCTGATGACTGGAATCTCAGCACCATTTACCCGATCCACAAGAAAAGAGACCCCCTGCGCCAATTACAGAGATATCAGTCTCCTCAACATCGCATACGAGATCCTACCTGCCATATTGTGTGAACGTCTGAATACCCTTCGTCAAGAATCTGATTGGGCCCTATCAGTGTGATTTCAGACCAGGAAAGTCCACAATCGATTAAATCTTCACACTTCGGCAGATCCTGGAAAAACCCAAGAAGTCCAAATCGGTACCCAAAATCTTTTGATCGATTTTGAGACCGCATGTGACAGCATTTATAGAGACGAGCTAGTTTTGGCATCCCTAACAAACTGATGCAAGATAACTTTGATCATCCCAGTTGTTCTTTATGGTGCTGAAGCTTGGACTCTAGCTCAAGCGGATGAATATATTCTTGGTTGCTTCGAGAGAAAGATTCTTCCTAAAATTTTGTGTTCCGTTTGCGATGATGAGCTTTGGAGGAGTCTGCTTACTCCCAGACTTCTATTCTGTCATTTCTCATGAATCTATTAACGAAAACATTTATTTCTTCCTTTCTTTCATTTCAGCAAACACAACGCAACCATAATCGTATACCTTCAGTTATTTGACACTTTTTATAGAGACGCTGTACCACAAGGCTGTATACTGTTGCTAGTATTCTTAACTTAGTTGATGGTGAACTGTTTTATAGCAGTTTGGCTGTAGGAACCGGTGAAGTCCAATGAATTCTTACAATCTTCTTAAAACTGGTCGATCATGCACGTAAAGTATACATATGTTGGTTGGTTGCAGCATCAACTTCGTCAAATCTATGGCTCTTATCCTTGAAATCCAATCGACGTTTCGAGACTTGCGTGTGAAAAAAAAATCATAACTTCTCATACTGGTCAATGCTATTGTTTGATCTTAACAGCGACTAAATGGCACGTTCTGCTTTGCAATGGAACCCGCATTCTTGGAGATCGTAGGCACATTGATCGACATCCTAACATCCGTGGTTGTAGCCCAGTTTGAAACGGAGGCTCATCCGATAATAATTTTTTCGAATACCTCGACGTAAGTGACTGTGTCATTCTAGTGGCTTGAAGTTACTTTTCGGACTAATTACATCCCTATCTTGACACAACTTTTATAGCTCATGTCCACATCATCCGAAAAGCCAACATTCGTTAACTCGACTCACTTACCTACTATCATATCATCCATTGCCTGCTTATTTGTTTTGTCAACTGAATTATCTACAACATCAATCTCTACATCAATAATTCAAGCTTTTACTAAAGACATCGTTTTGTGAAGTCATAAATCCAAGTTCCCACGAACATGTATAGAAATACGATTCGACCAAGTTGGAAAGGTCAATATGAGTTATTTTGAAACGCAAAACCTTTCCATGGCTCACCCCAAGTGCACATGCAAATATCCAGTTTCCTTATATTGGGTCATTTTACATTACGATACATTGTCTCAGGCAATAATGGTAATTATGTTTGGGCAAGTCCCCCTTGCCTGGGTGGTATATGTTTATTCCATTACAGTGAACTATTAACCCATTTTATATGAACGGTTTCGTGTTTTTGATAGAAACTACACCACAACTGGGGATTACCTACATTATGTCTCGAGAGTATTTAGATTTAATGCTGCAGTAGTAGGACTAATTTGAGTGGGCCATTATTTCATACTATAGGTACGGGAACTATACAATTAATTCATTACAAATAACCAAAACTACGAATAGCACTAGGAAACGAAGTGATAAAGATATGGTAGAATCTTTATCATCATACGTACGTATGAGTATGTCGGAAGGATACTAAATATGAAGACTAAGGAGTGGATTGGAAGAATTCTCTATAATACAGCACCTTGAACATCATATCCTTTCATGTATGATAGATAGAATTGGAGAAAATAAAAAGGAAAAAGTCCTAGATATCGAATTGAAGTTTTCTTTACCCATGAAGTCACAAGGACGAAGATGTGAATACTATGGAGAAAGAGCAGTCGATGCTGGAGATATGCAGACATTTAAGTCAGCTGTGTGCAGAATTTAAACTGAGACCAGATATGTAGGCTCATGTGCCAGGATCGGCCAAATGTCCTGTGGAAGGAAAAGACACGCAGAAATCACGGCCGGAGCAGTGTATGGCTCAATATTAGGACCATCTCCTACGACGGGATTCTTTGCATGGATATGCCCGAAGATACCTTCCTGGTAGGTTATGCTGATGACATCGGCGCGGTAATCACTGCAACAGTTTCGGAACTAGCCATCCTCGTAGTAGCGGGAGCCTAAAGTAATGCCAGAAGTAGTCCCGGTGTGGGTTCGCCTGAAGATGAAGAGTATTTAGTCGGTTGAAGTCCGACACATCGGGGGCCATATAGCCGTGGTATCCTGACATGATGCATTCACTCTTCAACAAAATCAGCAAAAAAAAAAATTGGTCATACGCCTGAAATCGGCGAAATTATGGAGTAGCTTCAGGATCAATCGGCTCGGCTCAGTAAAATTCTGTCCAAAGGACACAGCAATTCATTCTACTTGAAAAAGTCGAACGGAAACTGGATTGATTTTACTGTGGAATCACTGAAACTTCTCATCAGAGTACACTTTCCAGATTGCAGCGACGGTGATGCAGAAAAGGCTATTTCCGTTAATGCACAGGATAAAATCCCCGGTTCATAAACAGCTTGTCCCCTTAAGTCACCCGGCCTTCATAGCAATATGCTATATAATAAGGTATTGTAGACCATAGCATCCGACAAATTTTGACGAACCCTCCATTGTCAAAATCCCAGCAAGTTTACCTCAAAAGCAGGTTTACTGAGACCGCTCTTCATGAAGTGAGAATACGCTCTTGGTACCTTTCTGGACATAGAAGAATGTTTTTACAACATCCACTGAAGCTATTCAAGAGCTAGGTATAGAAGATTGTCATAGCCAATAGATTGTATCCATGCTAAGAACTAGAAATATTCAGGGAACTTTAGGCTTTGCAACTAAGACGGTTAGTACAGGCATCTTAATGGAGATGGGGGTGACGTGGTTATACTGGTGTCAGGAAAGTTTCTCTTCCCGATAAGCCAACTCATGGAGATTCAAATTTTATTCAAATGAGCTATTTGATAAACCATGACCAGATATTGCCAGAATTGTAGCCTTTATCACAGGCCACTGTGCAATCGGGGATCATGCGGCCAAACTTGGTATTCCTCATAATACCTTCTATAGAAGCTGCAAGGATGCTAATGAGAACGAATCTCTACATCGCTTCCTATGTAGATGTTCGGCCCTAGCAAGGACCAGGCAATACATCCTAGGAAAACCCTTCTTCGTTATTTGAACTCTAAGGGTTGAGTCTGATCACATCATCTAAGTTTTGCACCCTAGCGCTAATTGGGTTCTTTCTCCAAAGAACCGCCACTCTACCTACCTACCTAGAGCTAAGCGTTTTGGTTTGGAATCAGAACTGCCAAAAGTTGGCTGGGGCTCAAATCCACTCACAATAACCAGAGGTAAGATGTCAATTAGCGCCTATTTGGATGCGGATTTGTTATTGGGGGCAGACTTAGGCAAGAAGTCAGTAAACGAAGAAGTAAGTAAACGAGCACCTCATAACAATTCTCATCAAAGTGGCTATATTCGACATAACGCCCCTACAGATGACGACGATTACGATGCCAAAGGCAGCTTCTGTGAACTTCTGGATAAAATATACTATCAGTGCCTTAGCTCACAAAAGGAGGTCATCTTTAGTAGTACTGTCGGAAATTATAGATTACATGACACCACCTCTGAAAATAAATTCAGTCTAATCGTCTTTTTTGGCACTATGTAGCTAGACTAGGTAGCATGTGGTTCTCACATCTCAATATCCACAAAGGGACATGGAGGTCTCCTGATTAGTCTGAACTTTCCGAGAAGCAACCATCGTCTCGAACTACTACCTTGTTGTAGCCAGGATAGAGATGTGTATATTGTGAGAGTACTATCGTAGGAGATCGCCAAAGCGTCTCTCTCAAGGAGCCCTATACCGTGACCATCAGCTACTGAAGATCAATGCCTACACCGCTCCCTATCTCGATCCCACAACGCAATCTCTAGTTCGATAAAGAATGGCGGCAAGCAAACGCAGAATAATAGAAGGATAAGGGACTCCAACTGAATGACGTTAAGATACTGATATCTAAGCTAAAATCCAATAAAGCTACTGAAGTTGATGGCCTGCCTGCCGACTGGACCTCAACCACTTTTGTGTGCAAAATTGGAGGCAGTTCGGTAATCATCAAGTTGACTGGAAAGGATTGGTGGTGGATTCATTTTCATAATGAATTTCTCATATAAACTATCGTTTAAAAGGAAATTACAGCTGATCCGCTACTAGAGTTTTGCCGACTCGACAACGACATGGTAGACCTGTTTAAAACCCTAAAGTCCTACTACGCGCGGAACCAGTAAAACTGATATTAATGGGTACTTCCTTATGCTTGTCTGCACTAACTGACTATTCCATTTCACCACATATTTCTCAATTACCACCCGACAACATGTCCAGCAGTTTGAGCCCACTTTTAATTGTCCTCCCGTAAAAGACCGAAGCCAAAATTTTCGGTAATAAACGAACCTAGTTAAGATGTTTCCCTTACAGGAACGACCATAAAGCTCTATCTATTTATAACGTTTTGCCAAGCTCTACCTATTATTGACCTCGTTACCACATACCCATTAAGGGAATTGCACGTATAAAATGCATCGTCCACATAGACTCCCCCATTTGGCCTCTTTTCGAAAATTGCAAACGTTTGCAGTATCCTTGCACACTGGACTGCCCCCTTTTTCCATACATACATGCACAAAATGATGACCCACAAAAAAAGGTCCTCTATCTAAATAGCATCATTACATAAAATGGAAGATTCATTTCCAACCAGGACACACCAAAGCAACGGTGAATAAGTGCAAAGAAGGAAAAAAAAAAAAACTCAAAGAAACTTATCGCATGGCAACATTTTCTATTCATCAGGATCAAATGGTAAAACAGGAAAAAGAGGAGACAAAAAAAAAAAAGTCAATTTTATTTGTCAGCTAGGATTTGGTTAAGGAATCTACGTCAGACTGCGGTTCACCATACTCAGATGGATGCAAAGTTCGTTAAGACGAGAAATCTTTCTTCTCGTTATCATAAATTTTGAAGGAGCGCAGAAAAAAAAATTGCAACATCAAGGATACCAACAAGCAGAAGAAAAAAAATAAAAATTTCTGAAGGAAAAAATGAATAAATTCCAACTTCCTCGGCATTGTTCATGCGTCGCCAACCTTATTCTTTGTATTTGCATTTCATAAATATTAAATTCCACTAGGATACACTCAAATGCAGGACGGGGACGAAACGAATCGCTCTGGCATAGGCCCAGACATATCCAATCCACATTGGCAGCCAACCAAAGACAATCCGCAAAACTGCAGGAGTTTCGTTTTTTCTCTTTTTTTTTTTACGCCGAATCATTTAAGGATGAGTTTTAATACAAATTTTTCCAATTCCCAGTGAAAGGACATCTCACCGTCTCGTCAAGTGGAAAACACTTTCAAAAAAAAAAAAAATAAATAAATTGAAAAACAAAAGCATCTTAAAGACGAACACAAACACAAATAAAAAGGACGAAACAACAAGAGCTCCATCGTGTAGATAACCTACACCTGGTTATGGTATGCATGCACTGTACTCGTCACCATCGCGCCAACATTCTTGCCAACATCCTCGCCCGAAGAGCAAAAGGATTCCTCTTGTTTCCACTCAAAGATAGTTGATGCAGGAGGAGTGTTTAACACCCAAACACACGACATGGAATTGTCGTTAGCGTTTGTCACAGCTATCTATGTATGCATCCTCCTTTTGCTAGAAATTGTAAAATGAATGCACACACGAGAAGAGTGAAGGACCTCTTTCCCATCTGGAGAGATGCAGAGAATATACAAAAATATCTCCAATGTTTGCCTAATTTGTCTACTTTTCAGACTCTTACCAATTAATTGCTGTGATGAAAAGTTCAAAAAGTTTCTCCCTTCTGTTCGTCCTGTCATCTGCCGATGCTGCTGTCGGATTCCCTCTTCGAATTGATTAAGACTGTAACGACATTCCAATGAAGCTTCGTCGGATGCATAGCGCATACACACGTACACGTACAGGAATAAACGAAATACACTTAAGGGATCAGTAGAAAGACTACTGGAGCTGGTAGAGAACGATGCATGACAAACATAGAGAGAGAGACAGAAAGGAAAAAAAAAATATCCTTTGCTGCAGGAGGCTAGCAAGCACCGCTTTGAATTATAACACTGACATTGTACTGTACCGATGGAGATTATCAGAAAGAGACAGTTGCAGTGATGGAATGGTAGATCCTTGCGAACGCACTTGCATTGCTTTTTAGAATGCAAACCAATTTGGCAGGATATCAAGAGGATTAACGCTAATGACATTGCAAGTTCTTGCCGATTTGTGAATGTGGTAACGAAGTATAATGGAATAACAAAAGGATTTCAGTCGATAAATAATACTTCATGGGCGGGTTCAATTAGAGTGTGGAATTGATTGAGGTTTTTAAATGCAGATTAAGGACCATGGAGGAGGTATCTATTTTGGGGAGATGGTTCACGTTGAACAAGTATGGTAGTGCTTCGTTCGCTGTGTAATGTACATATCAATCAGGTTTTCCATTAAGGATATTGCAATAGGTGATGTGAAAAGAGTGCTAACCGTGTCACTTGTTTGGGGTCATGATCATGTCTCTTGAATTATAATGAGAGGGAATGTGAAAGTCCTCGGAATTTAGTTGAGTAGTTGAATTCAGTTGTTGAGACTGCACTTTGTGTCATGACTTGTGAGACTCTTCAGGGTTGGAAGCCTGTTAAGTAAGTAAAGTAAGTAGTATACATAGATTCAGAAAAGTAGTTAAAGTGGTCAGACTTTGGTAGAGAATGCAAAAATAGTTAGGCCATGTACTGTACATCAATCCTAGTTACAATGAAGAGCAATCCTAGTTGTCGATAAAGAGCAAATGCTATTTCTAAACTTAGGTTAGGTAGATGGGTGCCTTGTGACAGTGTCACTGCTCACTTAGACCACAGTTTGGGTCCATTGTGCCTATAACTAAACTTAAAGATACTTTTTGAAAAGTCATGTATTAACCTTGATAAAAGTCCTTCAAAACATTTGTACATTTCCCAAGAAAATACTCCAGCTCCCCATTCAAAAAAAATGACAAGAATAAACTTAATCCTTAAGGTACCAGTACCAGGCCTTCTGAATCATTTATCAGACAATGTTAACCTATAAAACATCTGTTCAATCCGAACTTAGCCATTAGTACGTTAATAAAATACAATAACATCAGTGAATATCTTTTTATTTATTTCTAAGGAAGAAAAAAAAATTATAGCTTGTAAGGGATATGCCACAATGAAGAAGCAGGTTTTTTTCATTTTTTTTTTTGCGACGAAAAAAGGTATCCTTTTGCATATTACACTCCTTTTCTTCCAAATGCTTTTAGGGCTTATAAATGTTGTATACAATAAATTCTGATTATCATCGTCATCTTCAGCGGTTTTCTTTGAATGTTTCTTAACAGAAGGTAGGAAATCATTTAGTCAATTACTGGTCTACGATTTTGTTATATTTTTTTTTTGTATGTATGGGTATTTGTAGAACTAACAAGCCACGATGAGTGCGCTTAATGAAGCTTTAATTCAATTTAACATGAAATCCTTTTTAACTCCTAAAAGGGGTTACTACCCATAGGGATAGGGACAGATTTTTGTGTAGGTCCTTGTTAGGTCATCAGTAATAATGGGAACAACTTAATAGGGTCTTGCCTCATCCTATATGTATCCTGTGTATTTACATACGTAGACTACATGATAATGGTACGAGTACGTAGGAACTTGTAATATGTACGTCTGGAACCATGGTTTCGAAAATAATATTTTTAATTGTGATTTCGTGTTCACTGGTATAGAACTTAGGCTACTTGATCTGAAGAATTTACTAGCAGCTTAGCTATAGATACTTATATGAATATGACCGACGAAAACTCAAAGGTCCTTAAAGACTCTGCGTGGCTGACGAGAAATTTACTATTAGAGTTCCTGGTAGAGATTATTTAAAGAACCGATTTGTTACCAAATAAAGGCAACTGACATCAAACACTGTTGATTTAAAAATGTTCTACATTCATTTAGAAGTAGCAACGTCTGCATCAGGGCTCCAAAGGATAGGCAGATCTGATAAGTGTTAGTAAAAATCTGCAAGCAACATCTCATCTAGGAAGATGGCTAAACCTGGTAATAAGAACCAGCTTTTGCAAAGATTTTTATCGTTCCATTTACTTACTTGGATACATGCGTACTGGCTAAACCTTATAGCCGGTCTGTGACAAGAATAAATACAATAACTAAGCCATTAGTATGGCTAGCCTTAGATTCATCCCGAACTGTAGCGTCACCTAAGTAAGTAAGTAAGCCATTAGTATTCGTTCAGACTTTCTTGGACTATTTCACAACGACTAGTTGCAGAAATAAGGAAGGAATCTTTTTCTCACTTGTAGTATGATTATCAAGGCTTTGCTGACAAAAGTAAGGGTACTTAGTCACAGAGCTAGAAGACTTATGAAAAATCAAGTTGAATCCTGAGATTTATTATGTACATATGTCTCTGAGTGATTTTAGTTTAGCTATTCAGAGATAGTCAGGCTGATGAGGCTACTACACAGATAAGTAGCTACCTTTTAGAGGGTTAACATAAAAATGAAATCCAAGAAAACTTGGGTTCGACTCTATCGAAAAGTATTACTAGTCGTTCTAGCACACCCAGCGGAATATCAACTCTTTCCGCTAAAGAGTCGTTAAGAGCTGACCCTCGCCTGGCCAGCTCGTCAACGCGCTTTACCCTCATAGTTGCTGTGCCCAGGGACCCAGATGAGTATAATTGTTGAGTGGATACTTAAAAGTATTTATTTCGAACCGGCATTGCTCTACCAGTTTTGAGGATATGGTGACAGCATCAATAGCTTTGGTAGCAGCCTAGCTATCTGAAAAGATATTGATACGATATTGTGACTTGAGTTTGGGGAGATCGCTCAGCAGCCGACAGGCTTCGCGAATCGCAAAAAGCTTCGCTTGGAAAACACTAGCAGAGTCTGGGAGACGAAAGGACTTCGATATATTTAGTTGGTTAGAGAAGATGCCAGCGCCCACTCCGTAGTCCATCTTCGAACCGTCCTATATCATAGTCGCTGATAAAACATCCATTCTACCATTCTTCTCTGGAAGGTAGTTTCACTGAGAAAGATCTACTAAAATTGAAGGTGAATACCAACCTTAGTCAGTTGGAGACGAAACCAATTCTCTTGGAATCGTTTCCAAAATTCTACAGTGTCCATACGGCTTGGCACTCAGATTCCCTGAGCCGGATAGCGCTGCATGTCGCTAAGTCTTTTATATGATGTTCAAGGGGAATCAGGTGCAAAATCACACTTAGAGCATCTGTAGAACAAGACTTCAAAGCTCCTGTGATGCCTATACACGCCGATCTCTGTACTTTTTTAAGTCTATCGATATTGTATTTCTTGGTCAAATCGGGCCACCAAACAATGGCGCCATAGGCAAGAATAGGACCTACAACGGCTGTGTACATCCACAGGGTCATCTTTGGCTGGAGACCCCATTTTTTACCGAAAGTTATAGGTGATATAACTCAATATTAATTCTACAAGGGCAACAATAGCTGTATTCACGAGGTAATGAATAAAGATAATCAATCACTGAGAGACGATACTGACACCACTCAATCTAAAACTATACTTGAGAAGGTTCCCGTGCTTGAGTAATATAAAGGAGCTTACCGAGTAGGTCCTTGATGTATGCACTGCCATGAACCTAAAGAACATTTGTGTTGGAAAAATTAACCAGTCTAGTCACTATGAGGAAGACACAGAATAAGATGCAAGGACTAGCATGCATCTGTATAACTGTGGGGATAAGGAAGTCCCCAACTTGGAAGTATTTCTAGAATTTCTTTACACCTCCTTCACCAAATAAAACTAAACTAATAATTCAAAAAGGAGGGCGTAAGATAGAAATGTTATTTGGTTCATTGGGTCAATTAAATTTGGTCCGAAAAACTACATCCCCTCCCAGGAGCTCTTAAGGATGATAGATAGATAGTATCAGGAAAGAAAGCTTTGGCAAGAGGCTCCTTGCGAAGCTCAGATAACCCTTCATAGTACCAAATCTATTGTGTGGAATAGTCGACCATATCGACAAAAATGAATTTAAAAGGATGGACAGGAATAGAACCTGGAAAAATGTCAACTATCTGATGCAAGCTGAGGAACTACGAGATAACTTCAAACAGAAAAATTTAAAGCATGGATCAACCTAATTAAACCTCTATGAAACTGTAAACCCAAGAAACGCTTAAGAAAACTAGGTATATCAGACGAAAGCCTCTGTAGATTCTACAATAATTTCAGCGAGACTCCGAAAATCATTCAGGAATATCGTGTGGCAAGCAAGTACCAAATATCAGATGAGAACTTCCCGGCCATAACCCGCTTCTAATTTTTAGATTTCTGACAGAAACTGGCTTCAAGAAGATTCTATAAAGTGAACTATTATTGCCAAAGCTTAGCTGGATTTCAAGACTTTCAAACATAACTCCTGAAGAATAATAAAAGGAGGGAACTCTAAATAGCATCAAGCTATAAGTAGAGAGTACAATAGATCACTAGGTGACAGTCCAAGATCCCTTTTGCAGATAACTACCAATTAGTATCCTGCTGAAAAAGGTATCCTTAAGTCGTTAGATAGGTTAGCTTCAGTTCCCATATCTTTGGCAGTACACAAATGTGATCTCGGTTGCCTTTCAAATCCCGAAGTCAATTGATTCGTTAGACAACCTCTGAAATCTGGGCATCAGTACCTGTCTAGTCTTTTGTTTGTTTCCAAGGAAGGAGGCATCCATACCGGATCAACGAGAGTTTACAAATAGTTGCCAGAGTAGTAGGCCACTGATAGTCTCCTGTATCCAGTCATCTTATTTCATTCAGATGTTCAACTTGTATCGCTTTAGCTTGAATTAGAGGAGCACTCATGAAACAACCATCGAGAATCTTTACATTTCAGTCATTGCCCATAGTTTAGAATCAAAGGTCGTTAATAGATTTTCAGTCTGTTTTTGGAGGCTTGTATTTCTATTCCAAAATAATGGGATCTAGGGACATTTATCCTGCATTTTGAAGCAAGGAGTCTTGCCGTTCAATACAACATCTCCGATTGGAGAGTCATTTTCTTGATTCTTAATGAATCAACAGCTTGTTAATCCCTATTGGAAATATCCCACTTATTGTGTTGTCTTTTGCACACAGTTTTGTTTCTGATCATCGTTTCAATACAACATACAGATGCTACATAAAGCATGAAACATGAAATGCAATTAATTTGCCTATCTATTTATTATTGATGGAACTCATGTTTTTTTTTTTTTTTTTCAGTTTACTCTTGTCCCATTTATTTCTATTAAACCCACAGATATTCTGTTAATTATTATCATGATTTGTATCTCTGCCATATGCAGTCCATGTGTAAACCAAGGTAATGCCTACACTGCTGCACATAAAAATACGACCACTTCCGCAAAACAAAAAAAAACAAAAATCTAATAAACTAACGTCCTGTGTAGATATAAACCAACTGTCATTTGGTATCAATTCAAAAAAAAAAGTAACATTAACGACCGACAAAAACCATAACTCACCAACGCCGCTAATTATCCGGTGCATATCGAATAGCGATAGCACCCCCGATCCCCATTAAAAAGGACATATCAACACTATCAGCACAAATGTTCATTAAATTTTAATTATTAGTATTACGCTGTTGCGACTGAAATTTTCGAATTAAAATATCAAAAAATCATCATCCTCCTGATTACAGTCGCACCACACCAGTCGACCCCCATCCTTTATCCAACCGAACCAATGACACATTGGATAAACAAACATAACTATGTATGTACGAGTATGTACTAGCAACCCCGCCAGTAATGAGTATCGAAATTCAATTGTCATAGCCAGCGGGTAAGTTTTGTTATCTCTACAATTCAATTGAAACTGCCAGGACATTCGTACACGCACATACATAATTCAGAGGGTTGCGGGGGTGCTACAACGACATACTCAAACAAATGGCAAAATCAACAAGCGATATACCCACAGGACGAAATGTTAAAGCAAAACCGTTGTGGAACGATGGAAATAAAAAAAAAAGGACTACCTACTACAGACTACAGTATAAATATGTCATTCATTTTTATCTTTCAGTCTGGCAATTATTTTATTTATTTCATTTTTCCTGTATGCGCCATGTTATCCTTCATCGGTCCCCATTGGATTGGCGTTTCCTCATTTATAATGTTTATGTCAAGAAAAATATGATATCTACTCTAGCTAACGATCTTACCTTGCACACTTGACCATCTAAGTAGTAATATCAGTAAAATGCATAGAAATTTTCCATTCAAGGCAAAGGATAATGATGTTTGCATCATCATCGTGCCGGACATTCCGCAAAGTCTCCGTGTCTGACTTCGTCTAGTTGTATTCCATAGCTCACAATGTTGATGATGACGATGACGCTACAGAGTACGGAATGTAAATTAAGAATCCACTACGCATTCCTGCGAAAGGATGAGCTATTTCAAATAATTTTTTTATTTTTTTTTATTTTCTATCCACTAGCCGTTCACTTTATCACGAATCGACACTACACTGTAATCGCACGACCGTAGACTGGGTGATCCTTTACTATGCAAAAGGATATTGCAATTTATCGTGCCTTCCCGTACATTGTTGACCGGCTTTTTGTTTTACATTACATACATGCACATACATATGTATAAATCGAAAGCAGTACTATGCACATAAATTGAAAATTTTATTCGAATTAATTGCTTCGCTTAACGCACTTCATTCACTCACTGTAGCCTAAGTATGGCATGACACGCGAAAGGCATGTTCCATCAGAAATTTCACTTGATAACGTACTACAGGAGTGTAATCCTTTTCAGGAACATTGAGGTTATACATTTGGAATGAATATACCTCCCCCCTTTCTATGTTGAAAGAGTATCAAACAAAAAACGAAAAAAAAACTCGCAAAAGGGAATTTTCCGCGCCGCAAGTATGTACTCCCTAATCGTATGAAACACAAAGCTCTACTAACGAACGGTCGGGAAAAACCGGGCGAATTGCCTGCGAAAATGTTAAAAGAGCGAACGTTTTCCTCACAACATCCCCACATTTTCCCTATGGGGGTGGCAATGAACCACAATTTTCTACCATTCGGGGTGTGTGTGCGTACGAGTGAGTGTTGGTGAGATTTTTCGCTACCAAAATGCATGGTGATATCCCGGCTTTGTACAGGGACCATCGGTATTGTAATACCATGGTGCTCTGTGGGAGAAATTGAACTGTAAACAGGCTCCCCCATCCATTATTATTATTCGCAGTTACAACACATGTAGAGATGGTACTTTAGGAGTAGGTATCTATTCGTATTAAATTTGGTAATGTGAGTGTTTGTTTCAAAGTTTTTCAAAGGATATTTTAGGATGTCTTAAGGATAATTCTTAGATCTCGAAGGTGGAACGTACATAAGTGGGACTGAATGCCTTATGAAGAATTTATCATCGAAAATTACGTCTTAGTGAAATGGAGCAGAACTGGGTTAACTAAGATTTGGGTGAGCGTAGAGCCTTCTTAGTCAATTTCTATCCAAAAATCGCGAAGTTCCAGCTGAGTTTTGTCAATTAGGTTAATATCATGGTCAGCATATATGCTTCGCTGTGGTCGTTGCCCATCAACTTATCCAAAACCAGATATGGATCAGTATAGCTCGTCTCTAGAAATGCTGTTTTAGGCGACTTTCAAATCTATGGAACGTGGTGAATGGGGGTTTTGATTGTGGCCTTTTCTACCTTGACCTTGACAAAAGGCTTTGGGACTTAATGCCATATAAGATCTTGTATGCCAAGATGAGGAAAAATTAATTGTTGCGTGATCGCTACCAACGATTCTTTCAGACAATGCTTGATGTGCAAAGTAAGGTGATATAGGCATCATCATCTGCATGAGAAACAAGGATTCAATCTAGTGCGACTTTTGAGCAGGGATTAAATGCTGAGATGCTTCTAACCCTGGCAGGCAAAAAATGAGGAATAGAAACACTCACAAGACAATGTGCTACAGTTTTGAGCTTGTTTTCGAAGTGACTTATGGAATATGATTTATCCGAATTCACGATGGCAGGTCATGTAGAGTGCTTAACAGATTCAGAATATTAAAGGGATCCTATAACCCTGCTTGGAGATATGTAATGACAAGAAACACGGTTCAATATGTTTAAAGACTAGCGGGCAAAGGTTGGTAGGTTGGTTGGCTGAGATAAACAACATGGAACTAAGAGTTTTGAAAGCTGGTTATATAAGGACAATAAAAGATATAAACAAGGATATTCAGATATCTGTTCATAGTACTTTCAGAGTGGCATCTTCTTTTCGAGCTCAGGTTGGCGTAAACCAGGAATCATTGATTAGCCCAATTATTTTCAGTCTTGAAACCAAGGGTCAAAATTAGTAAATGATGATGTAGTTGAGAAGAAATTTTGTTCAATAAACGTAGGTATACCACACAAACCCACAGCCTTTTCGTACGGCTCCAAGCAACTGTACACAACAGAAATAAGAATGTTTGAATATCCGTTGAATTCCCGAGCGACATTCCCCGACAATCCCAGGAACGCTTAAATCCTAGAGTAGGATAATTTGTAAGATGAAGTTTGGCGTGTAATCCTACCTTAAGGATGTAAGACACCTTCTTGAATGCAATAGTTAGCAGATGACTTATTATAAGTACGTCAAAAATGCACGAAAATCATGAGGAAAAACCTTGTACATTGAGAGAGGAATCAAGATGTACTTTAATCCTGAATCTAGCCAAACAGCAGAAGAAACCGAAAGTTTGGAAAGCTTTAATCAGACCTAGAATCTCAATATTGGTCTCAATGGTTTGAGACTATGACAATACCACCTAGTGTCGAGATGAGAGGTACATATACAGGACAGTAGAAATGGTAGTGTTTTGAAACTATACAACCGTCCCCACAACACCACTTTCATGTCATCTAACTCTTGCTAGAAGGACAGTACTTTCTCATTATCAACCTTGCACCTGATTTAGAATGTATTGTGAAGAATAGCTAACCTGCATGTATCATCTCTTAGTTGGAGCTTCTAACAGCTCTTATCGGAATGAACTTCCTTTTTTTATTGCAATCAGAACCCTAAAGTAGCTCTAGTCATTAACACTGACTTATGTAACCCTCCCTAAAAATTTTTCAAAATAGCTTCAGTGTGAATATTACTAAAAGTTTCCTCTATCCTTTAGTACTAATAACGACTTTTTTGTGTAGAGTCCTTGCTCCCTATGATTTGTTGGGGTTGAACTTAATCCTTTTTTCAACTGCTACAGATACAAATCTTAGTTAGGCCCATTGTGGTACCATGTGGATCTGAAATCCTCATAAGACTACCCTTGGAACAAGCAGGAACTTAATATAAAGTGTTGGACGCTATTGATGCTGGGGTAAGCCAGTTCGCTTAAATTATCGAAGAAGTAGATACCAAAGTACAATCTTCTGCGAGCTGAGAGAGCTTGGCATGTATTAAGGACGTGGAGTACAGTTTCCTCCTCTTTTTCGTTCATGCAGCTTCTACAGAATTTATTAGCGAGGAGGCCCAGACACCTACTATGATTACTATGGGCGATCTGTTGGAATATTTTTGATCCAGTTTGGGTCAAATCTATCTAGAAATGAGCAACATGGTGCCTTCTGCCCATCTACGATCATTAAATTCACCGCGTTGAGCTTAAGCAGCAGTTGAACCGTAGCGAGAGGCATCCGATAAAATCGATAAGGTTTATACCAGCCTGGGTTCAATACAACAAAACTTGCAGACCTTGATTTTATTATCCACATTTCCTTCTAGAACATGACCAACAGGAATACTAAATAAAAATACAAATACTATTGGAGGCGACAGCTCCATGGGACCCTGGGTTTATACATATACTGTTTAATACCGTGTCCAAAGGGCAATTTTTATTTGAGAAGCCTTTTCATTTTAGTTATACTATCGGATGTTTGTCAGACCGTCGCAAGCAGTGGGACCTTGAAAAACTTTTTGGTGTTGTTTAGGAGTTGAATCTCGAGCCTCCTGCTTAGTAGTTCGATACACTTACCACTGAGCCACGGAGTCCACATCAAAAGTACTACAAAAATATTTTAAATCCCAGCCCATTTATGGTTTAAAGCTTAGCTGCAGTCAGGGTACGAATTATATATTTGACTCGAATGGAAGGGACCTAAAGTTGAATGCCATAGGTCTTAATAGCGGACGTGAACAGATTCTTATGTCAATTGTACTCTTGGATAATTGACATCCACAAGAAGTAAGTCGGTGAAAAATACTGTTTACTGTGGGTTTCGAAGGACACAATTCTACGAATAGGTACGCAATGGAGAGTTACTAGCACTGGCTAAAGATAATCTATTAATTAATAACAGACTAGTGGATAGTTAAGAAACTAGCAAAAATCCATTAGCTACTTGCTTAACTACTTATTAATAAAATCTTCGGTGCACCCATCACCGCATAAGCTAATGGTCTAGTATGTAATGAGCAAGAAAAATCGTTGAATATTTAATTTCATAAACATTAGTACATTCGTAGTATAAATCTCTTCATTTAATTCAAATATTTTTGTTAAGCTAAAGTGGCATCACTGCTACAACCCCCATGGAGAGCGTGCAACACTTACAACGAAAACGAGTTGAGAAATTCCGATAGTGGTGTTGAGTCTGCGCCTTGTCATCCGCTGGTTCTCTGTTTTGTGGTGAATACATGCGAAATACCATCTCAGATGCACATTTCGCCAAAAATAACCCACGAGAGGATTCGCCCGGTACACAAACATTCCTCAGGGTTGATTGCACGCTCGCCTGGTCCTGGATACACATCGGTATATTGTCTGCCTTCATCCGACCGGAACTTCTCACTTGATATACAGTGGTGTACGAACGGGGTGCTCTGGAATCTCTCCAGTGCACACCTAAGCTAAGTGCACCCTCCCTGAGCCCGCAGACGGACGAGCTCGAATTTCTTTACTACGAAGGTCTTGTGTCTTGTATGGCTGGCGTAGAAGTTCTTTTCCCTGCTGACAGCATTTCACTTTTTCGCATTTTGAAAAGTGAAAATGTGAGCTAAAAGCTAAGCACTGCCAGACCGTGCATTGTGCACCCCTTACATACTCACATGCACAAACACAGACACACACATACACACGCTGGTATCATGTTACTATGTGGAACAACCTCGCGTTAGTGGTGTATGTCGCCGCGTCTATTCGGAGCGTTCTATCTTTCGCATTCTTAAAGACGTGTCATGGGATAATGTATGTGTTTCCTTTTTTGCGTTCGGTGAAATTATATGGAATACGCCACAGTTGGCCGATGATAAATTGGATTCGTGGAGAGTATGGCTAGATGGGTAGATGGGTGGGTGTGGGTGGTTGGACATCGGGGGTAGCTTCTCTGGCTCTGACCTGATGATAATTGGTGGGGAGAGACACTCTGGTTAAGTCTTACCCCAATTTCATTAAGGACATCCGTTAAATTATGCAGGGTGGCCCAGTATATGTGTGAGTGTGCTGAAGGCGTTGGAGTGGGGGTGATTTCTAATGGCAAAACGGATGTTGGTGGCGGCGGCAATGGTGGTGGTAGTAATGGAATTGGTGCAGATGGCAGACGGATAAGTGTGTGCAATGCAGTTGATGTGGTTTTGAGTTGTTGAGGTTTTTCAGATGACGCTGCAGACATGCAGGATGGTGGTGTATCGCAAAGTAATGGAATTTTTGCGAACGATTTCACCTTATGGATGGATGGTTGGTCACAATTTGTGAGGGTAGGTGGCAGCTTCAGAAATGACTACATATTTTGTTTTCCGCTTGCTGCATGTGGATGCTTGTAAATACTTGTCACAATCAGGGTGTAAATTATTCAGTAAAATTGTTGAGTATGAGTTCATTGTTTACTTTGAACAATATGCCAGCAGTTAGACTTGTGTCCTCGTAATTGGTTTTCTTGATTCATATTAACATATCTAATGTAAGTAGGCCACTTAGCGTAAACGATAGATAGATAGGCCGACATCGCGATAGATTGCCACATTGTCCTAAAATAACTTCTAATTAATTAGATAATTGGGATACGTGCTTAATACACTGAGCAACTTATCCACACACGTATGCATGTGGGTGAAAAAATTAAATTAAGGAGACTGTGCAAGGAAAAGAAGAGCCGCTTTGGTATTTTGTTAAACTTTGTAGACGCACCTACATACATACAAACTTATGTGGGTGCAATCATTGAGTCGTGCATGTTATTCTCTTGATAGCTTTCAAGGCCTTTTGTATTTGACCTTTAAGATGTTTATTTTGTATTGTCCTGTCGCCTTAAAACTTTTCAAAACTTATTCAAAATTCGAAAGTTTCGTATGAAGGCTCTCCATACTAACATTTAATGGAATCTTATTTTTTTTAAGGTTGCACCCACTTAAATACTTATCCTGACACAATGTGGTGAGTGAGTAAGATCAAGGACTCTGAGAATTTGTTTTCCCAGACGAGATTTGAAAAACACTTAAGACAGCTTCCTTCTACTAGGTTTGGAGAGATGATGTGTTCATGCAGATTCATTAAAATAACTGATAGGACCTTAAAAAAGATTCCAAGTATATACGCATAATCATAACTAACTGTTGTGAAGTCCAATGACTTTAAGGGTTTTCTGCAAGCTGCTTCTCCAAGCATCTACAAAAGGATCGCAGGTCAGGAAGTTCTTTAATTGTCAGTTTCTTTCAAAGATTTCCATCCAAATTCTTTACTCAAAACCTGAGAAGCAAAAAACTTTGAGTCCAAGGTCGCAGGTTGTATTACCAAAGGCTTGCGATGTTTAGGACGTTTAGGTCTAGAATTTTAAACGTTATTTAAATTCATATTGAACAGCTTATGGGCAACGGAAAGAGCATTTTCTCTCGATGAAGGTTGTTATTAACTAGTTGAGTTGGGAACCAGCTCTCTAAAATTTTTTTCTTTAGGCTCATTTCAGACTTCTTTTATATCTGCGAATGACTAGATGTCAGTGGTTCTAACAATCTCTAAAGGAATAGTAGCTAGGCACATAACACTTTGAAATTTTCGAAGTAAAATCGTTTAAACCAATATATAAACGTTTCCTTATGCATGTGCCCTAAAATAAGGGTCGTGACATTCTGATGAAGTGACAGCAAAAATCCAAAATTCACTGTACCACAAAGAATTCACCCTAGCAACCTTTTTAGGCATAGAATAAGCCTTCAACAACAAAGGGCGGACTCAACAAATTGTAGACTCAAAACAGCCAAGTGCATGTACTGGCCTCTAGATGTACTCCTCAAGGAGGGGTCCAATCTCCTCTACTATGGATACTGGCGACAAACGAAAAACAAACTAGAGCAAAGTGGGGTCTAGGTTGTTGCATATGCGGATGTAATGGCGTCAGGCAAGTTCCTACGCACCATCACCAAACTACTACAATCCGCCGTCAATACCTCTTACAAATGGGTGGAAAGATGTGGATTAAACCTTAACTCTCAGAAAAGACAGTTTGTCCTCTTCACTAACAAGGTAACTATACCACCAATCGGGCCGTTGAGACTCAATAATATACCACTCCAAATCTTAGATAGGGCGCGGTAAGTAGTTAGGCCGTTTACTCGAACCAAAGCTGATTTTGAAAGAGAACACGTTACAAAGAAGGCATCTACAGCCTTCTATACATCCAGTAAAATCTTTGAAGTAATGGGATGTCATCATCCATTGGATGTACACTGCCATTGTCTTACGCATTCAGCTATGTCTGGTCGTTTACAACACGTAAGGACACGTACCAAGGTTTAGCCTGTCTAGGGATACCATAGCCCTTGAAGCTATACTGATATTGATTTCATTAAACGTCTAAAGGGACTCTCTGCAAAGTGTGCCCTGCGTTTGAAATAACTCAATTTTGGTAAAGAGAGCGACATAGGCCGCCATACTATTGTGAGATGGGCACACCTGGTTATCGACACAGTTTATCTAATATCATCCGCTAACTTCAGTCTAAACGTCAAAACAATCATTCAAGGTCGTTAATTTCAAACTTGTAGAACGATGCAGTAAGGAGCTAATAACACGCACAGTACATCAGTATCCCAGGGAACAAACTGCCGAACAAATTAGTAAGAAACAGGTCCGAACAGGTCTTGAAAGTGTCGTTACCTTTATTCTAGCACTTGTTAATTCTAACATAGAACAAGACTTCCTAAGATTATCTAATGAGAGATGGAGTGGACTCATACCTTGTCATGTCTCCAGACAACTATGGAGAAGCATAGTACATATCTAGCTTATGCAGAACCAGCTTATGCAGAACCATAAAAGCAGCACTCGCCCGAATACCTCTTTGAAGATTTGGACCACTGTTCAGGAAAGCCACCATTAAGGATTCTAGAATTTATAACAATTTAGGTTTCGTTCAAAGAGGCTGCTTGGTTCAACTCAAACCCATAAACGAACTTAGTTTCTCATAAGTTCCTCTACGGCACAATGGTTCCATTGGTATAAATAAAATTCCTTTGGTCAAATTTGTTAACTCGAATGTGCCTGCGTAATTGGATCCTAACGAGTATAGTCAGAGAATAACAAAAACACAACTTTATCCTTTGCGTGTCAGGTACAGACTGACTCGTTTATTCTCCTTCTTTTGTTCTTTTTCATCATTCTTTAATATTCGGTGACTTTTGTATATGTGTGATAACATGAGTGAGTGACAATCTTATGTGCTAATAGTAACTGCCTACTGAGAGTATCACGTGATGGTAGAAAGATATTTATATAACTGTTACAATTGAGTATATACATAATTATGCATTGTGTGTTACTGATGATCTTAAAGGTATAAAGCTACTACAGTATATAACTACTGCGGTATATACATATGTATAACTACTACAATTCGGCCGTCCTGACTATCAAGATCTCCCGATCTTTGAGATTTTTGTATTTATATTACTTTTATTAAGCCAAGGTCGCATGTTCCCGACCGCCCAAACCTCTTTGTATGGTACCCGAGACTGTTGGAACCCATCCACGTCACTGAGTATGTATCGATCATTTCGTAAAACTTGTGTTACCTTATACGGCCCACGGAACTTTGGAATTAGTTTTTTGGATGCTCCAGGGTGCGAGTCAAAATTTTTCACCATCACATAGTCGCCTGTATTGTACTTAGTCGGTTTGCAACGTTTTTTATCTACGTACTGTTTGTTATAAGTTTGGGACTTTTCCTGTCTTTTTGTAGCTTCATGACGAATTTTTGTAAGGTCCCGGCTCTTTTCTGCCTGCTCTAACTCTATTAAACTATCTTTAAGCGCGTCCTTGACCTTTCTTCTTTGACTTGTACCAAACAACATAATGCTGGGATGTTCCCCGATCGTGCGGTGTATCGTATTATTTAACGTATGCTCTACTGTTTCTAGTACATGGTCCCAGTGTATTCCCATCTCTGGTTTTATAAGTTTTGCTAACATTGGACCTAAATTCCTGTTCACTCTCTCTACCTGACCGTTAGCTTGGGGGGACCCTGTAGCTACCTTAACATGTTGCACATCTTGTTCAGACAAGAATTCCGTAAATTCGACGGAAGTGAAACAATTTCCCCTATCGGATATAACGCACTTGGGTCGACTATAAGCCCTGAAATAATCTGTTAAAGCTCGTACAACCTCCTTTGTATTTGTGGTCTTCGTTGGATATAATCTTACAAATTTTGTGAAGGCATCTATTACTACCAATATGTATTTCTTTACAGCTCTGGAGTTGTCTATTGGCCCGTAATGATCTATGTGGACGACTTCAAACGGTGTTTGTCCCTTCGGTATATTGTGAAAAAAACCTTCTTCCCTACCTTTTTTGGACGAATAAACTATACACTTAAGACAATTTCCTATGTAGGTTTTCACTTTTTCCCTCATCTTGGGAAACCAATAATTTTTTGATATTAGCTCGATTACCTTATCTGTGCCTACGTGTCCCACCTCGTCGTGATATTTATATAAAATGTGGTTTTCCATATCCTGTGGTACAAAAAATGCTACTGTACTATCATTTTTCTTTCTGTAAACTACACCGTTCCTCATTTCATAGAATGTATGCTCTGACTTTTCTAACATTTCTTTCAAATTGGCTATCGTTTTATCTTTAGTTTGACATATAATTAAGTTTTTTTCGAACGTATTTGTTTCTAACGTTAAGATATTTGTAGACCTACTTAGGGCATCGACGTGTTTCATCCGGTTACCTGCGCGGTGTTCTAATGTGTAATCATAGTTTTGCAACACTAACGCCCACCTAGCGATCCTTGGATTCAATTCTCTCTTATTTAGGGTTAACGTCAATGAGTTGCAGTCTGTCATTATCTTAAACTTTTTGCCCTGAAGATATACTCGAAAACGACTGAGTGCACTGACTATTGCTAGCGTTTTCAGTTCAAAACTGTGATATTTTGCTTCAGCGTTGGTAGTTCTTTTGGAGTAATAAAACACTGGGTGCATTTTTCCGTCTTTTTTTCTTTGTAGCAAAATTGCTCCAAAGCCTAAGGCACTAGCGTCGCAATGCAACTCGGTTTCATCCTTCGGATCATAGAGCGCCAGGACAGGTGCTTCTACCAGTTTTCTCTTAAGCAACTCAAAGGCTTCTAATTGTTCCGGTCCGAATTTGAATTCCTTGTCTTTTTTAGTCAAGTCGTGTAATGGTTTGGCTATAGTTGAAAAATCTTTAACGCATCTTCGGAAATATGAACACAAACCAAGAAAACTCTGTACTGCATGTGTCTTTTGAGGTACCGGAAAATTTTGAATTGCTTCTATACCTTTGTCGTTTGCCCGTACGCCTTCCACCGTAATTGTGAAACCTAAGTATTTGACATTCTTTTGAAAAAACTCACATTTATCTATCCTTAGCTCTAATTTGTTCAAGACCATTCTATTAAATACCTCCGTAAGTATTTTGAAATGTTGTTCGTAACTGTCTGTGGCTATCATGATATCGTCTAAATATATTATTACTTCATCCTTTTTAATCATGTCTGCAAATATTTTGTTTATGTGTCTTTGAAACACAGATGGCGCGTTTTTAAGACCGAACGGCATTCTAAGAAATTCATACTGTCCTAGTGGTGTGATAAAGGACGTATATTTCACTGAATCGCTATGCATGTGCACGTGAAAAAATCCATTTTTGAGGTCTAGCTTCGTAAATATAGTTTTATTCGCTAACCTGTCTAACAAATCGTCGATTATGGGAATCGGGTAACTAGCTTTTGCAGTTGCTTTATTTAAGGTACGAAAATCTACACACATCCTTAATTCTCCTGTCTTCTTCTTAACCAGTACTATCGGTGAAACATATTCTGACTCGCTTTCCCTGATGTATCCCTTGTTCAAATACTCTTCTAACAATTCGCTTAACTCTTTTTTTTTTGCATATGATAACCGTCGCGGTTGACAATGGAAAGGCTTTATCTCATTTACGGTTATTTTCATTTCGCTTTTAACCACCGGCTCGGGTGGGCGAACGGGAAGCATGTAACTCTGGATGTACAAATCATTCAAACGTTTTTTATGGACAAAATCCGTCTTATCTTCTACTTTTAATTCTATCTTTGTGCTATCACTGTCTTGACAATCTATTAACATGAGTAACTTTCCAAAATCTATACTATCTTCCGCAATGCTTACTTTACTTTTACTATAATTTTTTAAATCTGATATTAATTTAAATTTTCCATTTTGAAGAAAATCTCTTCCCAAGATTGCCTCGTAACATGATGACTCGTCGTTAACTACCAATAAACTGACTTTAATTTTGAGTTCATCATAATAAACAAAACACGACAAATTTCCGAAAACTTGGAGTGGACTGTTATTGAGACCAAAATACTTTTGTGCAACACGTACATTTTTAAATTTTATATTTGTCGGCAAACGCGATATCCTTACAAAGCTAATGGGACTTCCCGAATCTATGAGGCAATCTAGGGAGAAGGAATTATAGTGACTACTCTCAGAATAACGAAAATATAAGTTTCTTGCGTAATTATTATCATCCTCGTCCAGTGTTTGAACCGCAGACTTCCTTTTCGGGCACGCTGCTGCCATGTGGCCCATTACTCCGCAAGCATAGCACGCTCCATATTCCCGCTTTGGTTTTCTGCATTCCGCGGCGAAGTGTCCTCGTGAATTGCAGTTATAGCACCTCACATCAGCTTGTCTGCTTGTTCCCGCTCCCGTTGACGTCGATGGCTTATTCTCACCTGGGGGCAGCCTTCTGCCCGCCGTTGTCTGCATTCGATCCTGTGTCTTCTTTTGGAATGCCTTCAGCAGACTCGCTTTGGTTGTAAAGCTTTGTACATAGGCATACATTTTCATAGTGTTGTCGACGAATCCATCTATGATATAATCCACCAATTTATCCTCATTTAATTCCAATCCTGTTGCTAAGCGAACCTTGTCGTTGAAATACTCGGTGAATGTTTCCTCTGTTCTCCATTTTCGTTCCTCGAACCTTTTCCTTATTACGATCCGGTTTTCTTTTACGATAAACGTTTCCTTTAACTGGCTGCACAGGTCATTGACACTTTCTCGTAAGAAGTTTGGTTTCGAATGTATCCACTCTTGTGCTTTTCCTTTTAACTTTGCAACGGGAAGCATCTGTAACATTTTCTCTTCCACCGCATACGATTGTTTTACATTATCTAGTTGTGTCAGCCATATCTCCACATTTGTACTACCGTCAAAATCTGGCAACATCTCTTTGCAGGTAGCAAGTTGTCCACTTTCAAACTCCCGTATTCCTCTGTTCGTTCCTGTTGTATTTACTAACGGTTGTTCTCGCTCAGTTGTCGCTCTATCATTTTGCTCTACCGGTTTTCCATCTTGGTGAACTGTTTTTCGTAGCAGCTGGTTCTCCCTCATTAGTACGTCCCGTTCGCGTTTTAGCAGCTCAATCTCCATTTCGTACAGCTCGGCTTCTTTTGTTTTTTCTGTCCGTTGTGGTGCACTTGCTTCTCGATCATCTGTACTTTGTTTTTGACTTCGATCATCTGTCGTCTCATTGTCGTCGCTCTCGTACTCGTCATCAGATTCCTCGTTGTCACCCGCTGATACATTGTCGCCTTCTTCGACAACGGTTCTATTGGGTGTCTCACCCCGATCCTCTGCTGGCACTTTATTTAGGCGAACTACAAGCGCCACCTTTGTGCCGTTAGTTGGCAATCCAAGCCGTTGGGACCATTCCCGTAGCTGTATTATTGAATGTTCCTTTTCTACCACTTTGTCCATACTGCACGTGCACGAAAATAGTAAAGATAATAAAAAAAAAGGGGTTTTTTTTTTTTTCGTCGACCGTTTTACTTGTGCGCGCGTCGATCACTCAGTGCTTCAACCGACAATCCTTTTTTTTTTTTTTTCTTTAATTTAAGGGATGGAGAATTGAACTTTGTCAAAAGAAAACGAAAGAAAAAAAAATGTATTCTATTTGGATTTTGTATCCCACTTCTGAATATTTATAGTCAGAGAACAACAAAAACACAACTTTATCCTTTGCGTGCCAGGTACAGACTGACTCGTTTATTCTCCTTCTTTTGTTCTTTTTCATCATTCTTTAATGCTCGGTGACTTTTGTATATGTGTGATAACATGAGTGAGTGACAATCTTATGTGCTAATAATAACTGCCTACTGAGAGTATCACGTGATGGTAGAAAGATATTTATATAACTGTTACAATTGAGTATATACATAATTATGCATTGTGTGTTACTGATGATCTTAAACATATATAACTACTACAGTATATAACTACTGCGGTATATACATATGTATAACTACTACACGAGTAACCATGATTTTCATTGCAAAATCATTCTAAACGATGAAGTCCATTTCTAGCCATTTCAAGCAAAATTGTCGCATTTGGGTAAGTTGGCAACCCGAAGACTTTCCCAAAATTACATTCCATCCACAAAAATTTACTTTTTCGTGTGGATTTCATGTTGGAGGACTCTTTGGGCCATACTTCTTCTTCATTGATATTGACTATACAGACATAGTCTATGAAAATCGCTACCAGACCATGTTAACTAAAAATTTTTGAGATAAATTGGAAGAGAATGACTGGGAGCAAATGTGGTTTCAACCAGACGACACCACATGCCACACAGCTGCCCAAACAATCGAGTTATTGAATTCGAAGTCCGGGGAACGTGGCCGCTTCGTTCGTGTGATCTGACTCGCCTAGACTACTTCCTTCGGAGCTATGTGAGAGAGAGACTTTAAAGGACTCAGGACAAACATCTAACGCCGCATACTTGACATATCACCAGATGTTTCCATGGAGGATACCTGAATGATGTTTCATTGAATAAATAATCGTATCAATGATACATTAACAGGAAATACATTTTATTTTGATACCTGAGCATAAGCTTACTTTATATAGGTGGCGCTACAGTCCGGGGTGAACCTGCGCCTCTACCAACAAGTATCTCCAGTTAGCGCAATATTTGGCTAACTGACTCCAGTTGCGCACTCCAAGTTGGTTAAGGTCCTTTTCCACTTGTGCGCGCCACCTAAGGCCGGGTCTTTCTCTACTGCTTTGTTCTTCCGGATTGGATTGGAAGACTGCATGTCCTTGCCATCTTAGACGTTTGATGCGTACTTTTCTGCCCAGATTGACGTCGCTTTACGTAGAGTTCGCTGTAAATCTCCTAGTCCAGTCCTAGTCCAACGCAAACCAGACTCAAAATCGTTCGAAGAATTTGTCTCTAAAAACGTGCAAGGATATCTTTATCCGCCTTCGTTAACGTGCATGCCTCTGCGTCATACATCAGGACTGCGATAATGAGAGACTTGAGTATAGTCTCCTTAGTGTTTCCTGACAAGGGATTGTTACCCAATTGCCTTCTTAGACCAAGGAAACAGCGATTGACAAGTGTAACTCTTCGTTTGATTTCTGATGTTATGTTGTTGTCAGAGTTTATAGTGAAGCCGTACTAGATAAAGTCCCTAACTACCTCAAAGTTATACCTAATTATTGTTCTGTTTGATTCGTCGATGTTCTGTGTCACTTCTTGTTGACAGCATATACCTATACTTGGTTTTGCCCTCGTTCACAACTAAACTAATTTTTGCCGCTTCTGTTCCAATACTTGAAAAGGTACCAGTGACAGCCTGCTTTGTTCTGCCTATGATGTCATTGGCTTTTGGAAGATTGTGCTTCTAGTATTACCTTGCGAGTTTCGCACAATTTACTCAAGTATGATGTTGAAAAAGTCACATGAGAAGGCATCACTTTGTCTGAATTTGTTTTTTTGACATCAAAAGTCTAGTTAAGATTCTTCCTGACTTTTATGGAGTAGCGAGCATTCTCCATCTTCATTTACGCACAATCTGACGAGTTTGGCAGGGATGCCAAAACTAAACATGGCTCTGTATATCCCGTCTTTATAAATGCTGCCTTAAAATCAAAAAAAAGATAATAAGTATCGATCTGGACTTCTTGGGTTTGGATGAAGGATCGAATCTCCCGGAGTTTGTAACCCAAATCTTAGCAGTTCTCATCCAAGGACTTTTTTTTGAAATACCATACCTTTTGTCTCAGCAAATGAGATAGACTGGTTACATTTTACAAAGGAGATCCAAGGACATAACATCATTAGTTGGTTGGCTTCCGATGAAATAGAAGATTGTCTTATTCCTTCATAGTGATACCATCTACTTAATGTGAAAATTTCCAAAATTTTCTTTCATATAATATCCACTGTCACAGAGAAAATTTCAATCTTAGATAAGTTCTCGGGCGCGTTTGAAATACTTTTCGTAATAAAGGCACCCTTTGCACGCTTGAGCCAAACAAAGTTAATTGTTACAAACAATTACACAGAAAACATCTATAAAATCATTTCCACAAGAAACATGTTGAACATTTATTGCTTACAGCCACCATTTCCCACTCAATAATAAACCATTCTCGCCCCCAGGCGTTTTAACTACGAATTTACTCCGCGGAATGGCTCCTTCAGCGAAATTGCAAAGTTTTAAACGCCGCCGCCGCGCCATTTCGATTTGCGTAGAGAAATTTCCCTCTGAAACCGTTGTCGTCGTCGTCATCGTTGCCGCTTCCTGTTTTCTAAATAAAACTCTTAATTATTTTCCGTCCATAAAATTTAACACTTCAATAAAAATCGAAGCGGCTAGAGATTGGGTGATTGAGAAAAGGGGTTGGAATTCTAGATGAAATTGTAATCCCCACCCCCCCCACTCCATCTGCTAGAGCAATGGATTATTATTATGTTTTGAGAGAGATTCCAACAAATAAGTGCAGGACACCCCTTAACGCACCACGTTGTTGTAAAATCGTTTTTAAAAATTCTTAAGGCTTCCACGTTGCGAGATGGTGCGTCAGAAATGCGTGGGATTTCCCTGACGTACGCCAATTTCATTAGGAATAGTGCACGTGTCGTTACTCGACTTAAAGTGCGTCGAACCTTGATCACAATACGTTGTTTCGCCTTATGCATGGCATTTTCCACATCATTTTAAATAATATTTTATTCATGAGTGAAATCTTTAGAGCCTCTTATGGAACGACTTACGCCAGTCACTCATCTCAGTCAGAATTTGGTTGTACATTAGCCTGGGGGTACATCGAGCCGCAGGGGTTTCTTCGATTGTGACAGAGAGTATTTTTGTGGCTGTTTTGGGGGGTAGTTAGAGGTAGTTAAAGGATACCAGCGATTCGAAATCCATAACCCTCTTTGAGGTACACAAAACTCTGTTTACGTCAGATTAATTCAATGGAAGGTGGAATTCATATAAGTGGGGTAGCGTCCAACCACTTTTATGACGGCGCACACACATACACACAATTGGGATGAGTGGGGGAAAGTTCAATTGGGAAGTGGATAAATCCAGTGACTCATTTGTTTTGTTAAAAGTAATATTTGTAGTGCCTAAGGAATTAGGCGACGCATGTCCTATTGTCCTACTGTATGGGGAAGTACGATTATTTGTGAGAAATGGCTTGACGTTTAGGGAATGTAATTTATTCCGAAATTCATCTGAGTAAACATATCTGTGTATGTAAAGAGATAGTTCTACAAAAACATATTTTTCGGAGACACATGGCAAGATACATATTTCGGACTGATATCATGAAAATGGTGGGTACATCCTGCTGTCCTGATGAGCAAAATCGACTACAAGCCGTCATATATGTAGAATTCAACTCTATTCATTTAAGTAGAGTTTTACTGATATTCTTGTCAAAAGTCGTAAAACAATCCTGCATTTTAAAAGAACGACTTGATCTCCACTTTAGTCATCCCAATCATCAAAATAAAATCGATACAATGACAAACTGTCAATTATTATTCAAAGTGGTTGGATGTGTACTCAAAATCTTACCTGAAAACTTCATGGGCACATCACTATCACTACATCACTGGTGAACTCGTTAAAGTTTTCTATGAAAAGTCCTTCACTCTTGCTGATGGCAAAGCAAAAGCAATGCAATGCATTTTTACAGGATGCACATTTTTCAAGGAAAATGCTTTCTACGAAATTATTCATGATGACAATGTCATTCTCATAGTTTTGTATGCATCATTTGTTCAGGTCCTTATTTCTATGCGAACGCAGCTTTTTCTGTAAAAAAGGAAAGGATGAGGTGCAAGAATAACAAGTCAGCTTAAGTTTGCTTTTTCGAATTTATTTATTGAATATTTTTTTTCTAAACTATCAATCTTACATAGTGTCTATTTTTATATGTATCTCAAATGCAATAGTGAAAGATATACATATGTATGTAGACGGTGACTTTACTTTAATTGCATGGAATCCGATGTGTATCCGATTGAGTGGGGTATAGGTAGAACGGCGAAGCAGTCATATTCAAAGTCATATTCAAAATCTTTGCTATGATTAAAACTAAATTTAAAACATCTCAATTTAAAATTATGCCAACAAATAGAAAAGCAAAAATTGCCTTGATTTTTTAGCTTTTTCATCAAATTAAAAAAAAAATATTTAACCCCTAAGGTATTCAGATTTTATTTGACATGTCACACGGTGTAAAAAAATTGTTTTGTGGTACTTACTACATACATATGTATATCGTGTTTACATAATATTTGTTATTATAATTTTAAGGGCCGCAGGACGGTTTAGAATCACACGGATATCACCCAATCAACGTCCAGTTGGCTTTAAAAAACCTAACCTATCACTAACTGAATTCAATTTTGGCTGAATTGTGATAAAAAAAATTTCGTATTCGTTTTTGTGAATTCAAAATGAACTTAATCGAAACACAGATGTATTCACAATTATTAGAGAAACAAGTTCAAAAATTCTTTTTTCGAATTTCGTGTGGGCCCTCTTTAAGCATACTATGTAGAGCACTTAATAGTGATGCTATTTCCTTTTAATGGAATTTATTGAGTGAAAATTTTAAATCATTGAAAATTATTTTTTATGAAAGTATTTGAGGTTGCGTATACAAATACTTGTGGGCTAGGTTAGTTTAGGTACGTAGGTCGCCCAGTGGAGGAATCCACAACGCCACACTCAGGTCAATACAGACCCATTGTGATACCCTTAGGGGAGAGATGTCCCTTGTCCATTGGTTAACCCTAGTAATACGAATATGGTTCCTATGAACTGACAAACCATCCAGTTGATTTGATGTAATTTAAAATGTCATTAACTGGTCTACTGGATAATTGTTCTAGATCACGGAAGAAGTGTCGCCCGAGAAATTTAAATTTAAGGTGGATAAGACCATTAACTTCCTCATCACCACATCCGCGACATACACATGTCTTCTTATGTTACTCTTAGTTTTTTCATGTGATACCGCAGAGTGTTATGTCCCGTGAAAGCTCCTATCAGGGTAGAAAGGGATTTCCTATCCTTGTGTACAATTTTGTCGGTCTTACTCTTATTAAAGCAGGGTCATATACTTCTTGTGATGGCAGAAATGCCTAGGGAGGAACGTCTAATGTTAGTCACCCTCCGGGCCCTAATTCCTGCTTCGAGCTTCAGTGAGCAAGGCGGGATGCGCACCGAGGTGTCAACTTGTTCTGATGTATATTCTGAACCTCTTCTTGCCAGTTCGTCGGCCTTCTCATTACCCAGTATATTTTCATGCCCAGGGACCCAGTAGAGTGCAACCTTGTGCTGTGTTCCAAGAACCTTAAGCTCTTCTCGACAGCACTTCACAAGCCTTGATTTTATCTCAGTTGCAGAAATCGCTTTTATTGCTGCCTGGCTGTCGATGAAGAAGGTGGTACCTTCCGGTGGTATTGCCTTCAACGCAGTCTCACGGGCGGCAATTGTCACTGCTAGGACCTCCGCTTGGAAAACACCGGTATGGTTCGGGAAACGGACTGATCTGGATATGCCCAGTGGTTCAGAAAAGATACCTGAGCCTACGCCATCCATCCATCCATCTTTGATCCATCAGTGAAGACAGAGATGGAACGTGTGTTGGTAAGCTGAACGCTTTTCCTTTTTTCTCTACTCGGGAACAAGCTTGTGAAGGGTCTCTTGAAATCTAGGTACGGAGTCAGATAATCCGTGTTGGGAACATTTCCTAGATATTTATTCGGGATTATATAATGACCCGTTGTATTTTGTCTCCAGCTATTTGACTGACTTATTCTCAGGGCGCTTATAGCTACCGAGGTTTGAACGAAGATGTTCAGCGGAAGAAGATTGAGGATAGCCTCCAGCCCTGCAGTAGGTGTTAGTTCTCATGGCGTTTGTGGTGCCAATACAAGCCAATCTCTGTATCTTTGTAAGAACCGCTAAGTTGGTGGTCTTGCTGGCGGACTGCCACAATACAAGACAGCCTTAAGTCAGTATGAAGCCTAGGTATCTGGCGCTGTCCGATATTCTAAAGGGAGTGCCCCCAATGGAAGGTAATGTAAACTCAGGAATTTTCCTTTTGTTAGTAAATAGTACTAGCTCAGTTTTCTGTAGATTGGCCGCTAGTCCACATTTCTTGATCCAGGTGTCTACAGTCCTCAGCGCACTCATATCTCGCACCCAAATCGTAGATTTGGTCAGATGAGTGTAAGTATGCCTGATGAATGGAATCTCCGCATCGGTTGGCTGATCGACAAGAAAGGAGAAGCCCTACAGAGGTATCAGTCTCCTCGACATCGTGTACAAGATTCTATCTACCATATTGTGTGAACGTCTGAAACTATCGTCTAAGTTCTTCAAAACGCAAAGAGAATGACGGTATTTTTCTCATTTATCAAAAATATTCACGCTTCGATCGGATGATACCGTACAAAGTTCGATGAAATTCTAAGTATCTTATCATAAAAGCATCTCACCGGCAATTCTAACACGCATCGAAGTACCTACGTAATATTTTCGGCAAACATTGCTACCTCTCCAAATGGAAGCCAAATTTAAAAAGTTTTAATTTGTATTCAATTGAGTTTACTCTTCACATCAATATCACGGTGGCATGGCGGTGTCACAACTTGTTGACGAACGCCACCACTTATTCACCCTGTGCTCAACGTGCCCCAGAATTTTCTGTGAATATTATTTTCCGCATAATTAAATTTAAATGTTTATCTTCGACCGACAGATTTATTTATATCTTGACTTCCGAAAAAAAAAAGAAACAAACTTCACGCCAACGATACAATTTGACAGGAATAATGGATGCCTGGATTTGGTCTGCCTATAACCGTCATTTCCTATCACTTGAGCGCTTGAGTGCGGTCTTGTTTGCAGTAAAAGTTTGTGCACGGTAATATCCTTGCCAACAACAATAATAAACCGCTGCTGGCTTGAATTATACTCTCCTCTGTTTGAAAGCTATGCATCCACGCCTGTAATACGTGAATATCCTTGGAAGCCGCAGAAAGAGAAAAAAAAAAAAAGAAAACGAATCAGAAAGAACACACATGAGCATGCATGAAATTTAGGTTATGTGTTCTCTATATTATATCAGTCTGACATGTGTCAAAACATAGAAAAGATAATTTATCAAAATGTATGAAAGCATGTAGCGCCTTCCAAAGGCAGACAAGCTGAGCACACAAACAACGGCGCTTGTAATGGACAGCATCCCTAGGATGTGGCTAAAGCGGTAACTGGTGGTTTCGCCTACTGGAATAAATTCGTAGTGCTTTTTATTTTTATTATTTATTTTTTTTTTCTGTTTTATTTTTTGTTTGGTGTGATTGCGGAAGTGGCAGTGGGTGGTAGAGGCTGAGCAGAGCTATTAATAGAGGGGTTTGCTTGTTTGTTTGCACTTGGACAGATCAAAACTAAAGGATATGAATGAGATTTTCCAGGAATGGTATGGGTGAAGACTATGGCTCTCTCTGCGATACGAACAAATGAAAAAGAAAATGAATCTAGGTCACTGGTTGAATGTTTTCAAAGTGCTTATTTTTTTTTTCTTTTAATAAAGAGGATGGTGGTACATATTATGCGGAACTGAACTACATACTGAACGAAATGAATTCAATGGTTAAGAGTTCTTTAGATGCAATTAGTTTAGAGAATCATAGACCGCCCAATTTTTGAAAAGTACAAATACAGCACGGTTAAATAAAATTCATAGAATTGACCTCTACTGCATAGATGTCCTTCAGGTCCTCCAGAGCTGTCTTGGATCCGTTTGTGTATACCTCTATAGCAAATTCATTTAAAATTTCTTTTCACTTCTGCTAGAAATCCTGGTTACTAGGAATAGTGTTACGGCCGTTTAGGATACTTAAGTAGCCCATATTTCCATGAGACAGTTGCGAGGATTCCATAAGCCACAATGCTGTTTTATCCGCTAGCAACGATATCATCAGATATTAATGGGAAGAAGGTGGGGCATAGTTTCTAGTGGAGCGGTTCTAAGGGCCTCAGTTATGAAGATGTAGGACAGCTTCTCAAATAGTTGGTTATCTTGTACAGTCTACAGTGCTACCACACTAGTACTCCATACATGACGATGGGTCTGACGACTATCGTGTACGACCGTGTACAACCCCCGTGATGTCGTGATGTCCAAAATGCAATTCAATATCCTTAAAATTTGAAGGATGTATACATGATATTTTGAACAACACTAGTACAGTCTTAGATGGATAGACCATCATTATCCATCCACTTTGCAAGTTTATTAAGTGCAGACTTCATCAGGTCTCCAACTGTAAGAATGAACTTTCCTGACACTGAACCCCTGTTTACCTAAGATTAGAAGTATCTCACTCACTACCCAGAGCCACAGTAGTGAAAATAATACTCTACGCTGGGGGTACTCCTGTACATGGACCTCTTCGATAAACCTACTTTTAAGCACTTGGTCAATTCATAGTTGCGAACTTTCAAGTTAAGAAGTGCAGTAGATATACATAGCTTCTGTTTTGACGTTGTTGAATAGTGAAATCCTTGTTCTCAAATGATTTTTCAATGATTCCTACCGAGTGCAGGGCAGTCTATACCGATATACCAATAAGAGTTTAATATCCAAATGTTTTCTAAAGTGGACGTCGATTGGTCTTTCCAGAGTTTCTATTAAAGAAAAAAAGATAGGAAGAGGTCAAGAAAATTGGTGTTCATAAGAAGCTTCAGGGTTTCTTTAGGATTATTTAGAGATTTGGATAAGATTTCATCCTAATCCGAGATGAATCACTTGTGGTTTCTATATTTTCACAGAAAATATGCCACGAAGTCTTTTGTGATTTCCTAACCTTTAACCTAAATTTCCTAAGACTGCTCTTGTAGAGATCTCAGTGAAGTGACTTGAGCTTCATTTTACAAACATTTTATCATGCAGCGCGGTGTCAAATAATCAGCATAATTGTCTCCAAAGCCTCGCAATCGTTAAACGCGAGGCTTGTCACTTACTAAATTATTACACAATGTATCTAGAAACTTTTTTTATTTATGTGTTCCTAGAAGAGGAATTCGCATCATAGCAAAATGGTGGAACGATGAAAATTCTTAGAGTACTCGTACTTATAAAAGACCAGTAGATTAGAGTCACAACCAGATGAATGGATAGCTGAACACTTACTTACTTACATAGGTGGTGCTAAAGTCCGGGATGGTTCTGGGCCTCAACCAATAAGCCTCTTCAGTTAGCGCAATCTTTAGCTAACTGCCTTGGTGTCCTCTTCCACTTGAGCGCGCCACCTAAGGGGAGGTTTTCCTCTACTGCGTTATCCTTCCAGGTTGGATTCGAAGACTCGCTCTACATGTCCTACCCTTCTTAGACGATTAATGTGTACTTTTCTGACCAGATCGATGTCGGTGTACAGCTTGTAGAGTTCGCTGTTAAATCTCCTCCTCCCAATTCCGTCAAAGCAAACGGGACCGAAAATCGTTCGACGAATTTTGCGTTTAAAACGACCAAGGATGTTGAAAAAGTCACATGACAGCGCTTCATCTTCTCTAAATCCTTTTTGACATCAAGGCTCTAGGTATGATTCTTCCCGACTTTTATGGACCAGCGAGCGTTCTCTATCATCATCCTGCAGAGGCGAACGAGTTTGACAGGTATCCCAAAACTAATCATGGCTCTGTATATCTCGTCTCTATATATGCTGTCATATGCATCGACATCGAAATCGATGAAAAGTTGGTGGATATTCATTTTGGAGATCTTGGATTTTTTTCAAGGATCTGCCAAAATGTGAAGATTTGGTCGACTGTGAACTATCCTAGTCTGAAACTACACTGATATGGTCCAATCAGGTTGTTGACTAATCGTTTTACACGTTCCCACACTATGGTAGATAGGATCTTGTACACGATGTTAAGGAGACTGATACCTCCATAGTTGCCGTAATTTAGGAGGTTCTCCTTTTGTGTGGATCAGACAAGCGATGCTGAGATTCCGTTCATCAGCCTTACGCTCATCTGACCAAATCTTAGAAATGAGTTGATGTATGCTCTCTACCAAATCATTTCCAGTTGTTTTGAATACCTCGGCTATTAAGCCGTCAGATCTAGAAGCCTTGTTGGATTTAAGCTTGGATATTGCTATCCTAACTTCTTTTGGATCAGGTGGACGGAAGTTTAAAGTATCAACGTCTAGATTGAATGGTTCACTCTGCCTAACAGCAGGAGAAGTAGTAAAAGTTTTGCCATATTCTGAGCACCGACTGTGGCTCTACTACGAGGTTTCCGTCTTCATCTCTACAGGCTTCTGTACGGCTCTTGTTGGCCTGACATATTCTTTATACCTCTTAGTAAAATTTTCGTAGATTATTTCGGCAGTTCAATATTTCCGACCGCACGATGTTCTTCCCACTCGTCTTTACAAACAGCTCTCGTCCTTCTTTTCAGCGCCGATTTGTATGCCTCTGCATTTGCCTGGCGGCATTCTTCGTCAACCCAGGGGTATCTTGGTTGTGGTCTGGTGAAATCCAGCACATCAGTTGCGGTACTTCTGATGGAATGTTAGCAGCGTTGCCACTGCTCTTCTGCACTTGATGCTGGCGGCATAGGAGTCGTTGAGAGATACGCGCTCGGAGAAGATTGCAGCTTTTCAACGTTACATCTTCTCACAGTAGTTCCCCCTTTTTGTGACGCTTGTGATATCTCCATTCGTACCTTGGCTGCAACCAATTAGTGGCCCGAGTCGATGTTGGCTGTTCGAAAGGTTCGGATACCGAACCTTGCGTCGTTCGCAATGTAATCAATTTGGCTGACCGTTTGATGATCAGCTGACCGCCATGTCCCCTTGTGAGATTAGGAAACCGTGTGGTTGGCATAGTGACATTTTGCCCCGCCGTAAAGTCAATAAGCCTAAGTCCGTTGCCAGACGTGGTATCTTGTAGGATATGCTTGCCAATTGTCCTACCAAAGATGTCCTCATTTCTTATCTTCGCGTTAAAATCAGCTAGCACGATTTTAACGTCATACTTAGGACATTGTTCATGTGTCTTGTCGAGGAGCTTATACTCGTAGTAACATTCTTTGGTCGCATACCGCTTACAACAAATCCGCACACAGTTTTCCATCCTTCTTTTGCCCAGACCATCCTACCACACTTCCTGAATATTGGTGATATCTGCATTATAGCAGTCTAGGGCCTCCGTTAATTGTTCGGCCGCACGTGGCCTGTTCATAGTTCGAACATTCCACGTACAAATCTGAACGTCGTTGGGCTTTTTTCGTTTTGCAGAGTCGTCACCAGTGAATCCGTCCTTTTACGAGGCTTGTTATTATTTTGGAACTAAGGTCTTTGTACGCAGATGTAGCTTCTGAATTGTGCAACGATTTTGCAAGATACTTAGATACAAAGAACTAGCAAAGGTCTTGGTAAGTGTTAAATGAAAACTGTAAACGTTTTTCTTTTTGAAGGAATGGTAGGTACTTTAGTATTGCTTCATTCGAAAAACGTTCATAATATCTCCAAACTCTTACTTGTGTGAGAAGATGTAAGTTATTTTACTCAGTGGTTGCTAAAGCTATTAAATTGTTACGCTCAAACAGATACTCTCATAAAACATGGAAGTTAATATTAAATCTCTGTAAGCCAACGTTTGTACATGAACACTATTCTTCATCTATGTTTGAATTAAGGACTCATCAAATTTGCAAAACTTTCATAACAATGAACCTTCTATAAGAATGAATGGAATTGCATAACCTCTGGCATTCTTCGACGATCGTATAGGGAAGGTCAATTCATGTCAAACATCCGTCTACTGACTTATAAATGTTACGAGTACTACCGTCCAATAGGTCTCTCTTTAATATTTAACTTGGTGTACAGAACTTAAATGTTTCCATCAATAACGTAAGGCTACAATGCACAATCTAATGCTAATACCAAATGTAAACAACAATCGGGCACCTCAACTAAAGCTCAGTGTCCTTATTTGCACAAAAGTTCATAATTGATGACTACAAAGATGAGAACACCATTATTGCACAGCTATGTAGGTATGTGTGTGTACCTATCGAAGTTCCTTGTTTGATAACATTCTCACGAATTAACCTCTACATCTATGTATATGTGAACATAGCTACCCAATCGATATGTATGTATGCAGCTGTTCGAATGTATGCTTTGTTTCCAGGACAAAACAAATACCGAGGGTGCAAGTTGGCCATTATCCGCCATCAGGTCTGCCACTCTATCACCCATCACCTACCCTCACCCCCACCCTCACCCCCCATCCACATACATCCAACATTAACAATATTGTCAGATGATTAATGTTGCACATTAATTCGCTTTCGCAACCGATGATGTGGGTTGGGGTGGGGGGTAGATGGAGGCCGACTGCGTTCAGAGATCGAAGGATGTGTCGTTGCAGCTATTTTAGTTCCAATGTCGGCAGGCCGCAGACGACATATGAATATGTTCAACTCAATGCAGACACACGGAGACAGAGAGTTGGCCGCTGCCGCTGGACACCACCACCGCACACAGTGATCTGATTGATGGGTTATTGATAGATTTAATTATTGGACACAAATATCTCGGATGAAGTTATTCAGGTGGTTGTATGCATTAAATCTGTTTAAACATCGTCTCTCTTTCTCGTACCCAGGTGGGACTGATAGGAGTACAAATTAATTATGAAGGGCGCACAACTGGAATCCGATACGAGGCTATGTTTTGCGTATACGCACTATTCCTCCTTGTACATGTGGATTTTGGGGTAGCCCATATTTGGGGGTTAAGGCTACATGAATGAGAATTAGGAGAGTCTGTGAATAATTCATTGGCAGATAATTCGGAGCATAGGTTTAGGGACTAGGTAAGTTGTCACTTTGCTGTATTTGCGGTGTGTATGATGGCCCTGGTTGTTTGGGTCTTCATTTTGGTGGCGGTGTTCTGTGTTGTAGTTGTCAGAGTTTAGGAGAGATTTTCCATTGTGATTAATTATCTGGTAATGGAAACTGTGTGTTTACTAAATTTCGTGTGTTTGATGTCTTAATGGGGGTTGCATGGCTCAAATATTAATTTTCTTAAAGATGACTCTATACCATGAGAAGGTCTCTTTAAAAGGTGGATGGTATGTTATTTTATGAGAGAGTCCGACCATGATACCCGCATGTTAGGCATGAGCATGATATTGTTGGATTATCATACAAGTGCTGTGTCGTCAAATTGTCTGTAAACATTACATAAGTGCCGAGTAGTGAGAAAAATAGTGGTAGGACTACTCAATCATCCTAAACTGGACACCTATAGGCCGTTAGCTATGGACTGAGTTGACTGGCGAAACTTTTTTGGTTTGGCCCATGTTTTGAGATTGATGTGGACTGCTATGAGCTCAGCTATTAATCTTAGCTTGGTAAATGTTTGCTTTGCCTATATTTCGGTAGATTTGTTTGTTGATTTGTGATTCTATGATTTACCGACAAAATCATTTGAATACCGTAGCATACTGTCACTAAATATGTCCAACAACCCCCAGGATAGCAAGTATGAGGTCAATATGGAATGGCCTTGAAGTTAAGTTGAGTTGTATGTTTTAATTGCCCACCCAGGTAATCTAGATGGTTGAATTTGCCAACTATCTAAGCATAGGTGACCACTGATTTGGTAATTTCGTTAAAAGCCTTTGGTCCCAAAATAAATCAAAGTTAAGATACGTATACCTTGCTGTATTTTCAATATGAACTCATCGAATTAGACCCTACTAGGTCATCTATAACCAAAGTCTAGAACGCGGTAATGGGTATACTCCATCGTAGCCTAATTGTAGTATGGAAAATTGTTTTAAGCGATCCTCCGCACTCTTACCAGATTCTTTTGCTTTGCAGTACAGCAAACAATGACTCTAATAGGGCCTCCTACTTTTTTAATATGAACAAAACCCTTTTCCATAACATCAGCTTTCGGAATCGCAGAATACATACAGTAAAGGTAAATCAGTTGAAACCGGACCATTGAAAAATCACTGGCGAAATGGCAGCCTTCCTTGACATAGAAGGGGCATTCAACAACATAAATCCAGAGGCCATCGTGAAGGCTCTCAAAAAATTGAAGATCAATGCGCGAATAAGTCATTGGATCAACCAGATGCTAGTCAACAGAGTAATCAATTCAGAACTTGGCCATTGCAAATCCAGAAGATCAGTTCAACGTGGCACACCACAAGGAGGGGTAATATCACCACAACTGTGGCTCCGTGCCGTGAACGATTTACTATTTACATAAAAAAAGAAAAGATTCAAGATTATAGCGGTGTTAACATTGCTATTGCAGTCAGTGGGAAACACCCAGAAACACTACGGGTTCTCATGAAAATATCCCTTAAAAGGTTGGTCAAGTGGAGAGATAGGACTTACTGCCAATCCGACGAAAATAGAACATATTCTTTTACTAAAAGACATTTTTCATGCATTTGAATGAAAAATCATCTAAAAATCGCCAAAACATGAGATCCGCACGAAGCCAGATACTATCTAATTTTTGATAAAATTTGCAAATTTTTCAGCATTTCGGTGAAAAACCGTCAAAAAATTTCCAAAAAATGCAGTCCACATGAAGCCGGAAACTATCAAATCGGCCTACAGGATACTTATTTGACTTATGTTTGTTCTGAAACCCCTTGTGGGTCTTAGGGCCTCCATAACGCCTACGCGCCATCGTGTGCGGTTTCTGGCAATGTGCCTCAACTCTCTCTGCCTCTTTCCACTTGCCGTACTTCCTTCTCTGCTATTCTGCGCCATATGCCTCTAGGACCGCCGCGTATCCTACCATCATGAGTTAGTGGGTTCCATTGTACCGCGTTAGCTATGAACCTGACACCTTTTCGGAAAGTGTGTCCAATCCACTGCCACTTCCGTCGTTGTATAGTTGTGCCTATTGGTTCATGGCCCGTTTTTCGATACAACCGGTCGTTAGAGATACAGTTTGGCCATAAAATCCTTAAGATATTGCGTAGGTCCTTAAGACCTATTGTATTAACGAACGTTTCGTGATAGTACCAATTGCTCTCCAAGTACCACAACCATATATGTACCAATATGGACTCAAAGTTTGAACGGAACAGTCGTAGCTTGGTGTTTAAGGTAATGGATTTATTTCGCCAAATTATGGTTAGCATCCCAATCGCAGACTTTGGTTTGCTGATTAGGGCTGGCTATATCCTGTTCAGTTCTGCCATCGGTTCAGGTAAAACTCCAAATGTATTGGAAGCTCTATACATTCCTAACCGTTTGTTCACCAATACTTATATGAGCTGATGAGTTCGATCCCAGGTCAGACCAAGGACATCTGATTTCATCTCAACATACGCTATCATTTGCTGAAAGTCCCTCATTTTGTGAGCGAGTAGGCATATGCACATCGTTAGGGTAGTCGAGGTGTTTGAGTTCGGATGTAAGAGTCCATCCAATTCCTCCATTTCCTCTTGACAAAGCAGCATTTACCACACAAACCAGCGAAAAAAACAATATTGGTGAAAGGAAACGGAACAACCTTTGTCGAACCCCACTTCGGCAAGGCAGGCTTCCTCTATGCAAAACGTGACATGTAGACCCATCGTATGTACATAGCCTTGATAATTGCTATTAGTTTATCTGGAATACCTCCTCTACGCAAAGCACCCCCGTTTGACACTACCAAACGCCTTTTCAAAATCGATGAATAGCAGTTGTGGACGTGGTCGACACAGATACCTCGCTAGTTCCGTACTGCATTAGGTTGCCTATTTTAGAGAGCTGGACGATTATTCCCACTTTCCAGTCATCCAGAAAGGTCTCGGCCTCGCACGCTCTCTCAACATGCAATGCCCAACGGCGACATTGTCATTGTGATGGGGGACTTGAATGCCAAGATAGGCAATGACAACGAAGGCCTCAAACATGTTATAGAAAGACATGGCATAGATGATAAAGACCTACGAAGTCTATTATTTGAGAATTTTTAGTCAAATAAAAGACTTTATCCTGGTAAACCTATACCGTTCATAGCTGAAAGAATTAGAGAAGTCCTTCAAAGTCTGACTATATACAAATGGATGAATGCAGTCGCAGAGAACTTCCTGACTTCAGTTTTTATTTATTCGATACGGGTACAGATAAACTGTCTGTCGACACTGAATTTGTTTTACTTATAGTGCCATAAAATCCTCGTTGTAAAACACACTTCTAGAGAGCTATAACTGGTACTTGCTTTTGCAGAAGAGATCATCCTTGCTTCAGTCTCCATGCCGAGATCAGCTAGCATTATGTTCATACCCGGGGATATAGCACAGCTTTAGCTGGAGCCCTTAGCAATATCATTTCGAAAGCTTCGTAAGAAATTCTTGCTCATTTCTGTCGATGAAAGAGGACATTATGGCTTTCATCACAGTTCCACAACTGCCTTTTGTCGCTAGTAGGACGTCCGTCTAAAAACAATTCGAAATTCTGCCCGATTTACCTAGATTCACTAAGCGTAACGGAAAAGTCTGGGTAAGGCGAAATGCAGTTTATTTTTTACTACGTTTCCTCGATATTTATTTGAAATCTGTTCACCTAATAATTTAATTGAAAAAGCTTTATGATATCCTGCAGTTGGTACTTATTGTACCGGAAACTCCAATTATTCCTTTTTTTTAGAATAGTCTTATTGGTTTTAAGGCACACCAACTATTGCCCTGGAAACCAACCCTGACGACTGAAGCACATGATGATATACAAAACTACTGGCACACCATAGATACAAAATCCACTACCAGCATCCTAGTCCAAGTGACTATACTATTTGTCTCTTCATCCGCAATTCAACTAAAATTTTAATTGATGCAACTTTAGGGTATAGACTTAGCTATACAGAGACTACTTTGCAAAATTTCCGAAGGGCTATAACAGTTTGCATTCACTTAAGGATTTGTACATATACTTACATAATTTGAACATTATTATCCCCATCACAATAAATTTCCTCATAAAAATATCCTAATTATCCTCCTGTCCAAAAGAACGCCACATTATGTTGATGGACTAAGTATCCCGTCACTTCACTACTTCGTGTGTCCAAAAAAAAAAAAACAAATCCTGAAATACACTCCCCAACAGAGGGGTGGCAAGAACAAAACCGTAATTGTCTCGAATTAAAATTAATATAATCCGGATCCCATCAAAAAGTGGTTTGCGATTTGCCACAGTTCTCTTGTTTTCTTCATCCACCTTCCTCACCAGGCCCGCCCAGAAGAACATCACATAAAAATTCAGCTCATAACAACGGTTTTTCAGTTTTTCGCCGAAAAGGCGCCAACAGTCGTTTTGTTTAAACTTTTATCCCAAAACTCTCACTTCCACCAAAGAGCCATTCATTTCAGCCGAAATATCCTTCGCGCGACAAAGTACAAAGACCAAAATACGCAGAGAGTGGTGAAAAACAACAGAAAGGAAGCGAAGAAAAAAAAAGAGAAAAATTGGTACTCAACCGCACCACGCGCCACCACCCTAATTTCCTTGATGGAAAAGTTTTTCATAATTAAATTACAACCGTCAGTGCCCCGGGAAAAAGGAGCGAGGCACCAAACCAAATAGAACCCCAGTCCGCCACACTGGCTGTGGGGATTTACTCAGCAAGTACTGGCAGTCCTACTCCTCAGAGCAGTTGCCAACTGTGCTGAGTTAAGGACCGAATGCGGAGTTACGCAGGAGTTGCGACCCCGTTGATTCTGGCGAAAGTGCAACCAGTCAGGCAGCCGTTGGAGCTTTGACTCGTATGTAAGGAGGTGGGTGCCGGAGCCCGGAATTGCTGCTCTAATGTTGCAGCATGTGAAACTTTTCACATTTAATTACTTCTTTGTCGTTAGCTCCTAGGGATGGATTTACTTTTGCTGACTTTGGCCGCCTGACGATGTGGATGGAGTATGTGCGTTCACTTTTCTACTACAGTCGCTAATTGATTAAGCACTGCTGGAAGTCGGGACTTACTCTGGTAAATGTCTTCTCATGGCAATGGCGGGCTTGTGCCTGTGAGTGAGCATTTATATCACATGTCGTCGATGTGCTTTTTCTTGGAGGAATGAACGTACATATACTCCTCCTACGTGAGACTGTTCAATGCGACAAGTCTAATTGATTTCGTCGAGGAATGACATGTAGTGCAGTCGCGCAGCTTAAATTATTCTCCTGCAGGTTACGTGTTTATTTGATGGGTGATATTTTAGGGATACCAAGTTGCAACTTGCGTGTCTAGGTAGTTAATGAAAATTGTATGTGAAATGAGATTCAATGTGAGCTTCGTTAGCAAATTGAAACAGGTTAGCTTTTTGGATTGACGATCAAATTGAATCAGACGAGACGGGCTACAATCCCACGAATTTATTTATTATGTCAGTATAGCACATTAAGATGCTTGACAGTGCCGAAAAAGAACTCTAGCAAGTTGGCTACTAAGAGATGCCTTACACGCATTTGAAAGCATGATCCTGGTTAATGCGTTTGTTTTAATGTTGGAGCCTCAGAAAACACCTGCTCTTTCCCCATAGTCTAAGTAATTGTAAACGTCTGACAACCATCCGAGAGTATCACCTATGTACCTGTAGAACAAATGTGGGATATCTCGTAAAATGACAGATGAAGTCAAATACGAAATCGAATCAGAACATAAATTCTAACGTATGAGAGCTATATAAACACACAGTTGTGCAATAGCTAGTAGGCTTGCCAGTCGCGATGTACCGAAAGGTGGCCTCTTGTAGCTTCATCTCTGGAATCAGGGAGCCTAATAGACCTATAAAGGACAGACTACAAAGTGACGAGATTGCTTTTGCAGCCTCAGGTAAACACTTGAATACTCTTTGCGAAATTCTTCGATATCCTTCTCCTCGCCAAAATGCGCCTCCAAATCCGGACTGTTGGTAAACCCTAACAAAACTGAACTTATTCTCTTCATGAGGAAGTACAATGTTCCCGTCATGGACCCTCCTATGATTAATGTCACCAGCCTCTCCCTATACAGAACATGCAGGATACTTGTATCTTATTTTGGATGGGAAACTTATATAACTAGAAAGTTGAAATCTACTAAATCGAATCACGAGGCTGCTGCCCTATACTACTACATTGTATAGCGTGATTGTTTGATGAACTTCATAAAGCCTTAGAGTTCACTAAATGAGCAAAAGTGCAAAGATTTCAATATTCTGCAGCCATTGGACAATATGTTTCATCCGCTGCCCTTAGATATATCCAGCAAGCAGACGACTGCCAATGCGGCTTAAAGCTTTCTTGCAGTAGTCCAGCTATCACGCTAGCTACTCCTAGATCTTAGATTTGCTAAACTTTATCCATGAAAACATCGACTACACGCCGCCAAAACTGAGATCTCACTATAACTACCGAACGAGCATCCCTGGCCGCAGTGAATGGGGTAATGCTTTCACCTTGAATGGTAGTTCAGTTCACTTCTGCGCAGACGATCCCAAGATCAAAAGTGAGGGATGTCTTCTTTGAAAATCTCAATCTGACCATCTCTTCCTGCTTCCCAGATCAATGTTACTTTTTGTAATATAAGGTCAAGATGCTACCCTTATAATGTCAAGACACAGCGATATGACGGAGCAGCTCATCAGTCACCTTTGTCCGGTGGCGGGAAACTGTCAGACTAACGAACTTGCCAGAAAGCGTACGACCCTAAGAATTCTGCCTAAATGGCAAAAACTGGAAGCTAGACGATATTAGCAGGACCAACCAGAGATGGGAGATTTGCCCAAGGTGTCACATATCGAGACAGATCTGGCCTAAACTGGATCAGAAACCCAGTACCGGGTTGGTTTTGCTAAAGGGAACACAGATCAGCTACGTAATTGGTGTCTTTAAGGAGTTGCGAGGAAAAAGAGGAGAAGGAAACCATCCTTCACTTTCTATACATATGTCCCGTCGAATCTCAAAGCAGACTGCTCCACTCAGGGGCTCTTTTCTTCAATAACTGCGGCTTCATAATGAGCTTTTGTTGGTTGCATTAGTCCCTGGATGGTCAAAGTGAAAATATCCCTGGTATCACATAGGACCTCTTCTGGTCTAAGTATGTCTGTATCTTTTGTTACAGATAGCCTAAACCTAACCTGAGAGAAGCCTAAATCTTAGAAAGTATAAAGAGCCAGAAGCTAGTTGCTATGGCAATAACGTCATTTTCATTGCAACCTCGATGCGAGGGTGGACAACAATAACACGAGCCTCCAATATGGACATCGGAACTCTTGGCTTCGATGGAAATGTCCTTACAAACATCCAATACACCGCGCTTATAGGAACCAGGTATGATACCGACAGTCTAAAAATTTCTAAAGGTGCGTAGTGTCACGTATTACTTAAGGGTAGGTTGTCAGAAGAATTTCAAATCCGAAGTGGCGTTCTGCAAGGTTGCATACTAACACATCTACTTTTCTTGGTGGCGATTAATGATGTTTTACAGAGCTCTCTATTGACGAAAATTGGCGGATTTCAATTGAGTCTTACAACGTACCTCAAACACTTCGACTATGCTAAGGCAGAGCAGTTGTAAAAGGATATTGAAAACTGGGAAAGAATGGCACGTAGGCAGGGATGATGCCCTACGACACATGAGTGGATACAGGATTTAAGTAAGTAGCTCCAGAAGAAAAGTGGGACGCATTTAGTGATACTGTGGAAACCATAATAAAATATTGATACCAACAAGACCGACCGAAGAATCTGGTTTATTGGAATACTGATGTAAAATCTGAAGCTCCTCCCTGAAATCTTTGGTAGCCCACGAGCAAACTGGGGTAGCAAGAACGATGGTTTCAGTTGGTAAGTCTCCGACGTACTCTTCTACAGGATGTTTTAAAAATTTCGGCAATTTGGAAAATCTAAAGTATTACAAATTTCGTTGGTTAACTCCACATTTCTGCCCAGCGGTAGAGAAACTGGCTGGGATAAGAATCAGGAGAGTTAATGCTGCTTTTGGAACAGTTGCGTCAAATAGTTGATAGGTTCCACACCCATTAGTCGTAAACCTCCTTAGAAATGTGTCATCTTTAGAGAATGGAAAACTGGCAATTGAAAGGTGTTCAAACACCTTCCAAAACCCCGTCATGCATTGATCATGCCTATGGACATTGCACATTGTAATATTGTTTTCGGAGTTCCTGTTGATGTTTGCATCTAAATTGCCCAACATCAGGAGCTCTCTACATGACCAGTTGCCACCTATAGGTAATTTCAATAGAAGCAAACTAATAAACCATGACCAAAAGCTAACCACTTCTCTCTAGTTTCGATTCCTTCCTAAAAATCGAAAGCTGATACCAACATTTTCTGAACTCATTTTCAACGAAGCTATTGCAGCTTCGTCCCTTAACAATGTAATTCACCTCAATCATTAGTTGTCCGATAGCACCACAGAAACCGAAATAAATATAAATTTTCTAACCATTCAGGGGTTAGTCTAGCCATTTCCCATAAAATCATGCAGAGCCACTCTCCAAATACCGGCCAAAGGTTATAGCGCTTAACTATTGGTTTGATTTCGTCTAAATGAAAATTCAAAAAACCACTTTGATTGTAATTGACCATCAATGACTGCAAAGAGAATCGCTGGTCCACCTACTAAAGCACTCCACCGTCTCCATGGTCACCCTCATACATTTCCAGATGCGGACTGACCAAAGGCAAAAGTTATGTTCATGGCACATGACCACAAAAGCCAAATCGAACGTATCGAGCGGTAATCGTTATTAGTAAAAATCTCGGCTTCCTTCCACAAGGACACCACCACTATACCACAACTACCACCACCACCACTATGTTGACCATGAGAAATCCTTGATAGCATGCAGTTAATTAGCTTAGTACAACTACCCCCTGCCAATTGGCATTCTCTTGGTTCATTTGGCTTCTCCGGTCCTGCTTTTACATTTATATGGCAAATATTAGTCCCGACCCCATGCATTCCCATTTATTTTTAATGCCCACACATCCAGTGCCTGGGTATTGTGTGGGGGAGATTCAGAAGCCAGGATACAACCAGTGAGCGGAATTGGTTTTGCGTATTTTGTACTTTGTTTCCCCCATTTACCTTGTTCACATCGAGACATTCGATTCCTTGAAGGAAGTGTGAACTCTTGAAATGGAAGAAGTATTTTCCAAATACCCCAGAGGATCATTTTATGCCTAAGAATGTCCTGGAATTCCCAGTGCAATCGCTTGTGATTAATATTTAAAAAGGTGATTCCGGTCGGTGCACAGCAACATATAAAAGTTTTGACTTGTTTTGGTTTCTTATTTGCTCACGGTTGGCTGTTGCTCAATTGACAATCTGAACGGTTTATTTGGCCTCGTGAATAGTGCATGCAGACAGGCACAGGATATGTAAGGATGTCGAGATTGCTTTCACTTTCCCTTTTAAGTTTTTTTGCTTTCTTTCTGAAAAAAAGAAATTTTAGTTGTGAGGGGATGAAATTGATTAGAAGTGCATGAGTCATGTGGCTGCTGGCACGAGACCAGATGTCTGTTTGGGGATGGTCTGCTATCCGTGGCATCATCATGCTTCATTTCCAGTTTGATGGTTAAGCAGGGAAATCGATCGTGATTAAACATCGGCGATGGTGATAATTGAGTAATGTGTTGTCCTTTGGTGAACATTATCCTGTGTTTGACCTGACACCTAGAGGCAATCAATCATGCGTTATGAGAGCAGACTGAATGTGGCTTTGTCGATGGATGGGTTTTATTAAAGAGACACTTAAGTTGTAATGGTGTTTCAACCGAAGTTCATAAATGATTGGATTGATGTGGGGTAAATGAAGTGATGGCAAGGTTGAATGACTCTGCATTTCATTTTCGGAACATTGCCATTCATGAAAGACAAAATGGTTTTCCCAGCAGCCATCACTCTTAATGTTTTTTTTTTTTGTTTTAATAATACTAAGACTGAATGCGGATGAAAGGTGGACATTGTAGCTTCTTATGACAATAAAGGCTCTCAACATAATTCAAAAACATGCTTGTACGGATACACTACGGATTCCCACTGCAGCGCTGGAAGTCATCCTTAGTCTTCCACCCATCCATGTTCAGATACAGAATAAAGCTTTATGCTTATAACTGAAGATGATGCGAGTTAGTCCATTCAGACTACATACGATGAAGAACTGTCTACCAAAATTTAACTTAAGATAAAGTTTCAAGGTTTCATTCCTAGACGGCCATAACTGGGAACATAACAAACCATTTGCTAGCGATTCTCATGTGAAGTCCACAGATGGATCAAAAACAGGATGTGTTGTACTAAACAGTACTGCGCATTCATCACGCTGGATGGAGATTTAGCACAATGTGCTGGGTGCATGGATGTAAGCTCCTCCGGAAAGGCACTTACAGGGCGGGTCATCACGCTGGATGTCAAGAACCCCCTTCAACACCGCAAACTGGAGAAAGTTCCTGCGATCACTTACCGCCAAGAGAGTACCAGCATACCTGCAGAAGATAATGACGGACTATTTCGGAAATAGAATACTGCTTTACGACACCGACGATGGAACTAGGCAGTATAACGTCACAGGTGGCGTTCCACAAGGCACCGTATTAGGTCCACTACTGTGGAATCTAATATATGATGACGTCCTCAGACTTGGACTCACGAGGTATAATATAAATAAATAATTAGCTTCGCCGATGACACAGCAATCGTTATAGTGAACAAACTCCTTGAGGATTTGTAGCATGACTGCAATGAAGCTATCAGAATGGTCCAAGACTGGCTAGTACGCATGGGTCTACAACTCGCTGAAGAAAAGACCGAAGTAGTGCAGCAAGCTATTCACGGACACTATAAGAGTAACCGTGGGCGATCATGTTGTAGTTTCCAAACCAGAGCAAGTACCTTGGCATTATTGGCGGTGCAAGGCTTACTTATAACAGCACATGTAGCATGAAGGTGAAATGGTAGCAAAGGCAACGGCTGCACTGGCAAGGATTATGCCAAGTAATAACACAAGAAGAGATTACTCTTAGGGAGAGTTTCCGCATCAATAATGCTGTACGGCTCTCAAAAATGGGCTGGTGCCAAGAAGACGAGATCGAACGGAGAGAAGACTGAGACAGCTTACATAACTAATGCGTTGAGAGTAGGCAGCGCCTTCCAAACAACTTCCTATGACGCGACAAGTGTAGTGGCTAGCGTGGTACCAATAGACCTTACTAGCGACGAGTCGAAGTAGGTAATACTGAAGTACAACCAAGGACAAGTCTGGAAGAATAGCAGGAGAGATGGTGTCATTCCGATAAAGCGAAGTGGACGCAGAGATAAATACCCAATATACCTAGGCGCCTGGATTAATTGGAAGCATAGGGAGCTGAATTTCTACCTTACCCAGATGCTTACTGGCCATGGATGCTTCAGAGCTTACCTGCGTAGGTTTGGACACCATGATAACCCCAATTGTGCAATGTGCACGAAAACAGTGTATGACATATCATGTTCCACGATATCACGTAGGAGCAGCGAAGACAGCAGCGACAAGGAAGCGCAGCGCAGCAGGTTGCCAACACAAATGAGCCGAGTACCTAAGGGTATTCTCTCTCGATGAAATGCTGACGACAGTGCCGCGACGACCAGCGGTAGAAGGGGAGGTGGGTTTGGTGGGAGGAAATCCCACACTGTTTCTGAGTACAGACTTAGCTTGGTCTTCAAAAAATTCCTATCTTCCTACATAAAAAAAAATGCAAGAAAATCTAAAAGTCGCATGACAGGAACAATACCCGACAGTTCTACAGGAAGGCAAACCACAAGGACCGCGTATAGAGAGTGTTATGTCAAGAATATCGTATAGACAAGGTTGGCGCAGCTATCAAAAAGCTGAAGAAGGCCGCTGTCACTGATGGCTTATCAGTGAAGATTTTTAAATACGGAGATGATTTTTCAACCGAGTGCGAAAGTCTGTCCTGGAATATCAGGTCCATTCGTGCCATCTATTAGAAGGATAATCCTACATCTGGTAAGCGTCGCATATTAGATCGTATCCATCGCACTGTATAAATGTCACGTCTGAACTCTAAAGCCTTTTTGCAACTTACTAATCAGACGCTAACAACTTCCGGCGACAGATCGACTATAGACCAAATATTTAAATAAACACAAATCCTGGAAAAGATCTACTAATTTCAAGTTGAGACAAACCAACTTTTCATTGATCTTAAGACCACTTTTGATAGTCATCGTATGGAGCTCTACAAGACGTTGGATGAATTCGAGATCCCGGCAAAACCGAAATAGCTGTGACGCGTAATGCTGACCTTTTCCAAACATTCATCAGATTTTGGCAAGGAGATGAGTTTTCATATGACAATCTCGTGCAGGGACAATCCGGTCACCTGCTGAGATACGCAGACGACGTGGACATCATCGATCGCTCCCAGCGTTCTTTCACCACAATTAATGAACAGACGAAATGAGTGGGTCAGAGAAATGGACTCTAATCATGCCAGTTCTGCAATACCGAGCTGAGTACTGGGGACTTTATTATCCTGGGGACTATTTGATCCTGTTTGCGAGGAGCTCAAATGGAAGATAACATGCAGTCTCAAAATATGCATGTAGTTAAAAGAATCGAGATAAGATAACTACATTGACTGAGGGACATCGAGCGAATGTACAACGTTCGAGATGACATGGAAGACTGAATCTCCTGTCTAAACACCAAGTATTTGCGTATCCCAGGGTGCATGGTTTAGAAAAGTGAAAGCAACGTGCTCAAGATCGACAATGATGGAAGGCTCACCCGTCTCAATAAGTAAGAAGTGAAAAATTAAGGTCCACAACAGACAGTACGACCATAGAATGGTACATAGAAAGGAATATTAAGGATTATGCCCAAATTGATAAATCAGTTTTAAGATATCCACTTTACATCGTATAAGCTCGTTCTCGAGTTCTAGAATTTTGAAGATATTTCGTAACATGACCTGATTTTAGCAAGAATATGTTGAGCCAAAGTTTGTCAACATACCCACCTAATTCGAAGCTTGAAGATATAGAATGTTTCCCTGTAACATCAGCGCCCTACATATATACATATGTATATTCCCAGACTAAACCTAGTTCGATGTAGTCCAACCATCTCTTCATTTGGCAAATTTAAAATGTTCCTCATATTCCCTTTGGTATGATTCACCTGCACATTACTACCCTCCCCATCTTAAGAATTCCCAAAATAAAATTTCCACTACATATGTACATACGTACCTACAACATATCCAAAATATTCAACTACGTCAGGTTGACTGACACCAAATTTATTTGATAACAATCTCGACAACACCTCCTCGAAAGCTCTTATTAAATTCAAAACCAATGAAGCCCTCCACCACCACCACTCAGTGGCACTCTCTTACAAGGCCACATTCAAAAGAAAGAAAAATTAAATTGCTCACATTTTGACAATTGCAGCTCAATTCATTAACTGAAGTAAAGGAAACGACCTGAAAATATCCTTTTTCTCCCAAGGATCCACTTGTTATTATTCACACATGAAACAGGCATTTGTACGAAACATACAAATAATACTCCAACCCGACGCGACGACGACGACTGCCAGCCAGGGATGTAAATGTAAAGACAGAAAGGAAAAGAAGGAAAAAACAAACACATCCTACCTTCCAAATGCCTTAACATTAAATTTAAATTTGGTAATTTACTGTACATCTCGTGCATGAATACCTACCTTCTCCCTACGAGATATCCATCACTTAGTAAGGATATCTGTTTCCTTCCTGATATCATTACCCAATATCGCACCAACAGCACAACAGGAGGACCCAGCAAAAAAAAAAAAAGAATTTCTCCAGAACTTTGAAAAAACACCAAAGATTCATGAGAAGGATATTATAATCCCTGAGGGTGTGTACTCAAACTAAAAATATCACAAGCAGTGCAGAGCAGCACAAGACTGAAATTCATTCAAAGTCTCAACCTCCACACCACGGCGGCGGCGGTGGCGGAGCCTCGGAAAAACACATATCCCAAAAATAAGACGAAAAAAGCAAAAAAAAACACAAAGAAAACCGCAGGGAAAACAAAATCAAAGAAACTTGATCCAAGCTTTCCCGTGTTATTTGATTTTCGCTTCCTTGTCGTGTTTGGTCCTCCTTTTGGCTGATGGGGATGACGGTTTGGATGTATGCGTGCCTGTGGTGCTAGTGTTGAGCTTTTCCTTATTTTTTTTTTTTTGTTCTATTTCCCTCCGTATGTTTTTCCTTAACCAATTCTTTTCATTTGGGTTTCACTTTGGTTCTTTCTGTGAGAGTTCCGTTCGGTATAAATTTCGTATCGTGTCGGTCGCTTTTCCGCCAGCCACCGAACCCTACAAGTGGGGGATTCTTCTAACAAAAAAAAAAAAAAAGGACAACGCGGTCCATGACTTTAGGGTACGAGAGTATCTCACCAAGTCCACATCACACACACACACACACACACACACACACACACAGTGTAAAATAAATTGTTAAAACTCTCACGTAGATAGCGATAGTGTTTGTCGGATGAATTTTAAAAATCCCTTACTGCCCGGTCCTCTCAGATTTTATGCACGGGATCAGCACCATCATGTAGTACTGTCCGGGGGGTGAAATGCCACCACCGACCGCCCCGGGTTTCCTGGATGGTTCTTGTCCTTGCACATGCAGCAAGTAACTACCTCGATTTAGCATTTTTATTGGTTTGATTTTAAAAAAGAATAACAGTAGTTAACGACGATAGTGTAGAATAAAGTAACTAAGGAGTCAGTTTTCGTCAGTTTCATCAAACAGTAGGGATGGCAAGAAAAGTCAATCTTTTACTAAAACCTGGATTGGTTTGAAAGATGTCTGAATTTTCCATAGCCCTCATGACGAAGTGATTGAATCTTGGTTGTTTTTGTAGACCTTTGCCTATATGGCTGACACTTGAATTAGGGTATGTTTACCAAGAGTCATATCACCTCCTTAATGAAGGATAAGTACGTTCTTAGCAGCAGAATGTCTCAACTCCGCTGACAAATATATATCTTTATGGAAAATACGCCTTCTTAACCAATGTAATGTTGGGAATTAATGTACTCAGAAGATTCGTCATCTTCACAATGACCTATGAGAAAGCTCACCAGCTTTTTGATAGTATTCGATACTAATCTAATACAGTTTCGATCCATCTATGAACCAGACCAGACCTCTAGGACCCAGTGCCAGAACACCATTAGACCAGTTTGCGGGGTTCAACTACCTCAAATAACCTACCAAAACAGTACTCTCTGACCAGGATGTCGGGGATAGTGCAAAACATGTCCTTTTTAGAAATTGAGTCAAGAATTTGTAAGGTGTCTTACATGCTCACCTGGTTTATACCTGTGTTCTAGCTGCAGCTTAATAGCGCATCTGGCTGCCCTCTTCCTAATGAAGATTTGTGGGGAAGAAAGCCCAACAACAGCTCCTAATGCATGCATGGCAACCGTAATACCGAGACAGGCAATTCTCTGGAGCTTCTGAAGCTTAGTTGTCGATGTCTGTTCAAGAACTTTCGACAAAGCCGCATACGTTATAATGGGCCTCACTATCATTGCATACATCCAACATATCATTTTTGTATTTAGACCCCAAGTTCTGCCATAAAGGCGCCTACTGGCCCACATAGCCCGAGTGGTACGCTCGATGGCAGACTTGATATGAGAATTGCATCTAAGCCGTTTGTCAAGGATGACGCCGAGATATTCAAACTAAAATGGGGATAAGTGCTCTTTTTGTAAATGGAAGTAGAATTGTTTTGTAAGGATTAATGGATAGTCCTTCTCTGCTGCACCATTCGAACACGTTTAGTAAAGCACCTTGCATGACAATAGAAATAATACCACTAATAAAAATCGCCAAGTCATCCGTGTAACCAATGGCGATGTAGCCTGATCTTTGTAGATCGACAAGAAGATTGACGATGACTAGTGACCACAGAAGGGGAGAAAGGACTCCTCCCAGGGGTCTCCCTCCCTAAACTGCGGTCACAGACACTGAAACTTCCCCAGAGGAGGAAGTAATAATTCGATTTTCAAGCATGGCCCTTATAAGGATGGCTCTAAATAAAGCAATCATACCCGGCAAGATGAGATCAATTACCTTCTGTTAACGCGTCAGATATATACCATCACCGCCGTTGTGTGTTTTAAATGGTTACAAGGAGCCTAAAGCCCATTTACCCTTATCCTCCCGAAAATTGTACCGGATAAACTATTTACTCTACTAGTAATGCAGACCCTGTGGTCAGATGCGGATTCGTGTGGAGTACACGAGTGGACGAACCTGTGAAATGAATCTGAAGCAAGGTTCTAAGAGTATCCATATGGTCCAACGTGTAGGTTCCATCGGTCGTTGAGTCCCTTATGGATTCGTAAGATTCTGAGAGTAAACGGATAGAGGAGGGTTACTTCTCACCTCAGAAGCATAAGCTACCTAAAAGTCGCTAGACACCGACGTTGACACCTTTCATGACGCAGACTTTACAGCGATACTAAGATGATGACAAAATGAACTCCGCGATCAAAGGACTAAAAACAAATAACCCCCAAGGCTCAGTAAAATATCTGTGAAGCTCTATGAATATCGATGCACATGGGGTTCGATGGGCTTTGAAACAGGATATGATCAGCGATGTTTACATACTTAGACACAAACTGCATATCGGAAGTTTCCTCGGACGCATGCGACTATTTTCTGAGTCCCACAAGGATATACCTTGTATTCGAATAAGAAAAAGAATATACTATACGAAGTGCTACTTGTTGCATATAATCAGGGTTTTCGAAGAGTTCGAGATCAATCTGAATTGAAGATTTGGTTATTATCCCGATTTGGTTACTATTCCATAGGGTTTCCTCAAACTCACCTCTGTAATTCATCCACTACAAGGCTCCACATTAATGGAGATAGTATCCTTAATAATGCTTTCTGATTTTTTGACTCTCTGCAGCAGTTCATACATGAACTTAGATATCGCTATGGAATGCCCCAGTACTATCTCTTTTGCTTCAAGAGTGTTTTGAATAATCTCCGTCAGCTGGTACAAAACAGCCTCTGTGGATCTGGTTACCCTATGATGGTGATCAAGGCGAGATATACTTCCTTCCTCCCTTAAGTAGTTGTTTACAGCTCTTTCCATCGTCTCGAGAAAAAACGATGTTAGGTTGATCGGTCTATGGGACTTCGGTAGACTTGGATCTGTCCCTTCCACTTTCGGAATCGGACACTACTATAAGTACATGGTGTCTCATAGTGTCTTTTGAAGATTCTCACCAACCCACGAAAAAGAAAAACTTTCGAAATGAATACTACTCTCCCATCGCAAATGGTTTGGTAAAAGGCTATTTTTTGCTATCCTACCTATATGAGGAATCAATTTTCGCTTTCGCTGTCCCTTTTGTGCAAGGACTGGATTGATGACCTGACGACTTGAAATGATGAAAGTAGCTGGTTGCTCATTCTAAACGCCTTCTGATATACATACATAGATTTCTGTCACAATTTCTCAGTCTTCTTTGCGAGGTCTTGTTTGTTGGTCATGCTCTTAATATCAGGGCTCGGAGGACTGGCAGCATCTTCAGTGTAGCTGCTATTCGGCAGCAGGACTATTCAAAATTGTCTCACAGAATATCCTGAAGCTTTCACGTTTCACTTAAGTTCGATTCACAACATTGACAAACTGGTCACGTAAGTCGTGTAATTCAGCCTCATAGTGGAACATTGAAGCTACCACTGCTACCTACCTACCTACCTACCTATGCAAGTTAGGTTTGGGAAATAATACCAACATTGTTGGACATAGTGTAAATGTTTATTAGCAGATGCCTAGGTTTCGTCCAGAAGCGTTTGCCGCCGGGGAAATTTAACGGTCCATGGAATCTGTAGTTTATTTGAGCTTCCCTTATATCCTTACGGAATAGTTAAACAGATGCTGAAGGAGATTTCTTTTTTTTCTTTCTTATGTCACGTTTCGGTCCACTTCCACCATTCCAAGGAAGTAATACTCCTACCCACGCAAGTCGTGGTTTGGTGTCGAACTTTAGCTCTCATCAATAATATTGCCGGGGTGGGGTTATACTAGACTTAATTTGTATTTTTTTTAAGAAAAGACAGTCCAGTATAAAGATGGAACTCCCAATTCACATCGTAGCCAGTTAATTTCCCATCATTTGCATTAAATTACACGCATTAGCCTGGTTCCAACCCGCCATTTGTTAGTCTTAGTTCTACTGATGGCGTTTCTCTCTTGTTCACTTTTTTTTTTTTTTTCGTTTTCCTTCTTTTTTTTTTTTTTCTTAACCTCACCCTTGAGATGAGAGGGTGGGTCAACGCGGATGAATAGGATAGATGGTTGGGTAGATTGTCTGGAGCAGTGGAAAATTGGAATTGAAACTGTTGCCATTGAAAAGGATAATTACTTAAATTAATTGGTGGGGCAACATGAAATTAGACAACGATTTATGTGTCCTTTCTTTTGGGATGGTTCTTGTGGTATCCTCATGGGGTGGAGCATGGATTTTTTTTTATACATACATATATAAACACCAAAGAAAAATAAGGAAAATTTGTATTCAGGACACTTGCTGAAATTAGCTTTTGTTTATGGCGACAATGGGGGAAGTCCATTGCACAAAGGACAACTAATTATAAGTATTTTCGGATGCTGAGGGCGTGGGTGGATCGTGCAAATGACCAATTGGAAATGAAATTATCATAAAAGGAAACACGTTACACTGGACAATTTGGAAAATTAATCAAAAACAGATTTTCTTTTTCCTTTTTTTTTTTTTTTGTGACTTTTTGTCGTTTTTTGAATACTTGATTGTTATTTTAGTTTCGATGGATGATGAGATTGACAGATGTCTTGGGGGGCAATGTGGTCGTTACACATTGCTTCTTTTTATGGCAGCAGTTGACAATCTTCACTTTATCTTGCTATTGTGAGGGACCTCATCTATGTATATTGGAGTAAATATGAACTAACAAAATGGTATTCTGACAGTATACGTAAGAACTTTGGTTTGAGGAAAGTACTCTGTGTAAAACTCGGAATGCGAAAGACAAGATTGACGTGGATATTGATGTTGGCATTCACGCTCCTTTGATGGCATAAGGCAGAACAAACATTAATTTCTATCGACGGATAAAGTTGTGTAAGATTAGAATTCAAAAATTAAAGTACATATATACATACATATGTGTATTAGAATCGCACCAAAAAATTCATGATATAATTCCAATCAAGCAATTGACCCTCTAGGTTGAGAGTTCTGTATCAATAGAACAACCCTACTATGGAAAACCTTATTCTCCTGTGGATTCGAACAACTAGACTACCCATCCATTGTGTTTGGGCTAGGCTAGGATATCCAGAGTTATTTAATTCGTTTAAGAGTCGGTGTAATACGAAAACCCATGATAGAGAGAACATGACCCCCCTTGAGAATAGATTTTGAAAGTTTTGATAGACTTTGAGACTTAACCGAGCTTGGTCGAAGTAATTCTGTTGCTTAGGATGGAGGAAACGTTTTTTAATAGTGATCTTGGTTTCAAGATTATGTAAGGCTGTGATTGTGATTGCTATGCGAATTGGAGGTTGTTGAGGTTAAGACAGTGTTTCGAATATGAAAATTTATCTTTAGGAACATTGAAATGCTTCAGAAGGTTTTGAATTTAAGGGGGATCTACAGCAAGTTTTATGCAGCGTATACATTATCGCGCAAATCTGCAAGCAAATGCGTTCAGGTAAGCACGCGCTTTTTGTTGCTCTTTTCTTCATACAAAAGCCAAGCCAAAATGACATCTAAATCCGCGTGCAAGTGCTAAGATTTACGCGAGAGTGTGTACGCCGCATTAGGGATAAAAACTGCACTGATTTAGTTCAAGACTGCATCTGAAGATCAATGAGTAGGTACCACGATTCCATGTTGTATCAGGGAAGAAAAGATGTCGTCACTTAGAAGGACCTTTGAATTTAAATAACTCATTTGATGGAGTAAGGTCAGGCAATTCCTAGGGTATCTGTTAGGTAAATATTAAATGAATAATAAATGGACCAATACACTGAGAGTCAGAGAAGTAGGAGTAGACTTAACGTTTTATTATAACTTTGAGTGAAGGTCCATCAGAGTTTTGTAGGAAACCGATTCCAGTATTGAGCGCTTTTGCGAGGGTTTTTGTATCCTAACAGAGGATGGAAGATCGTTGATGCTTTCACGAGTAAATGCGCTGTACCGAAATTTTCAGGACTTTATGCATAAATCGGATGATATGCCAGCAATTTGGCATTCGATGTTGAACCTGAGGTCGTCTCAGGTCTCTGCCTTATATACAAAGACCATGAACTTGATATAGCCTCAAGTAACAAAGTCCAGACGTGTCAGATCACACAAATAAGGCGGCCAATTCACTGGTCCATTTCAGGATATAATATGGTCACCGAACTTCATTTCAAAAAAAATCGATTGTTTGGCCGGCTAAACATAAACATCAAATCATTTTCTTTTAATTTATCCTCAAAATAGTAACTTAATATGAACCGTGCGCCCTCCATTGAGTGCAACTGTTTGAAAAAGAAGTATGAGCCAATGAGACTTCTAGCATGAAACCCGCACCAATCAGTCAACGTTTTGGTGTAAAGACATTTCGTAAATGGCTTTGGATTGCTGATTTTCCCAAAGGTGTCAATTTTCCGTATGAACGAAGCAGTTGAGTCAGAAATGGGCTTCATCGTGCATGTTTAGTTCCCAATCACTGAAGTTACGTTGCAGCTGATGATCGTTCGGCTTTAGTTTACTCAACATGATCTTATAGGAATACAGACCCAAGTCCTTGCTTGACCTACATTGGCGGCTGGAGCCGTAATATTGTCGACACTCCTTGCTTTATTTGTCTTGTTGGCACGGGAACATTATGAAATGCATACATACATACATATAGGTTCGTAGGTTCTTAGGTTGTATAGGGTTATGTGTTCGTTATAAGCACTAGGCATCATAGTCTGCCCATTGCGATCCCTAAATATAAACCAATTCACCCATACATTTAATTTCCTTACAGAACCTAAATATGTCCTCAATTTTGTTCGGTGAACCAACTTTATCCAAATTGTTGAAAAAGTATCTTCCGAGGTACTTTACTCTACTCCGAGCAATGGCATGACATTCACAGAGTAGATGAGTAACATTCTCTGTGACATGTATGTAGGTCATCACAATACCTGTATGTGTTCGTATTCGTTAAACCTAATCTCGTGGCTTGCTATCGGCATCACTATTCTTAACTTCGATCTTCTGAGTTTTATTAATTCTCCAGATTTTTTCGGTTTAACTCAATCAAGTGCGACCATCTTAGGTCGGCCATATTGATGATTTTATCGAGAATAATTCTCTTAGACACGACCATTGGTGGTCTAATGCTTTCAATTATATTATTTACCGGAAGCACTGCTCCTTTTTTGGGCAGTACTTCGGCCCTTCGTTACTCTCTATATCACAGTATTCAGGAGCCCAACATAATCTGACTCGGTTGAGCATTGTGCGACAACTCCTGACTAGTTCAGATTTAGTGATGTAGAACTTTAGATCCTTTAGAGCAGCCTGACTGCCAATGTAGATGGCGATATTATTGCTCCGCAGCTTTGAGTACGGCTAGAACTTCTGAAGTCTCAGAGCCACATGTGTGTAGGTCTATGTCTTTCGAATATATGCCTGACCCCGTACCCTCGCTAGGTCTGGAAAAAAATGTATAAATTGAAATTTCGTTTTCGATCGAAACTTTTTTCCTTTGCCAATCCTCGCTATCAGGGTACGTTACTTCGTAGGGAGTATCGAAGTCGAGTATCAAGACTTTTATCCACTTTGTCAGGGATGTTGGGGAATGATACCTTCAGATACCTTTCCCATGTGGCTAGTTTTGAAGAGCCTTGTGTTTGTGATACGAATCGCACTATTTTATTTGTAGATCCCGTGGTAAAAGATACATAAATACCTCGAGTGCATCCGTGGGCGTAGTGCGTAGAGCTTCAGTGATCGGAATGCAGGCTGATCATTGTATCCTGGTCATCATATCCCTTGTATTCTTACTTAATCGAAGCCTTCCACCAACAAGAGCCTCATATGTAAGATTAAGAATGGGTCTGACTACCATAATGTATAGCAATGCATCATTGCCGGTTTCAAGCCCCACTTTTTTTTCGCTGTCCTTTTGCAATTGAAGAGAGCATTGTGAGCCTTACTCTGTGGACTCTGTGCTGAACGTTAAGTTTCCAGTTTAGCTTTAGCAAACCTAGGCAATAGGGTCCTTTTCTGTTTTTTTTTTGGATTGACATGAAGTCCACATCCGCATAAGCAGTGACGATAAACCTGCGTTGCATAGATTCTTTAGTACGAGTATATCGTCTATGACAAGAACACAGAGAAATAGAGAGATAACCCCTCCCTAAGGAGTGTCTCGATTTCCTTATTGTAATCGATTTTCTTCCTGGACTATGTCCGAGATTGGAACTGATATTTCTCGTGACAAAATTAGATAGTTTCCGGCTTAGTGCGAGCCTCATTTTTTGACGATTGTTCATCCAAATGCATGACAAATTTGCGTGTCTGATACATTTTTTTATCGTACTTTGTACCGTAGTTATCTAAACATTTAATAGTAAAAACCAACTAAATTGGTTGAAAATTACTGGCGGTGGAGAAGAACATACGCATATTGCCACTTAGTTTTATATACATATATAGATATAGTATACCTAAAGCAGCTTAAGAGCTTATTTAATACCACCTTTTAGCACTCTGTAGCATTAAAGGATTTACCACCTAACATCATTCGATGGAGGGTAGCTGCAACGGTAAATATCGTACATTTTAATTAACCGATGTTATCAATATTTGATTCGAGTAATTATTTAATTTCAATATCGCATCGCAAAAACTATAAATAAGCAAAATGCAAATGCTGCATGTCTATTTGTCCAGAAACTCATTACAGCCGGGCAATTTGTTTGAACTTTTTTTTTTTTTTTAATCCATTTGCGAATAATTGTTTCCCGGTCAATTTGTCAATCAACCCAAAATCCCTGGAATAAAGTACAACTCATATTTTATATTTCACATAATCCGTATGTGTGTTCGTTAATTAAATCGAAGTAAATATCTACGAACTGGAACAACGCATTTTTTGGAAATTTTATGCGTTAATCTACTCCTTGCTCCTAGTGGTCCAGTTTTCAAAAAATTAATATCAATTTGAACGCTGATGGACCGAATTCAATTCCCAGGCGTACCATATCGACGATAGTCGTATGGAGATAACCTTGTCAAGTAAGTCCGTCTATAGAAATCCACTGCGACACTCGAATGGAGATGATAATAAATTCATGGTCGCACCTAGGGAGAATCCAATTTCGCGTCCGATTCCCGCTTCAATAGCAATGTTCTCCATATACTACATACCATCTACTCCTCGTACTCGTCGTATTTCAATTGCGAATCCCATATCAGGAAATATGAATGACTAGTAGGCGACACCGACGCGACTATGGGAAGTGTCGTTTTTTTGTACGTGTATCTGTATCTGTATGATAATTTCAATCGGATTTGGGGCATAGACTCGCACGACAAACTGTTCCCAAGCTTTGTTTAATTGATTTTAATGGATGGCATGTAGTCGAGCTGGTCGGCGCAGAGGGAAAGTGAACGAATCGATTTGATGTGATTATGCGTAAAGTGACGAAGGTAGTGTTCCGCATGAGAGGAGTTGCAGAGCATTTGCATAATGCATTATTAATATCATTTGATATGAGTTGTAATCGAGGCGTGAGGTAAATGTAATTTAATTTAAGAATTTGTACAATGATTTAATAAATTTGCAATACTAAGTAAATGACACGTGCTTGGAGCATAGGACGAATAGATATTGATCACGTTTTACAGTCATGATAGTATTAAATTAAGGAAGAGTATAGTAACTGAAGCGTTAGAAACCTTTTCAAAATAGACTGAATTTTTTTATTGTTACCTAAACTGGACACATACGAGTATGTTGCTGAATATATCCTTTCCCGTTCATGGCATTAACTGAAGGGTTTTCAATTGGGATGCACGAATTTTCCAATAAGGTGTTTCGGCTGTGAGTGAAGCTAGCTGCGGTTTGTTTTGTTTGGAATAGTACATCCTTCCACAAAGTTAGCAAATTATTCAAATTTGTTCATTTAAGTTCGCGTTCGGTTGCGTTAACTTTACGTCATCCTATGGGTCCAGATAAGCAAACAATTGAACGTGTAGTGGAAGGTCGTTATGCAGACATCGTCGCTAAGTTAAACCACCTTACTCAGCTTGTGAACAAGGCCACGTATGGACTTCCCCGATGTTGGCGGACATTCTACAATTGTTTTTAACTTCTCTTCCAGACAAGTATTTAATCGCAGTTTCCGCTCCTCAGGGGAGCTAAATTCTCGTACTTCTCGTACTCCCATCAGCAATCATAAGCTAGAACAACAATTGGGCAATATGAGAATGCCGATTGGAGCGTCCTAAATTCGTTCTTCAGGGCCTTTAACTCGTCTCTATACTTCCTCGATAGATAGATAGATAGATGTAAATGCCGCTACAGACATGATCTCAGATTTGGTTTTACTTGGCATGCGTTCCTTCGTTTTGAGTAAAACCCTTAGCATCAAACCAAAACAGGAACTCTGGCTCATTCCAACTTGTGCGATTGTCGTCCAGAAGAAGGAAGAGGTTTCTGCGTTCTGGCGCCAAACACCTTCTGTGGAAAATCGAAGCCTCTATAACCGGCTAGAAATGACTACAACTCAATTTTAAGGCAAATTTCTACGAGACCTAAAAGTGAAACAAAATATACTGCAATGTCCTAAGAACGGTAAATCTTTTTAATGTTTCGTCAAAAGAATCAAAGCTTCCGCCTCATCGTCCATTCCAGAGGTTGTACACAACGATCAAAATATAACTGACTACCAAGAGAAAGCCAATCTGATAGCAGCTATGTTCGCTGCAAATTTTAACTTGCCTAGATACCACCACCAAGATTACTGAATTCTGTTCAATGTACCATAGAGCTCCCTCGAGTCGTAAAGGCTCTTAATAGTAACAAATCTTCAGATCTAGATGGAATCCCTCTCCTTTGATTTGAAGAGGTGCTCTTTTACCCTGGCTAAACTGTCATATTCTACAGGGATCTTTCCCGATAGGTGGAAACTCGCGCACATCTATCCGATCCGTAAAAAAAGGGATAAAACCTCCCCTTCAAACTAACGACCCTTAGCACTATCATCAATGCTTTCTCAGGTCATGGAACGCATTGTAAATTTCCATCTTATGACATATCTTGAAAGAAACCGCCTTTTAAATGACCGGTACGATTTCCGTCAACAACGTTCCACTTTGTACCTATAAAATGGAACCAAAGTATTCATCATCACTGTGATATCGAGTAGTTTCCCTGGATATCCCTACAACATTCGATAGAGTGTGCCACAGCGCCCTCTTAAGCTAAATTCAAGCTTACGGTGTCGGTAGTATCTTCTCATCATGGATTGCAATCTTTTTAAGTAATCGATCAATACAAGTTGTATTGGACGGATAGACTTCCACCTCGTTCTCAACTAATGCTGGTGTACCACAGGGCTCAGTCTTCTCTCCGATCCTGTTTTTAATATTTATTGACGTCCTTCTCTCTCTCACTCATATAAGCCAATCCATTCCTTTCCGGATGACAGTATTTTTGACTTCGCTTATTGTTTAACGACTCCACGGCTACTACTACAATCTGTGGGATCCTAGCGACAATGAATGTCTACCGAGCATAGTTCCGATATTGATGCAATCATCAGTTGGGGTATGAAAAACCAAGGTGAGTTCAATTCGTCGAATATCCAGTGCTGTCTTCTGTCTCTGAAGCCGATATAGACGAAACTAATGGCTTGTTAGTGTTTTCCGAAATTGCGAAAAATGGCGGTAGGTGCCTCGGATTCCCCATGAGGTGTAAACGTTTTTTCAATCCTCCATCTATAAACCTTACATTTGTTCGAAACTGGAGTACTTTACAAGTTTATGCGGGAGCTCTCGTAACTTGTCTGAGTTTATTAGATCGTGTCCAGTGTCAGGCATGTAGATTGATCGGTGGCCTATCAATTTGCAACCAAATTCCTTCGCTAGAGCATGCTTGGAATGTCGAAACCGAACTGATTTTAACATTTCATACACTGCGGGTAAGCAAGCGCTGCTGGCAATCTGGAAAATTACTTCTGTCAGGCAGTCTGATAGCCTCGATCTGGAGGAACTAACCATTACTAGGCTGAAATTGAAGAAGACCTGAGGTCCAAATGTCTTAAGAGCTAAACTTTACAACGCGCCAAGATATGACTTGGTAGTGGTTTACAAGATTATCTGCAAGATACGTTCTGAAGAATGTTTCATAAGATCCATAAGAGGCTAGATCGCCTCACCTGTAACAACTGCAGAGGAATTAGGCTACATTATCTCTTACGCCTGAAACCAAATAACCATATCAAACCATAGACGAACTGATTTTGGGAATTATATTTGGTGGTTTTAAACAGTACGACACGCTGTCAAGCAGTTTTTTTAGCCTGATAAAGGGAAAAATAGTACGAAAGTCTCAATTTAACACATCAGGCACTATGTTCCTTAAGTCAATACAACTTCTTGTTACGCAGGCGATGCTGTCTACGTGCAAAGACATACAAAAATCGACATCTCGGCCAACAAAGTTTCCATGGACAGCTATAACTTCGAAGGTAGTAAATGCTGAAACTCGTAAAAAAATGACTAGTTAAGGAATAAACTCATTGTAAAAAGCTTGTTCTAATTATGTTCGAAGAAAATTTTAAATCTCTTGTTACCTACTTCTATTCGTTCAACAGGAAATCTTCTGTTATTTTACATTTTCCGATCGGCAACACTGACTCCACTGCTGAATCCTTTGTCTCATGGTTGTACAGCTTCTGTAGTTCAGTGTTGGATAATCGGTAAAGGCCAACAACGTGATCGTCCCTAACTCAAAGTTTTATCTTCCGAAAGTGACATTGAAAGACATTAATGTTGGTTGTACATTTCTTCTGACAGCATGTGTTACCCTTTACTGTGTGTTACCTTCTTTAACCTTTACGTCAATGCGAACATCGCACAACACTTAGTCAACACGTGCATATCCAGGTATGTACGTAACATGGCATTCCTTGTATTTAAAACTGTTGAATCAAGAATTTAAAGAATGTAAAGATATATATATTTGAAGTTAGTAATCACAAACAGTTTTGACATGTAGTAAGATCGCGACTGCTGAACACAGACTCGGTTGTTAAAAACATGGCATTCCGTCCTAGTTGGACGTCTCTTGAACTTAGTATAACACATGATAGAGTTGCATTTTTGTTTCATCCGACCAGTCTTATTAGACACTGTAAAGGTAAACTACAGAAGAACCGGATCGGTAATTGTCTAGACAGTAAGGCACTACCATGTTTGATATGAACAGACAGGCTGCATACCCGGGTATGGTTAGCGCGATGTACGTATGAAAAAAATGTAATCTAGTAGATGTACATGTTGTCGAAAAACAAAGAAGCATCTGTCCACCGCTTTGGACAAAACGTCACTGTTGGCAACAGTAACTTCGAAGTAGTTAAGGAGTTTACCTACTTCGGAGTAAATATCAACTCCATGAACGACACCTTAGTGGCTATTCGACGAAGTCTTACCCTAGGAAACCTTTGATACTTCGGTTTCGCGAAACAACAGGAGTTCAAAACTCCTAAACTCGGAAGACGAATTGCATGCTCTACATAACTTTGATCCTGCCAGTTCTGCGAACTGTATGAGCTGTACCAAGATCTGGATGTAGTCCAAAAGCCAAAATACGTCGACTACAACGGCTCGGCCACATCGAACGAATGGACAATAATGCTTCAGCTAAGTGGATCTTCGAATCACGGCCCCCAGGTTCGTTTTAAGGATCAACCTATCGCTGATGCACTTGGTGTAGACAAGTAGAAGTAGCGTTGCCTGGATCGAAGAAGGTGGAAGGCTGTGGTGTCTCAAGCAGAGACTCGTCACGGGTCGCCATTTGATCCACACTCTCTCATTGCCTTCGAACTTGCTCAAAAATACAACCTCGTACGTGAACCTATAACTCGATATGTAAATATGTACCTACTAATGTTTGCCTCTTTCCGAATAGCGAATTTGTAGATTTGTAGGTTTGACATGATGGCGACGATATATCCTTTCCATTTGTTTACCTTTTCTAATGTGGATTGTATTTAGATGAGATTGACTTTACAATGGCTTTTCGTTATTTATTTATACATACATTTACATTTACATAAAGATTTATTTATAAAGCGGTTTTAGCATTGCTTATGATTTTTCAGGACATTTGTCTTGATTTGTCTTAAGAAGTAATCGTTTTGATATTTTGTTGTCGTCTAACACCTTCAGTGCTTGTGCTACAACTGAATCACTTGGCTTACGTTGACGAGTTAGAATCCAAACGACCTCTGAAAGTACAAAAAAAGAAAATCTTTAATAAATATTTTTCAAACTATTGACACCGTTTTCAAACTAAACAAGAAAAACCAAAACTTAAATGCACTCAAAAATGCGATTTACTAAGTTTAAATCAAACTCATAAGTATCTGATGTACTGTATTGATTGCCAAAGTCGATGCAAGTCATCTAGATGTCAAAGCTGTTTTTAATGATTATTAAGGCGAACAAAAAGCTTACCTTAACAGAGAAGGACATACATACTTCGTCAAAGAAACAAAAAAAAAAAAACAAACCCTTCGCGAACTCATTGGAAACGGTGTTGAACTGAATTTAAGCGCCTGAGTGTACTCATAATGCATTTGCGAACTTGTTAGGGAAGATATAAAAAGCAAATATTCCCTCTCTGTGTTGGAAAAGTTTTCGAAGAGGGTCTTTTGGTAAAGACAGTCAATGTCAATGGAAACAGGTTTAAGAGGATTTTTTTTCTTTAATGCTCCGCACCACTCAGAAGTGTGTCCTTTAATGATATAAAAGCAGTGCAGTGCAGTGGAATAGAGAGTTATAGTTGGTAGAGGGAATGAAAAATTGTGACGATGAGTTACACATTTGTGTGATGAGTGATTAAAAGGAGACCTTCGAGACTTTAGTGTCCCCCAGAATGTAGGATGTGCGGAAGACGGTACACTGTTATTGCGATTGAAAAGGAGGGACTTTGCTATGAGTTTTTGTGTGAATGATTGTTGTAGAAGTAACGAAGTCGTTCACTAACTGAACTCTTTAATTGTCACAAATAGTCTGTTATAAGGCGAACGGACTATTATGCTATTTGTATGCATTCTTGCAAGGATCATTTTAAATACCTTTACAAACTTTAGAGCCATAATGAATGAGAAATGTTTGTAACTAAGGACCACTGTTTGCAATCCCAAGGTCATACAAAGCATAAGTCCTGTCCATCCTTGTTTTTTAAGAAACGACTTCAATCTTCTGACTTCAACCTCATTTTGCAAAGTATAGGCGTTGTCAAACTTGTCTGCGTTGTCAAATTCGGCTGTCATTTTTTGTCCCGTTTGTATTGATTGATTGTGTTAGAACTACGAATTGAACAAACTGAACATTAACCTAGCTAAAAAGGTTCGAACTGATCGCTTTAGATGGCTAAGACGTGCGGACATATAGTAAATACCAATTTTTAATTTTTACTGACTTTAAAGAGTTAATATCAGATACGTTGTTGAGATTATTCAAGTAGTATGCATCTAAAATAGTTCTTTTGAGGATAGAGTAGAACAAACTGACTAGCCAACAGCTTCTTGAGAAATCGTTGACGGCCATACCCACCCTTTTGGCTTGTCTTGCTTACCAAGCATTAAAGCGAGGACGAGGATTACGTATGAATCGATTACTGACTCGAAAACAATTACTGGTCTATGAACGTTTTAGCATAACCAACCCGGCACTATCAACCGTTTACACATATGTGGTTGATAGTGCTGATATCGCCCAGCTTCAGTAAAGGTTTGTATGTACATAGCCAGAGGCATACCCAGGTTTGACCATTTATGTAAGGAGAAACCTTAAACACGTATCCTCTCTAGTGAGCTTAATAGTCTTGCAGTTTCCCGGAATCTCTCTATGTCTGTATAGACAATCAATTTGCATTCTATCCTTTCTAAGTCTGTAAATAGCCCATTGAATTCTAGATTCTAGAGCAGATTCTAGAGCAGACTGCACCTAGCAAGCCTCTTAGCCGATGTACTGCCAATTGATGGATCAACATCCCAAGCGATGTATCCACTTTTAGATTTGCCCGTGATTTTTTTTAGTGTGCCCTGCCCGTGATTGCTTCTGATTTGACATTTTTAAAACCTCCCTTAATGTCAAGAAAGGCCATCAAGTCTTTACCACATGCTTTTGCTTTTGCCTACATTAAGTACAAAGACGAGTTCAGCCTCAATTTAGGAATGTAGACCAGATTTAGAAAATTTAATATGACGGTTTTCACCCAAGGATGCAGTATGTCTTCAGATTGCTGAATATAAGTAGAAATGGCCCCGTCAGCTTTTGAGAACTTAAAAGGTTTGAAGTTGAACATGGCCCAGACGATCTGTTCTATAGTTATACACGAAGTCGCTGTACTTTGGAACGGAAGTGTTTTCAGTTCAACCCACATCAACAGGGTATCTAAAAGGAAAGTGAGTATCTATGAAAAGATCAATGGGTTTCTTACTAGAAATTGTCCAGTGACCATTTGGATGCACCAAGTATAAGGGTGTTGCGGGGTTTTTGAAGAGGATTTTTCGTAACCTAGAAGCTTCTGAGCTTCGTCAATGGTATCACACAAGGGTCTCCAGAATCGGCGTTGCTCTTTCTCAGTGCATACTATTTTTAACCCAAGAACTTTATAAAGTCAGACCTCGGGCTCCTTTTGTACTGTATCCTTTTGGAATGAAAATATTTTATAAGTTGTATACAAACCGAACCGCTCTTCCGACGAAAAAAAGTATGGTTAAGGCCTACATTTCCATAAATACAGATTTCCTAAGAAACTTTGACCTTTCCTACAAAATGTAGACTTTCTAACTTTCCCTTCCAACAATAAAACTTAGCTACCAGATATTCTCTTCTTGGAATGACGTCGAAATGATACACCATCGTAAGGCGAACAAATTAACAAAAATAAAACAATTTTTTTTTCTTTCGCATTGATGTAACTCTAGAATACATATATACAGGCATATAGATTGCGAAACAATTTTTATTACAAAACGTGTCTGAAAACGTGCCTTGAACTTCTTAAGTACCTACCATAATGGAAGAAGCTCTCATCTCAAGCTAAAAATAAAAAAAGAAAATATCCAACATGACACAAGAGTATCTCCTGCATGTACATACAATATGAATGTGTATGACTACACTGAATAAAATTTCGACACGTGAATTGTCACGCACAGAAAAGCGACATTTCAAAGTAAATTGCGTGGAAAATCTTCCCATAATGTTTGCAACAAGCAATCAATGTGACGCGGGTTTAATTTTAACATAAACCAGAATAAACAAGCGCTCTCATGATGTGAGTACACGATTTATTTCGTGATTAGGACGAGTATCCTTAATTGAATAGGATTTTCTGAATATTAACAGAATTGTTGTGCTTAAAGTATTGCATGTCTGTGGATGTTGTTTTTATGTGGAACTATGTTTGATAAAAGCTGTTTATGGCCGGGGATTAATGTTTAGTGGGACATTTGTCGTCCTACTATCTTGGCGTAAGATATCTAAATGTCCTTTCAACAATATTTATGATTTCAATCTTCACACATCGTGAAACACAGCGTATCGCGAAAGAGAAGATTGAAAACGAATTCTAATTTTATGATGAGACTGATTTTGGGTTCCAGGCTACAGGGATACTCCAGGCAATTGCAAAGTGGACGAGCTAGCTAAGGACGGTGCAGTCTGAGGAAATTTAACTTAGAGGTTAGGAAATCACAAAGGGCCTCTTGGCATCTTTTCTGTGAAAATATAAAAAAGACTAGTAATACTTTAGAACTTCTTATGGATGCCCATTTTCCTGGTAGCAAACCAGAGACAGTACACTCTGCAGAAAATCAAATGAGAGCCCAATTTACAGTGCCAGAGGATGTTGTCACCCCAAGAAAATACAGTGATCAGTGCACAGCTTCCTCCCATACAAATCTGCTGGTCTCGATGGTATCTTTCCAGTGGAATTACAGCAAGGTTTTGGTATTTTAAGCCCGTGGCTCCACACTATCTTTAGGAGTTGTTTAAACTTCGGGTACACCTCTAGATCCTGGAGGAGGGCCAAAGTTGTCTTTATACCGAAAGTCGGTAAGGCCTCTCATGCATCCCCTAAAGACTTCCGTCCGATCAGCCTATCCTCCTTTCTACTGAAGACTCTGGAAAGGCTATCGACGTCCACATTACAACTAAATTAGGTAGTAATCTCTTATCGATATCCCAACACACGTATCTCAAGGGAAAATCGGTAGAGACAGCTTTTGGTAGGAATCATCGAAAAATCCTTTGAAAGCAAGGATTTCACTATGGTGTCCTTTCTTGATATTGAAGAAGCTTTCAACAATGTGAAAACAGAAGCTATATCTGCTGCACTTCTTGACCTGAAGGTTGACAACTATCTTTGCTATTGGATCGAGCATATGCTTAAAATCACCACTATTGTGGTTCATGGTAGTGAATGAGATACTCCTAATATTGGGTTCAGTGTTATAGTTTATGCGGACGACATTGCCATAGCGATACCAGGAAAGTTCCTTCTTACAGTTAGAGACCTAATGGAGTCTGCTCTAAGTAAAGTAGCAAAGTGGACGGATAGTGTCGGTCTCGGAGTTAATCCGACGCAGACTGTTACTGAATACTGTTTACAAAAAAGTATAAAATACCACATTTAACTGCTCCAAAACTTAAGGATATTGAACTTCAACTTAAAACTCACCCCAGATACTTGGGGGTTATTCTAGATAAAAAAAATCAGTTGGAAACTGAATATATAAGACTGTGCTAGGAAGGCCTCGATTGCACTATATTCATATAGGAAGGCCCTAGGCACAAACTGGGGTCTCCAGCCTAGAGTCGTTCACTGGATAAACACGGCAATCGTCAGACCCATCCTTATGTACGAATTACTAGTCTGGTGGATGACACTTGACAAGAAAACCAACATTGCAATACTCGAGAAAGTTCAAAGGTTATCCTGCGTCTGCATAAAGGGCGTCCTTAGAACTACTCCTACAGCTGCACTAGAAACTATTCTCCATCTTCTTCCTGTTGATATCTTTAGAAGACTGATGGCAGCTAAAGCAGCACTACGGCTTAGGGAATCCTTGCAACTGGTTCGTGGCAAATTGGGCCATGCAAGCATCCTTAACGGCCATAATACTATTCCTAGTAAATTGGACTACATTGGACTTCAACGTCAAATATAGAACCAGGATTCCTAGCAGAAGTGCGTGGGAATCGGGAGAAATTTTATACGAATCTGCGACAGAGATTTACACTGACGGATTCGAGACAGCGTCTGGCACAGGCGCTGGATTATACTCCAGTGTATTGGACATTCCTATAGCCACTCGATTGCCGGACCACTGTAGTGTTTTTCAAGCAGAAGTCTCAGCAGTCCATGACGCCGCGACCTGGCTTTCGATTAACTCGACAGAATGCAGCGCTACTCTTTTCTATATAGGTAGTCAAGCTGCGATAAAAGCCTTGGAATCGCCAATAATTCGATCCATGTTGGTAAAGCAATGTCGCGGATCTCTTACCGAGATCGCTGTCAAGTGCGACGTATCACTGTGCTGGGTTCCAGGCCATAGGGATATTCCAGGCAATTGCAAAGCGAACGAGCTAAATGAGGAGGATGCAGACCGGGACCTCCCTGACAATAGAGAGGAACCGTCAGCACCTATAAAATCGATAAAATTCCAATTCGATGCCGCTATGATGAGAATGGCAAACAGTAGATGGAGCAATAACAGCACATGTTTCTCTTCTAAACAAATCTGGGCAGAACTGATTTGTAGGAAAATCAGTAGACTTATTTCCAGCAGTAGAATAAATCTTAGAAGGACAGTTGGCGCCCTCACAGGACACTGTCGGTAGGTAGACATACTAGAAGACTTGGTGCCCCTTCAACGATTTCTATAGATTCTGTAGAGACGAGGAAGAGGACGAAACTATGACACATCTTCTGTGCACCTGTCCTGCTCTATCAGTCTGGAGAAGGAAAACCTTAGGCGAATACTTCTTCGAAGATCTGAACGATCTAGCCAAACTAGACTTAGGCAAGATTAGGAGCTTTGTCACCGTGTCAAACTGGTTTAATGACTAAACAGTGAACCACACATCTTCGGCATGGATCTACACCGAAAATGGTTGCCATGCCTCCTGTTTCATCTGGGAATTTTCAATGTAGGTCTCCGGTGCTGGTAATCTGGGTTTTTCATAGTCATATCACAATGAACTCTCTTTTGGTCTAAGTACGTCCCTGTTAAGCGGGGACAACCAACTAACCCAACCAAACTCAACCCAACCTTTGGACTAAGTATGTCCCTACATGAGTGAGGACAGCACCTAACCCAACCAACCCTCAACCTTAAGGTGGCCAGCGCCAACCTGATATACATTATAAAGGCTGGACAAATAGTCGTTTGGAACCATATACTACAGCCACTCACTGACTTACGAGTTCCAGGGTATCTCATTAAAATCGTTACAAGCTACTTTAAGCGCAGAGTCTTAAACTACAACACAGAAAATCAACCCAAAGAATATAAGATCACCGGCGGAGTACCACAGGGCTCAGTGCTAAGTCCTATACTCTACGCCGCACAAATCTGGGCGAGCGCCGTGACGACTAGAGCAAATAAAACAAGTATTGCCTCGGTGTATAGGCGATGCAGCCTGTGTACTAGCAAAATACTACCAATAGACATCCTGGCAGAGGACCAGCAGCGACAATACGAGCTAAGGCACTCAGAAAAAGAAGAGCAAGCTGCTCAAACCGGTAAAACTCAGTAAATCCCACTATGGATGAATAGCATAGGAGAGTTTGAAGAACGATGGAACGCTTCCGGAAAGGCAGGTGAACGCATGTGCTTATACCGCAAATTCAGCCATGAATAGAGAGACATCTTGGTGAAGTAGTGTTTCACCTAACACAGGTCCTTAGAGATCATGGATGTCTTCGCTCATAACTGCATAAATTCAAACATGACAAAAACAATTGATCTATTGAAAGGAAAGTTCAGTAATCGTGTAATCTCGAGAAATGGTCCGGTCCAACGGCTGTTGGATTTATTTTTATGCGGTTACGTTAAGTCGAAGGTTTATGCCAACAATGGTATGATGATGAAATGTCAAGAAGGCCCGGTAGCGAGAAAGGCTATGGTAAGAGTTAGTGGGTAAAAATCGGTTATTGGGTGCGGGTCCAGTTTCGTCTTTCGAAGATTACCACTTCCCAGCGAAAAAAAAAACACTCAAGCTCACAAAAAACATAGGGACCTTCCTATGTGGTATGTCAGCATTTAGTACTTTCTAGACTATTAGTCTGCAGATGCAAGAGTAAAGGCTGTATGCAGGTACTTCTGGAAGTTATTCGAGGCGTCTATTATTAAAATTAAGATTCTGAGTACTGCCGCGTATAAAGTTTCGTCATCGTTTTGTCAACTTCTCACAGGACAAGTTGAATAAATATGTCTACTTAGTCACGATTTCCGTTTCGAAATACTATGTACATACATATGTATGTACGTAAGAAAAACAACAGAAATAATCATGAAGAGTAGTTACTTATCATAAATAAAGTCATAAATAAATATCTTAAGGTGTCGTAGTACTTGTCGCCAATTTCCAATTTAAAAGTTTCTTCGAAAAATATATGAATGTAATAACAGATGCTTTTTAAGATAAACACATTTCAAATTAGCTGTAACTTAACACCTAAGCAAATAAATCACTTTCCGCTTAGGTACTCATAAATTGAATTCAATTCATAGTAGGTATCGCATTTCCATTTCGATTTAAATTTATCACAAAACAAGAAGTCTCTGAATCATCAAATGACAAAAACTTGTAACATAAAGTATCTCAAATATTTACCTACAAATTGAGATTGCCACGAATAAAGCGATATCTACTCACTTGTATTGAAGATGTTGTAGAAGTCCGTACAAGAATACACAACAGCGTAACTAGTATAATCAGTACCGAGAATCCAGTAATTAGCTCCACCGACAAAATCTGAAATTTAATGAATTTACCAAATCGTACTCTCATTCCCGTTCTCATGAATTGAATTCCATTACTCACTTGGCATCGTCGAGAATCGTACGAGTAGCTTTGCCGGAGATATAACTTCAGCCGTCCCAGAGATATCTGATCTTCGGTTAGTTCTTTGAAAAAAAAATAAAAATTAATCACATTTGCATGGATACACAATTAATGCTACTTACAGCGAATTAATGTTGAAATTATACACAGAGACAGTTCCATTTGGAAGCGATTCATATACCGCAGAGGTGCATTTCCCACCAGCTTCGAAGATAAACGGATACCTTTCATATTCATACCATTGTCCTAGATACTATATACGGAATTGTCTTGAGTTTTCATAAGTAAATAAATTAAATTTACTTACAGCATTCAAATCAAAGTTATCCTGCACCTTAACGTTGGGTGGGCATCTCCCAAAGCCCGGTACTTGGGCATAGGTGAGTGGGATCACCAAGAGTAAAAGATTTAAACTAAAGAAAAGTCTGGTATAGTAGTTTAGATACATATATTCACTGCACTTACACTTTCCGCATTGCTAACGATCAAAGAACTACAAACGAACGTCAACAGATATCGAGATACACTGATAATGTCTCACTTGTGCGAAAGAAGTTTGCAGCTAAATTGTGCAAACCGCAAATATCAATCTTAACGCGTATAGGTGTAAGGCTAATGAGCGCAGAACACTAATGTTTTCACAAGTTTAAACTTACGACTGCCGGTGCTACCGATAGGTTGTTGTCCCAACAGAATCGCAGTAAAAAGTGTCAGTACAATCGCGAACTAGATAATAACAACAAACAAATGCTTCCACTAATGGAGCTTTAAGGCACGTCTGGATTTCAGTTGGTTCTTAAGAATTTGAAAATGTATCTTATGGCATACATATGACGTACTTTTTACTTTAAATGTTGTTTTTTTTTATCATGCAAACAGTATGTATGATTAGCCAACTGTAGAACAGATGTATGACTGAAGAGTTTTTCTTTAAATCGAAAGCAAAATAAGTATCTATTAGTATCTTCCCAAAAATAGTTCAACAATTCCATTCAGAAATGACTTTAGTGTATCTTCAACAATCATATGGTAGAAAGTATCTGTTCTAATTTAATGGAATTTACCAACTCAATCGGATAGTATCTCATTTAATAGATAGAAAAAGAGATTTTTAACAACTTTTGGTATACCACATGGAAGCCATGTAGGACCTTTTTTGTTTTTCCAATTTTTTTTTTACCAATATAACATCAGTCTTAAATTTGTGTTATTGTATTCTTTACTTAAAAATGAGTATCTTTCATCCATTTCGGTTTTATTTCCACTATATGAATGACAGCGCTGACACGAGGGCCCTTACAGCTAAAGGTTAAAGCTAACTAGGGTGATGGGCATTGAACTGAAGCACTACGACCTCATAGAGATCTCTTGTGGTATCCACTGAAAAACGTTGTTAGTGTGGCTTTGCCTACTAACTGAAATTAAGTTCATGGATGAAAGTAAGGATTGTTTGAACTGCGGAAGAGGTGATATCAGAAAGTACAAGCTTTATGAAAGTGTTTGAGATCAGTAAGAGCAATGCCGGGATATTTGCATAAAATATGTTCATCAGTACATATCCGAGGTTATGTACTGATGGAGGTACTATGCTGCTACTATGCTGGAGGTGATTTTTTAGAGACCAATGGCAAGTTGGGAAGTCCATCAAAATGTTAGCTTTATATTCGTTCGTTGCTAAAATCTCTTTCGTTCTTCTTTTTTGTTGAAAACTCAATGAATTTTTTGACCAGTTTATGAATTCTACTAAAAGTTCATTTCGCTTAGTTTTTTTAATGGCTAACAGGTGGACCATAGAGAGGTTTGGGGGTAAGAAATGGAAGCAGGGACCCAGGGACTAGGTTAGGTTAGGTAAATGGGTGCCTTGTGACAGTGCCACTGCTCACTTAGACCACAGTTCGCGTCCATTGTGCCCAATCATTTAACCCCGGAAACCTATAAAGTCCGCTATTGGAACCACCCAGATAAAGATATGAATCTCAGGAGGTCCGTCAGCTCTACGTTACCCAAGTCCTCCAAATCCGAGAAGAAGTAACTACCAGGAGTCCTCATTCTTCTGACCGATAGGGCAGGGCAGTCGGACAGCAGATGACGAACTGACTTAATTTCTTCTTCGTCCTTGCAGCTTCTACAGAAGTCATTGTGTAGTACACCGAGTCGCTCCGCATGGACACCAATGGCACAATGACCAGTAATTATCCCTGAAACGACCCGGGTTTTATAACGACTCAGTTTCGCCAGGGAAGTTGATCTCTTCTTGCTGATGCCCTGGCTGTTGCGCATGTTTCCAGATGAACCCAGCGACTATTTGCTCGACCGATGGCTTCATCCTCTATTTTCTTCCGTAAGGAACTGATTGGGGTTACTACAAAAGGCAGAGCCGGCGATAAGTGCAGCGCCGACCCTTTCCTTCCAAGTTCGTCAGTCCTTTCATTTCCTACAATATCCATATGCCCTGGCACCCAACAGATGGTCAGCGCATTAGCTCTAGATATCTCATTCAAGAGCGATTTGCAGATCTTCACAAGCCTTGATGTGATTATAGTGGAGTCCAAAACCTTAACGGCTGCCTGTCTGTCTACATACACAGTAATCGTTCTGCCAACGATATTGCTCTCGCTTATAATCTTAGCAGCCTGTATGATGGCTTTGACGCTGCAATCATCATTTATTCTAAAGGAGTTGTTTATTCCTAGGGCTTCACAATAAACTCCGTCTCCCGTGCCAACGTCCATCTTAGAACCGTCGGTATAGAACGCCAACTCCTTCTTCTTCTTGAATGCCTTTTTGCAAGAGTAGAAAGCTACGCTTGCTTTCCTGACGCGTTCAGCAGTGTTATCCTTCCAATTTAGTTTGGAATCTAGAATTACACCCAGGTATCGGGCTGAACCTGAGATACTTAGTTCAGTACCACTGATACTTGGGGGTCTGAAGCCAGTAATTGATCTCTTCCTTGTTAAGAGAACTACCTCCGTCTTTGAAGGGTTCACTCCTAGCCCTTTGCTGCTAACCCAATTCCCCACTAGTTGTAGTGCGAGGTTGAATCTTTCGCTTAGGACTGAAGGGAATTTCCCCGAGACCAGGATAACCACGTCGTCGGCATAGGCCGTCACGTTGAAGCCGTTTTCCTTCAATATTACCAGGATCTCATCCACTACAAGGAGCCGTATTAGAGGGGATAAGACTCCTCCTTGGGGGGTTCCTCTGCAGATGCTTCTCCTGATAGTTACATCTGATGAAGATATAACTCTCGATTGAAGCATCTGAGCAATCCAGTTGGACCCAGGGACTAACACTAGTATGATTTTATTTAAAGACCGTTCCAAAACACCTTAGACTCAAAGTTAAAGGACATTACAGCTTTAAGGGTTGCCTGCTAACACTGAGTTCAATAGCACAAAACTTGTAAGATAGAAGTAGAGCCACCTAATGGCGCAGACATTTTGGGACCAAAAACTATAGCTCCTACCCTATTTGACATTTTTGAACCATCAGTGTACCATTCGGAGTGAGGCATCGATGAGGATCACCCCGAACTGTAGTACTACCTAAGTAAGTAAGTAAGATCCTGGATAAGAAACTTCTTTGGGCAAAGCTTGTCACGTCGAAGACATCCGCTTTCAGTTTTCTGGCAGTATAAGGATGCTTTTGGCAAGACATGGGGCTTATCACTGAAAAAGGTCCTCTAGATGTATATGGCTATGATAAGATCTTGCGTCGGTTGTTTGGTGGAGTGGGCTCTCGCGCGACTGTCTTATGTTTTTCTGAATACGCCTGGCTCTACTCTAGATGCACTGCTTGATTTACCTCCACTTGTCATCATGGGCTGAACTATCAAAGCATTCTACCGTCTTCGGCGGGATGCCTTTTGGTATCATCCTTACTGGAGTTTCGATTACCTTGCGCGACACTTATCATAAGATCCTGGTTCCATGGATATGCCGTCTGGTCCAATGACACTGGAACTTCGGCTGCTGTGTAAATTTAGGGTCGACTTTGCTTGCATTCAGGACTGGCTTCGGCCAGAGTCTGAACCTGAACTGGGTTGTAGTCGAATCTACAAAACTTGTAAAGGGCCCGGTCCTATTGTCTTCATGGAGACTGAAAGCACTAGACTTCACTACTTGTTAGGCAAGCGTGCCTCTGTTTTTCAAGCGGAGATCTATGGTATCCTAATGGCTACCAACTCTATTGTTAAGAACATGTAGCGGGGTTGGAGTATCTGCGTCTGTAACGACAGTCAAGCTGCACTTTAGGCCTTGCTCAATGCTGTAACCCGTTCCAAAATAGTTCGAGAATGCAACAATTTTTTAAATTCGGTCGCAAGGCTGAACTCTTTGACTTTTGTCTAGGGTCCAGGTTACACTGGGATTGCGGGAAATGAAATCTCCGATGAGATTGCTAAGCAAGGTTCAGAGGATGATTTCGCAGTACCTGAACGTGCATTTGGATCTTCCCGCGTCGTCAGTCAGGGCTTCCATTGACGATTGGATTTCTTTTCAGCACAATTATATGAATGTGTTCAGTCTGCCTGTACCCTCGAGAACCGTTCCACATAGGCACCATGTCAAATCGCACAAAACCAAATCGCGATTTGACATGGTGCCTATGTGGAACGGCTCTCAAGGGTACAGGAAGCTCTTTGCAAGAGTTATTCTTCGTTTGATCCTAGCGCTGATATCATTGTCTGAACTTATAGGTTGTCCTAAGTTTAGAAAGTCCTTAACTATCTCAAAGTTACTACATATATGAAGGGTCATGTATATATATGTAAGTGAGAACTCTAACAAAACAAATTTCAAATCAGATCATGTCGCTGCCAAACAATAATGTACATCCCACAAGTAACAATCGCAAACAGAGTCATAAAGTGTTGTTACAACCTCAACAGGTTTATCACTTCTAATTGATTAATTACGCACCTAAGTATCGCTTATAAAACAAGAGCGTACAAAAAAAAAAAAAATTCTAAAACCCTAATTGCAGGGAAACTGCTTGTTATTTTCTAAATTAAGGTTTCGAGCCATTGCGATTTTTTAGATTAGTAAGCTTGCATTAGATAACAATGTATCGGATATAGTCATAATTACACCTTTGCGATGCAGTCGGTTAATTTGTTTACACCAACTTCTCGCATTGAACTTTAATACAATGCAGATTGATGTCAATTGGAGTGAGTCAAAACAGTGCCATACCAGTGCGTTTTATTCTTCATGCAGACGAGAGAAGTGCCAATGACTGTAAGTGGCTCCAGTATATTGGTCAAGGTAATCCACAGAATCACCTTTCAAGTGCTTGATCTGATCGTGAGATAAAAACTTACTCTTCAAGCTTACTGCTTAAGAATGTTCTTGCATTGACCTTAGCCGGTGAAGAAGGTTAAGTGAACACAATCATGTTTCAATGGTAGGCTACGCAGATTTTTCTACCAAAAGTTGTAAAGGTTCTTTAAAAAAATATAGTAATTGACTAGAAATGGGGGTCCTACGTTAGTCTTATCCTAGATCTGTGTATTCATTGGCTTTTAAAATCATTTCAAGAAACAGAAGAAGAAATTTGTTGAGTTTTCTCCAGGATCTGCCGAATTGTGAGTATTTGAACAACTGTGGACTTTTCTGATCTGAATCCACATTTATAGGTTCCAATCAGGTTTTTGACGAAGAGCACAAGTCGCAGAAGTACGAGTACAACTACATATATAACTAATAGTAGTCTGGCCTTAGAATACCCTAGTGGAGACAAACTAAAGTTGTCAACCAAAGTCATATAGGCAAATCGGTCTAACATCATACTTCCTTAAAGGAATGGAAAATCATGTATTTTTAGGAAGTGCTTACCATATCCCCTCTTTATCACTGTCAACATGCGTATTAGGTAGATGATAGATATGATTAAAAGAGGTATTCATGCGGCATAGATAGTACTCTGCACCTTACTAGCAAACCAAGAACCACAGCAAAGTATCTAAATCTAAATAAGACACACAAGCGTCCCAATCAACTACCAAAATCAGTGCAATAATAGGATGCCGTCAGGAATAAGAAGCATATCCTCTGATGTGGATTCTGTTTATGAATGAACCTCTTAACAAGCTCTGGACATCAACTATCAAAACTGCGACGAATTTATAGTAATAATTGTCAGAAAATGGTTCGAAGACTAGGATGATGTTGGATCCGGCTAAAACAAACAAGATGGTCAACCTCCATTCCAAGCCTTGGAATATTTGACAGTAAACAGGCTCGTCGTAAACTGGGTCGAAAACATGCTTAACTACAGGATCATCAACTCAGCCATCGGACTTAGTTCTGTAAGGAAGATGACAACAAGGGGCACGCCACAAGGAGGAGTCCTTTCTCCAGTGCTTTCGCTCCTTACCGTCAACGAAATCCTAAGAATCTTCACAGAGAAGAGAATCAAAATCGTAGCATATACAGATGACTTAGTAATACTGATTAAAGGCAAATTCTTGTCAACAATCAGTGAACTAATGGAATCTGCTCTCAAAGAGCTCTCTACGTAGGCAAAACAGAACGGTTTGGGGGTCAATCCTCAGAAAACGGAATTTGTTTTGTTCACTAGGAGAAGAAAGATACCCGACTTCACATTACCAAAGCTAGATGGCACCACTAAAATTCTCTCATCTGAGGCGAAATATCTTGGCGTCATTCTAGATTCCAAGTTATCTTGGAAAAGAAATGTTGAAAAAAGGACAAAGAAAGGATTGAATGCTTTATATGCTTGTAAGAGGGCCTTTGGGGGAAGGTGGGAATTGCAACCGCACATCATTCACTAGATGTACAAAGCAATTATCAGGCCCATCATCTCTGCACCACTGGAGTTGTGAGAAGCGAGCCGCAAGCAGGTTTGGATATAATTCTTCATATTCTTCCCCTAGACTTGTTCATTAAAGGCTCTGCCATGAAAGGAGCTCTCAGACTGAGAGAACCCAACCTGTGGATAGACACCACCTATGGACATGCGGTCCATAGGTTACAATGAGCAGGAAATATAATTCCAAATGCTTCACAGCCACATCGGATTATATAGTCCCCTACAACGACTTCAATTTTGATATCCCAATCCTATTCCCAAGCCGAGCAGAGTGGGAGTCCAATAATATAGACAATGACATCTAGGAATCACAGTCTACACAGATCTACCCAACCTCGACTATCGAAGAACTGCTGCAATTGATTTTGTCACACCAATCCTCATGATTGGGTCCTAAAATCATCAAATCAATCTACTGAATACCAGGCCATATGGAACTAGAGGGCATCGAAACTGGAGATGGTGTACGGCATAATACTGAAAGAGTCCAACTCGTACTATTTACCAAGGGACGACTGTCCCACCAGACCGATCCTCTATTCACATCTTAACTGGAGTAATCGCAGGAAACTGAGTTGTTGCACTCATGCTTCGCAAATGGAGACTGGAATCCTCATGACCCAGGTTCTTCGCAAGAACCGCAAAGGAAACAGGATATCAGATGTCGGATCTTATCTCAAGTCGGTCCGTAATAGATTAGGTTTGTTTCCCCTTTCTTGTAGTCCATTTCTTTTCGCTCCAAAAGAGGGGGTTGACAATGAACCATTAGGACTCTGAGTGAACGTAATGAATTCATGAAAGCTAGAGACAAGTTCTTCCATCTCAAAAACTTAGGGTGGTCATCAAGGTCTTCCGTATTCATATGAGTCGAAAGTTTAATAATGATCATAACCAAACCAATGGTGTCTGTACTCCCTGAAGACCCTGAAGAATCGAAGTAGTAGCTATATAAAAACTCTGACTGCTGCCACTAAGTAGTCAACCTGTTTCATTCCATTCCATTGTTGGACTATGTCTTGAGAGGTCAATGAATAGCCTTTGGATCAAGTAACTTACTCTAGGACCTTATGACGCAATACAACGACAAACCGAGTTGGATTAAGGACAACCTTAACTCAATCTCAACAAACGCGAATTGGTGGGCTAAGTCAATCCATTCATCGACAGAAAGACAACCCCATGAATCGTTGAACTTCTAAGCGATTGAATTGAATCCCGTTTAAGATATTAAAAATCAATACTCACTGCATAAAATCAAACCGCAACAACATGAATCCTTCGGCAAAAGAAAATATCCTTGCCAAAGAGAATCAATGATTGATTTTAACCAAAGCGCACATTTAAACCACCACACTACACCACACCACCCATTCAAACCAACAAAATCGACCCAACAACCCGACCGACCGACGCACGACGCGACGGTAAATCCGTATCTTAAAGCCTGCAATTCACCCCTGTCTGTGCTGCCTACTAACCTAATTTGAGTGTGGGCACCTAATCTAAATATCGACTGACGTCAACGACGACTGTTCCCGTTTTTCAGCCCATTTACTTGGCGCATAAATGGCAAATTAGATTCCAGAGTGAACGAGCACAAGGAATCGTTGAAAAATTCATGAGTACACTCCTCTATCGGTATAGCAGGCGTGGGGATGGGTGTGCGAGCGGCGCAATAGGACGGGACCTGATCCTTGCACTTACCTACACAAAGTGGGTACTTACATCCGTGTAGATTGTACATTTTTTCCCGTGTTATGTTCTCAATGATAAGCTTATTAAAGTACCTTTGCCGTAACTCATACATTATGGAAGGATACTGCAGGAAGAAGATTTCCTTCCTTCGCGTGCTTTCTCTCTTCTGTTGTTTCCTGCTGTTGTTTTGTTTTGTTTTATTTTTTTTTTTTTTCTGTTTGCCTCCCAGTGGTGGTGATGGTACTGTGCATTCGTCCCTTAGAGATGGAGAATTATTATTGTCCTTAAAAAAAAAAAAAAACAGGAGCTCACCCTCGCGGCCCAGCATGCACTTCGATACGGTCCCATACGCGCGAAATTGCAAACGGCTCCCACTCTCACCAGGTGGATGCTTGGATGCTGCTGTGTAGTGTGTTTTGTGTACCCTGCATCTCACAGACATTCATCTGCTGACAGGAAGGGAATGGGTGAGTATTTGTCAAAGGCTGGGGTTGGTTATAACTCCCCACACCACCCCACCAACAGAGTCAGACAGGGAAGGGCGACGTTCCGCGCTACTTTTTGTATCTTTTGCAAAATTAATGGTGAAAATATGTTGTTCGCAATGGCTTATATCATTTCTCCGGGATTTTCGTATCTACTTACAGCGCGGAACGGGGCGGAGCGGTGAGTGGTGCAGCGTTGAAGCACACCACCAGAGCATATCTTGGCAGAGAGGTAATGACGTTGCTCACGAAATAACGAAAATATTAGCTAATGTCAACGTGGGCAAAAAAATTGGCAAAGAAAACCTGACGGGTTTTTGGCTACACACACGGTATGTGGAATGAAAACTCTTGGCAACAGAGTACGAGTACATGCATAGATACTCACAGAGTCGGGGGTTTTTCTTTTATGGATAACATTGTTGTGTCGTTCGCGTATTTCCTGCTTCCTTATGTTGTTGAGATTTCCAGCGATGATATAAACGGGAAATGCATTTCCTTGGGGTTGATGTGCTGTGCGCTGTCATAAAGCATGCAAGCGCATTGTTTGGCACAAGAGAGAGAGAGTTACACAAGGGTGCTGTTCTAATGTGATACCATATGTTATACCTAATAATCGCATTGTAGGACTCTGAAAGACTATTTAAGCATAATGCATCTTGAACATGGTGCTTTCAGCTTTCACGACATGGAGTTATGTAGTATGGCAGCCGCTGAGATTTATAACGAAGACCTGTAACCTACATACCTATGTGTGTGCCGGAAAGGTTGTTGAATAGGAACTGGAGCTATGAAGAACATAGGTGCAGCCACTATCTACAGGCAGATGATCCTAATTAAATGTAGTGGAATGTAGTACGAGCCTTGAGCATTTTAATCTCCATAACCATCAGTAATCTGAGCACTGTTAACCCGCGTTTATCATCACTCATGCTTGAGAAGAATCACGAGTCATCGACAATGGGTGAGCTTTAGTAGAAGTGTTCAATTGTCAATCAATGTTGATGACACAAGCAGTTACCCAATTGATGACAAGAATAGTTTCCAATCCTAAGAACGCCATATACGGCCAAAACGCATCAATTCTTACTCTACACTTCCACCTTGGTGGCTGCTAGGTGCCACGTACTTCGACTGGAGATTGGGTAACCAACCCCTTTTGAAAGGTTATTGGTGGCAGCGAACGAGAGAGGGTGAGGTGTGTTTTCTCACTAAAGCACTTACTCTTGGTCAAGACGGCAGCGGACAAATTCCCTAGTTCCAGTCAGGTCGAACTATTAGCGTTATCCTTATTTTATGAGCTGCATCGACATATTTGAATCCAAGTCCTATAGGGAACTCCAACACTGAGGCAAGTGGTTGTGAAAGAGTTGTTGACGGATGAGCCCTTAATAGGCCAACGGCAGCCTTTATATCTGACTCCGGAGAATCCGGCCACTTGTCCTAGGGGTATAAAAGGAAACTGGCCCTCCAGGTTGTGCGTCGGAGTAACCTCCCTACCACGGAAAAAACCAATGCTAGGCCTGACGGCTTACCTGCCGAGGTATTCAAAGCAGCTGGAACTGATCGGGTAGAGAGCATACACTAACTCATTTCTAAGATTTAGTCAGACGAGTGTTTGCCTGATTAATGGAATCCTAGCATCGTTTCCCCGATCCACAAGAAAGGAGACCATCTCAATTGCACCGAATACAAAGGCATCAGTCTCCTCAACATCGCGTACAAGATCCTATCTGCCAGAATGTGTGAACCCTTCGTCAACAACACGATTGCCCCCTATCGGTGTGGTTTCAGACCAGGAAAGTCCACAATTGATCAAATCTTCACACTTCGGCAGATTCTGGAAAAAGCCCAAGAAGTCCAAATCAGTACCCACCTTCTTTTCATCGATTTTAAGGCCGCATATGACAGCATCTATAGAGACGACCTATACAGAGCCATGTCTAGTTTTGGTATCTCTGCCAAACTCGTCAGATTATGCAGAATGATGATGGAGAATTCTCGCTGCTCCATCGAGGTCGGTAAAGACGTCACCGAGACCTTTGATGTCAAAAAGGATTTAGACAAGCTGACACGCTGTCACTCGCTTTTTTCAACATTATGCTTGAAATGATTGTTCGAAACTCACAAGCCACCACTGGAGGCACAATCTTTGAAAGGATGTGCAACTAGTACCGTATGCCGACGATATTGACATAATTGGTAGTACTCAGCGGGGTGTCACAGGTTCGTTCGCTAGTATTGAAACAGAAGCTGCCTAAATGGGCTTAGCGATAAACGAGGGTAAATCCGAGTATATGCTGTCAACGAGAAAGGACACACAACATCTACGAATTGGACAGATCGTCACAATAGACAACTATAACTTAGAGGTAGTAAGGGCCTTTTCCTACCTTGGCTCTGCTATAAACTCTGACAACAACACCTCGGCAGAAATAAAACGAAGAATAACTCTTGCCAATCGCTGATTCTTTAGCAAGCAATTGAGTCGTAACGCCCTATCCCGAACTAAGGAGACTCTATATACATATGTAAGACCTTGCTTATAAAAGTCCTCCTTTATGGCGCTGAAGCATGGACTTTATCGAAAGCAAATGAAGATATCCTCGGTTGTTCCGAGAGAAAATATTAGGTTCCGTTTGTATTGACAGGCTTTGTAGCAGGAGATTCAACGACGAACTAGACGAGATGTACAGCGACATCGACCTAGTAAAAAAATTGTGTATTAGTCCTTTAGGATGACTAGGACCCCATCGGTCCAGCCCGTAAAGACTTCGAATCAAACCCAGAAGGACGACGCAGTAAAGGAAGATCTCGCCTTAGGTGGCGCGCAAAAGTAAAAGTGGACCTCAACCGCAACTGGAGGCAGTTAGCTAAAGACCGGGCTAACTGGAGAGGCTTGTTAGTTGAGGCCCAAGTTCACTCCAAACTGTGGTGCCACCTAAGTAAGTAAGTAAGAGCGCCATGGTTGTCGCCAACCATTTTATGTAAAGGCCCATGGTAGCCTATTTCTTGATAACTAGGTGCCCAACCAGGTTCCACAAAATGGAATTTTATGTAGATACCTTTTCCAGGCTGCTTGATACCGTTATCAAGGTTAATCCTAGCATGTATCGCAGTAGCATACACATATGTTTGCATAAAACTTCAGAATCCATGTTTAATCCGCCAGTGGAGCAGAAAAAACTGGTTTGGGTTCAGTACGTGTTCGCCATTAGATTAGTCTAATCAAAGGGAACATATCCGTTTTAGGAATTGAGTCACAAATTTTGAGGTGACGCAGAAGATTGCCAAGTCGCAATACAGGGGCAATGTGGGTTGTGTCAGAAATGGTTCCAATCGATATCCTAGCTACTGAACAGAGTGGCAAGGTTGCTGTTATGCGAAAATGAGAGAAAGGCAGTTGGATGTATCTTCTTATGACGCGTACCTATCCATGTCCATGGATAAATAGATTCCATGAGGAACTGAACTAAGGAGAGAACTCAATGAGCCATCAACTCACGAAAATACTTATTGCTGATGAATTTTTTAAAATAGGATGCAGCCTTCGAGTGGTGACAAAGAAGAAGCTGATGCAGAGGAAGGAAATATCTAATCATACACATGTGAAGAAAGGAGTATAAAAACCATGCAGGATTCCATTTGTATGTACATACAAACATATACATACATATGTAAGAGAGAGTGGGTTGAGTACGGGCTCACTTTTGTCTTTCAAGGCATCCTACCTCTCAAAGCAAATAAATAGAACCGCTGCTTCTAACAAAAACTAGAAGAGGTGCAAGATGACGTTTTCTAGTGGAAGAAAGATCAAGGGCGCATTGCTAACGCTTGTGATATAATTTGGTTTGATTTTGGTAGCGTGGCAGGATGCAGGATACCAAATGGATATGCGATCCAAACTCGCAGAACCAGTCGAAGCTTATTATAAGAAGTAGGTTCCTAGGTGTATTAATCTTCAAACGGAAAAATCTTGATACGTGTGTAGATTCCTCCTCTTCTTCATCGTTTAAGGACACAACTAGATTCCATATAAGGCCACAGAGCACTATGCCTTGTGGAGTGCTTCTACTTACCAATCTCCAAACTAGGGGATTGCCCAGCTTAGAGCTGATATCAAGAGCTGAATAACAACACTGTAATCAAGGCGCTAATTAATTGACCTAGGTTCAACGTTGATAAAAAGCTACTGCCGTTTCTACCATCTTTGGATTCATACTCTAGGGTATATGGGCGTCAGTTTCTTCAGAATCTTCAAAAGAAATGACGATAGACTTATGGATCTTAGATCTTTGTGGTTGACATATGAGTTTTTATATGCCTTCGGTATAAAAACCACATTTGAAGTGAACCAAATTCAAGTAATAGATCTCGGGATGTGCACCAAATTCAAGAATCTTCTGAACATTGTAGTTAATCAGGAAAAGTTGATGTTAAATTGGTCTTTTAAGCTTTGAGGGCCTCGTTGTACAGAGTCTAAATTTGAGCCATCTGTAATCTCTTCATGTCGGCAATCATTCTTTCCAGAGTAGCCGCAGGAAGACCGCTGGGCTTACCTTCGTTTCTCACATAAATGAGTTTGCAGTTAAGAGTCTTAAGCCCACATACTAGATGCAGTGGTAAAGCTTTACCGGAACAAGTCGCAGCACCATTACTACAAGGTTTTAGATACTTCCCCCACATTGAACTTCTGATTTCAAAGTAGGAATAGACAAGGTTGGGCTATGGAGATCGCTGGAGAAATTCAGGTTCCTTTACAACTCCCTTTGCCGAAACTTCTAAAGTACCCAGTTGGTACATTTGTGCATTAATTCTGTCAGTCCGATAAATGACAACATTACGTTAGAACTACCAAACTGGAGATATCAATTCCAGATTTCCTCAATCTTCTAGCTCAAATGGATAGTTACCAAAGTTTCTTGCCTTATTTTGTCTCGTTTTTTAGAGATGAACACTCACAAAACATGTAAAGAACAGATCCTATTGTGACAATTACAATACAAAATAGAATTACAGTCCCAAGATTGTTACAATTAGACACCTTGTATTCCAATGGCACATTGGATACTAGAGAAGGTAATTTCCCCTATTCAAAGTCTGTCCTATGTGTTCAGCCCAATAGGGGCCCTGCGGGTACATATAAGAAACCAACCGCAGTTCTTAAATTCATTTTTGGTCCATCAATTAATAATAATGTCTGGTATCTCCCACCATAAAAGAATAGATGAGTGATGAGTATGAGAGCTGACCAAACCCTTGCTCCTTTCGCAGACACATTGCCGTTGAAGGCGAACCAAACTCTTGCTATTTCGTCTAAAGGAGATTCTGTAAAAGTGGGTCGATATGAGAACTTTTTTATTAACAAGTTGTGACCCCATTCACTTAAAGTATTCTTTGCAAAAAAAATAATAATTTATATACGAATGTGAACGAACGTACATATTTTAAATTTGAAAATATTCCTTCCAGCGACATCTATTGTCGAGCACAAGCTTCGTCGGTAATGCAGTACAACTCGCATGGTTCAAGATGAAACGTCAAAATCAGCTGTTGTAATTCCCACCGTTTGCCACTGATTCTGCAGTAAACAAACATTTATTTATTTATTTAAAAGAAAGGCAGTGAGAGATGACTTCCACTCCATCCAAAGCAGAAACCAACTCCTCAACTATAACTCCTGTAAGATGTACGAACATCGATTCCTTCCCAACTAAGAAATCAATCACTAATCACACTTTCTTTTCCAGTTCTCGACAGTCCCCGACCAAAGCTGCATGATGACCAATTGTTGACTACCAAATCGCGCCTGGATGTGATAACTAAAAATTTAATTGATAATTTCACCAAGTGGCAAACCGCACAAAAGCGTGGACAATCTCTGTGCAATTCCATTGAAGCGATTAAGTCCAAGTGTTTGGAAAGTAGAACATCAGGTGGTACACTTTTCCCAGAGGAACTCAAGCCGTTCTGTGATAAATTAGCGATTATTCTGACTGTATTCGAGGACATTGTCAAGAATGCTGTAGAATCCTTAAGACAGCTCAAGGCTTTAGCGAAATTGACCACAAACAGTGCAGAACCTTTGTATCGAACGTGGGTAGTGGATGATTTCGTGCAATTCACACAGACTGTCGTCGCACGATACAAAAGCGAGTGCGTGGTGAAGAAATACGTTACAGGTGAATCCGCTTTGTATAGGTTGTCTGTGTTTGCGATAATATTGATTTTTCTTAGAAGAAATAGCCCACTGTGAGGAGCGGAGTCAATTAGTTCGGGTTTCCAGCTTGTGGGAGTATCCAATCAATGTGGACGATGGCGTTAAAGTTATGTTTATGTTTTTATCTGAAGAGGTTCTAGTGAAATAAATGGTTGTTGTACAAAAGTGGTTGTTTTTTAGTGAAATTTTTAAATTAACCGAGAGAGTAGGTTGCGGAGCATTCAAATGAGCACCAAAGGAGCTACTACAACAGTCAAAGTGGAATGATAGTTTCAACGTTTTGAATCTCATCTCTATGCGATGGTTGGCGGACATCCATAGAGGAAATAGAGGATAGATGTGCCTTACGTTCTTATTGGTGCAGCAATGTGTGTTGAATTGAATAACCAGTTTGGACGATGGACCCACTAATGAGTGATCTGTAACAAATCGGTACGATTCTTTCAATATCTACACGTGCCTTTTTTGTCATTCTGGCCCAGTTGAAGGTCCGCCATATCTGCTTAGATATGACACAGTTGTACAAACTATTTCACCTGTTGTTTGCATTTGCTGAAGAGTAAGAGATGATTAGTCCTTGGATAGCCACCGTTCTTGCGTTCTTGAACAATCTTTAAACTGGTCGAAGGATTAAGCAAGACCTATCGCTACCGACACCTCGACCGCTCCGCAAATACTTTCCTGATGAGTAGTGGAGTCGTACATATGTCTTGCAGTCTTGAAGGTACGCTTTGGGACTATTTATTTTATATTTTCGCCATCCGGGTACATTCCACTAAAGTCTATTCCTGTCTCAGACAACAACGTCAGACAATTCGACGTTAAATTTGCCCAACAGTCTAAGTTTTGGTATCATTACGTCAAACGGCTTATCCATTACCATTAGACCTCTGTCGTAAGATAAGTGTTTCTCAAGCTCATAATACCGGAAACCATCCAGTCTAAGACGATAGCTTATCTTCAAGAGGATTACCTCCCATTAAGCTTCGAAACCTGTGTCAGTTCTAGTCGAAAGAGTACCCAAAGTGGGTTTTTCCTTGAAGCTTAGTGTAAAAGTTCACAAAGCTATTGTAAAGCCATCTCGAACAAACAACCGACTAGCAAGCTAAGACTGATTTAAGCATGTAGATGCAGACGACATTTGCCGTGATAAGCCCCATGTCTTGTCAAAAGTACCCTGGTTGACTACTGAGAGCTGGAGTCTTCTCAGCAGACCTGGATATCCACCTCTCCTTTAACCTCTTCCAAACTATTGCAGCGTTTTTCAATCCAAAATTACTGCCATTTATCAAGCAGCTGAGTACTTGGCGGTCAGACTGCCATCAGATCCCTTACATCCAGCACAACGAGATCCAAGTCTGCCGCGTATTTCTCAACGAGATAGTTGGACACTACAACCTCACCCTTTACTGGGTACAAGGTCACTGTTACATACCAGGGAATTGTAAGGCTGACGAACTAGCTAGACACGACTTCTCTGGATTAAGTATAAGGGTCACCGACATCGAGGCGCGAACGTCTTATGCTAAATACCTTATCAGCATCGACCTTGACCAATGCAACACTGCTAGGTTGCACTGGCCAACTCTAAATAAGACCAGGTCCATCGGACTCCTAAAACATAAGAGGGGAACCCTCTCCAAGATATTTAATACCCTGACCGGACACTGTACTATAGGAAGACATGCTCAAAGATTTGCCATTCCCTGCAACGACTTCTGTAGAAGCTGTAGGGATGAAGAGGAAGAGGAGACCATTATATATATATATATCATTCGAGAGATTTCGAACCAGACCACAGTGCTGGGTCCCTTTTCGTCTTTCTTCTACGCTCCATCTTAGTTCGAGAGACTCTCTGGATTTCTCCACAGTTCCTCTCTGGCTTGACACTAGCCTCTGTTTAATAGAAATCCGGTTCATCCTCAGGGTTTGAACCCAGTGGCTCCCCAGGACCTCCATTCTTCTGCTAGCTAGTACCGGACATTGACACAATATATGTGCTGCCGCCTCGACTTCCTCCAGGCACAGTTCACAGTTGTCATCCTCCAGAAGACCTACATATCTTCTTTAGGTGATACACGAAATTTCCATGATCTGTAGATAACGCTACCACCCATTTCAGTGTTCAGCCATTTGCGTCTGCCTGCAACCTTCCACGGTTGAACACCTTCTCTGGTGTTCCGCCACGGCCCAGTTGGTTATTAGGTGATCCACCTGCTTGTCAATTGCAGCAAATGTTTTCGGACCAGAAAACTCCGATTTTGACCCTTGCTTTGCTAAAGAGTCCGCCTTTTCGTTGCCGTCAGTCCCTACGTGCCCTCTCACCCAGAGCAGCATCATTTCATTTCGAGATGAGCACTCATTGAGTTTATGAACACATTCCAATGCTAGTGATGCATTGATATCTGTTTGCTCTTTGCGTCTAATCACTGATTGATTGTCCAGTGCTATGGTAACGTTTCTACCCTCAACCCTCTTTGAGGTCTGCACCCCATTGTATTAAAGCTGGGAAATTACCATTTGGTCCTGCGGTCTTGTAAGGAGAAAACGTTTCTATCGCCCTACTAACTGCTTCTGGCGTTACTATCCGTTCCACTTCTGTCCTATCCATTCTGTTTGCTCCTTGATTCCTCAAAGCCCAGGGCTGATCTGACTTAAAACTTCTCGGAAAGTAGTAGCAGCAGCATAACCACTTTTACTCCGTACCTCTCCAGTACACAAGATCTAACTGCATCGCCAGATTACACATATGTAGAGTAAAGTGGCAATACTTTCCAAGGCTCCTGCAGCCTCGAACCCACCAAGATCCTCCTTAACGCAAAAAGAACAATTCAGTGTTGAGGGTATTGACCGAAAGAATGAGGCAAGATCATCGGCCTATTCCCAAACTGTTAAGCGTGTGCAATACATCAGAGGACATATAATCCAACCTTGCGGACACTATTTTTTAATAAATGATCGACTAGATTGGTTCCTTGATTCCCCTAATAGTTCAGCCAAACCTTAAGATTTCTGTTCATTAACTGCAACCCATGCACAGCTTTTAATTTTTATTGATTTGCCGAAATACTCTTCAAACAGTTTGAAAAATTTGTATGTAGTTCCCAAGGACAGGAAGACATCCAGACATATACCTTGTAGTTACGTCCAAGTGAATTTATTCAATACACACCCAGATATCTATTTTTCATCGATCTGCAAACAATTTCCAAACGTATTCCTTTCACATGGCTATGGCTCTACAATTTCATGCAAATTATTAAGTTACTTAGTGTATACCTGAGAGTTGTCAGTTTCCTTCAGAAAATATCCTGAAATTCCAACAAAATTTATCTGCATTGTCTCTGAACTAAAGAAAAGGACGATAATATCCTTTAACATCATAGTCGAATGTACGTTCTACCTCTTCGAAATCAATTTTGAATTTGCATCAACATAAGCCAATGTTATGAATCCTGCCCCAAGGATATTTATGGATGGAATAAGTTCATGTTTAGACTGAATTTATACCCATCACCAGCAAACTTTTCCGTATGCACTTCAATTAGCCGGAACACAGGATGCAGTTTAATGAAACATAATTACACGCAAACCCACTAATTTCGATTAGCCAATTAATCCTGACCTCTGATGACTGTTTGAGGTCCGTCCCAGTACTAAGTGTTCCCTTTTCAATTCTAGTAATCAATTTTGTTAGCTAACCCAGTCACACACACACATTGTCCAACCATACATATTGTCACAGACATTTTCAATTACAGGCTTCGCCCAAAGGATAATGAAAAGCCAATCCGAATTCGAGTTGACCGAAAATGAATAACATTTAATATTACCAATAACAGTTGGCACACACTCTAGTGAGGGATTAGCCACCGCAACAGCATTAGATGGTCAGCCGACTGAGTTTGGCACAAGTTACATTGTGAAATGTTGCACGCACATTTTGCCCGTTGCTGGAATGATCCCCTTTTAGTCATCGACCCAACGACCATCTATCTATTAATTAAGAACAGAAGGACCTCGGGTCATACGTTCTGTGATTTTCAAATTAAAGCTTCGATATGCTCATCTGTTCGGCCAATTACCTAGATCAACATTTAACCAGTGCTGACATGAGTATGTAACAAATTTCGGTAGATATGCAAGGATAACATATCAGGAGTGGAATGTAATTGAAAAATAACATAGCCACGTTGACACGTCCTTATGAATGTATCACCATGGCTCTGGGTGAATATTTTAAACAAATATTTTGTTATAATTCATCAATGTTGGATGAACTCTCTTAAAAACGTTAATTAAATTCATTGTCTTCAAAATTGATGTGTTTTTAACCAGCTGATGGTCCTTCGAAAAATGTTATTGGTGGCATGTAGTATTCAACTGTTGGCAATGGTATAGCTCGGGCTTGATAAGACTAGAGAGAAATGAAAGTATCTGAAAGCACTTGAACACCATCTTGTTGAAGAATAATCAATCGATCGGAGAGCTCGCAGATATGTAGCTATAACTCTAAAAAGATCGTAGATATCACTTCTTCTTTTAAGGAGCAACTGCTTCACCTTATACCATGCTTCAAAAACTGAACAAATTAAAAAAAAATTCTCTCAAAAAACCTCTAGTAAGGATCCAGATCTAGATCTTTTATTGGATGTGCGTCAAAATGAAGACAATTCCATTTTAGCGTGCAGTGACTATAGTAACTACAGAAAAGATCTTTAGGCTCATGCGCAACTTCAAAGCCTTTAAGTCCAGAGGACTACGACCTCCAGGACCAGTATACAGGACGGTATCATTCTATTTTGAGTTTCAGCAATCTGAAGACGTAGTGCGTTCTTGACTTAATGCCTTTATGACGGGTTATCTGAACCTGGTCAGCATTTTCATACTGTCGACTGAGGTTGGAGCCGTCTTCATATCTAAGACAGCTGAAAGCTTACCTGTGGAACGTAAGGATCTCCGACTTATCAGTATATCTTCCTTTCTACTGAAAACGCTTGAAAGGCTGATTGATATTCATTTGCGTTAGAGCATCAATTCATTTATGATCCTTGCGCCTCAACATGCGCATTGAAAAGAAAAAATCACTCAAGACAGCTTTACATTCACTCGTGAGCATCATCGAAAGATCTCCTAAAATTAAGGAATACACCTTGGTGGCTTTCCGGTACGTCGGCTAGAAGGCTTGACAGTCGCGGTACACCCTAAGTTGGTATCTTGTCTCATTTTTTGAAACTTTTTTCTTTATAATTCCGAAGGAGTTTTTTAGCTCGCCTCCAAAAATTTGTATTCTTTTTGAGCTTTTGAAAAAGCGAAGGAGGCTTGTAACGCCCAGTGACACTAGTTCGCCTAGGTTGCCAAAGAAGTGAGCATCTAGATGGAGTAGTTTTTTTGGGATTGAGCTGGGCACGTGCTTTATAGGTGTAGAATGGTTTGTTTCACCTCCTCATCTCCACAGCTTCTGCAGAAGTTTTGTGAAAAGAGATCCTTTCAGACCTTTCAGACATTGTCCAGTAAGAACACCGATAACGTGGCTGATCTGTGATAGCTTCAACAGGAGCAACTCAGCACTACGTTTCAGATGAAACCTGGGTCAGATCTGTGTCGAAATGTTGCAAGTAGAGAGATTTTCCATCCACAGTTGGTTTTGCTAATAGCGTCCAGCTTTAGTTAGAGTTTACAAGTATCGAGGGGCATACCCAGGTTCCGCCACTTCGGCAGGATCCTCTAGCTCGTACTCTGTTTGGCGAGCTCGTCAGGCTTGCAAATCCCTGCAATGTCTCTTTACCCTGGCACCCTAGCAAAGTTGAATGTTGAACTGCTCCGTCATCTCCAGAAAAGACAAACGGCGGTTTAAAGCCGACTTGGAAGTGAAGGAGCATGATTTCAGGGATTTGATTGCCGCTTGACTGTTAGTGAAAATGCTAACATCCCTGACAGATTACAACTCAGCCAGGACAAGGCTTCCTTGATCGCCACGATCTCCGCCTGAAAAAGGCTACAATGATCTGGGAAGTGGAGAAGATACCACAGTACATCCTATCGTCAGTCTTGAAGCCGTCTGTGTAGAAGTGGACTGAACTGTTCTCTTTGGTCAGGGATGCTCGTGCGGAAGTTTCGGTCAAATAACAGGGTCGGGAGAGTGTAGTCGGTATCTTCTTGGGTAAAATTGAGGAGATCAATGATCGAGGAGTGGTCCTTATGATAGCTAGACCACTGTGAGGAGGCTTTGAGTCGGATAGCCACACTCACAGCCAATTGCTTGTCAAGAATATCTAAGGAGAGCAGGTGGAGCATAATGTCCAGCGAAGCTGAGGGAGAAGTTCTAAGTGCACCACTGTTGCACAGGTATACATAGATCTTTGCACCTTATATAGGAGATTGAAGTGAGTAGCCCTATTAAGAGCCGGCAACCAGACGATCACGCCATACAGCAGTATAACCCTGATAATGGACACGTTCATCGAGCGTATGATATGAGGTTGAAAACCCCATTTCCTAGCTATAGCCGTTTTACAGGAGTATAGGGCCACAGTTCCCATCTTTACGCGTTCAAGTAGATTGGCTTTCCAGTTTCGCTTCCTATCCAACCTTTACAGCAGAGACTGGTGCCATTAATCGTATGAGGATCAATAAGGGGAGCTTAATATTTCAGCGTAAAGAGGACAAGTTCAGTTCTGTTTTGAGGGGGTTGACCACTAGTCCGCATTTTGAGGCCCACCTGGTAAGCCTTAGCAGAGCACATTAAAGGACTTCCCTGAGAGTATCAGGGTGTTTACCGGAGGCGGCGATAGCAATGTCATTTACATAGGCAACCACTCTGCGTCCAGTCCGTTCTATGTCCGATAGCAGCCTAGTGACCATTAGATTCCACAGAATAGGAGACAAAACGCCACTTTGAGGAGTACCCCAACTAACAAGTCTTCTATTCTTCTATGTGCCGCCCAGTTGCCGCCCAAGCGATGAATCGACTTCCAGGCTTACAAGTCCATCTATGATTGTCATAGAACAGACATTGTTAAAGGGCCTCCTCACTGTCCAGGGACGTCACCATGGTAGATTCCTTGATGCTCAGTGTTTTTCAATGATGCGCACTAATGAGTGCAAGACTGTCTCGACTGATTTGCCTTTGTAAAACGCATTTTGGGACGCAGAGAGCATAAATGGGCTGATGCTCTGACATAGATGGATATTAATCCAGCCTCCCTAATGTTTTCAATAGAAAGGATGATAGGCTGATAGATCGTAGATCCTTTAGTTTCACGTGAGAATATTTTTCTGTTTCGAGTATAACGTCAACTTCAACCTTAGTCCATAGTTTGGGAATGTAGATCAGATTCAGACAACCAGACTTGGTATGTCCTTAAGCCAAGGGAGCACTAAGTCTTCTGATTGCTGAAGCTCTGCCGGAATGACACTATCTGGTCCTGGGGACTTGTATGGTTTGAAACTGTGCATGGCCCAAAGGATCTTGAATGAAGGTTTAGAGAACATTGTTTCGAATTGAGGTACAGCAACTAAGAAGCTACCAGGAAAATGCGTGTCCAGTAGAAGGTCGATGGACTCATTGGCACTCCAGTGACTATCTGGCTGCAGTAGGTGGCTCAATATAGAAGGATTTTTTTGAAGGATTTTCCGTAGCCTTGAGGCTTCGGAGAACTTTGCAATGCTTTTGAGTTTCCAGGAATGTCGATTCTCCTTCCTCAGTGAAGCTTTGTATTTCCTAAGAGACAGCTTGTAGACAATCAGCCGTCTCACTAGAGCTTTTAGCTAGTTTAAATAGGAGCCTAATTTCGTTCCTAAGAACACCTTCTTGCCTTGAGGTTTAAGAAAAGGATAAGCCAACGTCAAGATCCTTGGTGTTAATGGGTTCCATAGGCGAAATCTCTTAGATAGTTGTCTAAAGTCTTAAGCCAGTGACATCGTATTCTCCTCTAGAGCTCTTTAAGATGGAGAGCTGGTTGATCAGCAACAAAAAATTACAAACAATTTAATTTCTGCACTTCTTAGGGGACATCCTTTTTACATATTCTTAAATTCAACACAGCTTATTATACAAAAATCCGTATTATATATTTAGCAATCTATGTATGGCTTCCAGAGTATATTACACCTACTCTACTTTAAATATCACGAGAATGAATATGCCCAAGGTATTTGCTCTACCAAATGAACTCCTTTATAATCGATGAAACCTTCTTCTTGCAAAGTTTTCACGCTCCTCTATCAGCATCCTATTATTATCCTTGAAACATTATTAAATTAAACGTAGTTGTTGGCCTATTAGGCTATGCCATTTATTTCTCCATTAATAAATTATCTGCATAGAGTGTCCTTCGTCCTACATTTTCATGGACCATCTGAGAAAAGGGCAGCTTCTGCTAAACACAAACTCAGTCCCTAAGGATGAATAGGGGCTTCATGGTTCGCAGTTGTAGCACATGGTTAACGTCATTTATTTCGTCTACGTGTTTGTGTGTGTACGCCACTACGAAAAGAAGGAAACGAAGGATGTATTGAAAGAGATTTATCACTAAATGAAAATCAGATAAAAGAGAGGCGGTTCATAGCAGAACCCAGAAGTGTACCAGGTCAAGTGCTTTCAAATTAATCTTATAATACAAATAATGTTCATATTTGAACCGAGAAATTGTTTTTTTTTCTATGAAAACTGAAAACCATAACTCAACTTCAATTAGACAACTAACAAGGAACTACAATTTCATTTCCTGCGGCCACCAAACTCTGACATCTCTAGAAACGGAACATGCTCTAACTCGTCTACCATCTATGTAACTCTATGCATAATGCATTTTAAATGAAAATCCTTCGCTTTTTCTGTTCATACGTAGGGGATGATCTTTTTCAACTTCAAAACATCTAATCTCTTCCCGAGGAAGGAAAAATGTCTCCATTCCGTTCCGGTTTGAAAAACGGATTTTTGTTTACCCACAGCCATGGCATGTAGTAAGCGAAACATTTTTCTTAGGACACTGTTCTCTCCGTATCATATCCAAGGAAATGTCTCAATTTAGTAAATAAATCCCCATCCTGCCTTCGTGCACCCAACGTTCATTCATAAGAAGAGAAGATTGCATTAGCGAGATCCTTGTCGTCGAACAGAAGCAAAGCAACCACCACCCCGACCCCAACCCATTGAGTAAGATGAAGCTCGGTGAAACTAAAATGTAATATATCAACTAAGTGTGTGCGTTCCTCCCTATCTGTGGAATTCATCCTGCGGCTACTATTTCGGGATCTTGTTGATTATTTGTATGTGGCATACGCTGCTCTATTTAAAACGATGTAATTTCCTTTCGCATATCCTTTTGGATTTATCCAAATGCCAAATGCTTGCAAATATTTTTCCACTTTGTGCTCCTCTTTCGCTCTGGGTTAACTGGCAGGGATTCCATATGGGCACAGTATGTAGTGAATGAAACAATGTAACCACCATCCACACCATCAACAATATAAACCCCAACTACCGCTCTGTCATTAACATTCCCTAAAGGCGTAACGTACCACCAGTCGTCAGGAGGATTACAACGATGAGCACAACGACTGCGACGACGAATGACGAAGTGTTTAGTGTGGTTCGTTACACTTGATATATGAGAATTTCATTTAACCATTTTGTGTAATGCCAAATTCTTACCGTTATAAGGGTGCTAATAGACACTTCAGCCATGAGACGCATAATTTATGACCCATACTCTGAAATCAACATTGCATACACACAGAACAGAGGCACGCATCAGGAATTTTTGTGGGGGGTGCAGAGGGTTGATATTCGGACTTTATTTAGGCAATAGCTAGTGAGGATATCAGGTTACGTTTCTTAGTAAATGTGACTCCTGAGGCTTAGTTTTTGAACCGAAGAGTTGGTTGGTCAATGCCTTAAAGTCTTCTTTCAAAAATCAGTATCTTTCTTTCGAAGGCATCTAGTATGTTGTGGATTGTATCTTATATTGTATGTTGAGGTGGGAAAAAGTCACTTTCTCACTGCGGTGTTAAGTCCACATATGTTCTTGGGTTAGCTAGTAGATACGCCCTCTATGATAGAAGTGGTGGTTCTGTTAACAAATACCCAATTAGCACAGTTGTGCCGTTTTGATACCACAACTCATGACACCTGGATGTGGATCTAGAGCCAACCTGTGGAATTTGTGAAGTTCACTAATGTTCTTACTCGAGATCTCCTCAGCAAAATTAAAGAACTGTTTGCCTAGTCCTTGTTGTCTAGCACTGGCTAGTGTTGGACAAGTGCACATGTAGTGGATGATGGTTTCTCTTTATAGGATGCCTAGTTTGACTGCGTGATCTCCTATCGGCCAGTGTCCGGTGGTTATCGCAGCAATATCTTTGCGCGTTCTATTAATAAAATGGTTGTTTTAATCCTGCTATAGATAGGCCACATCTTTCTGAATATGACGCAGATGGTCGGCCTAGACCATTTAAGGTTGGCCTTTCTAAGATAGATCGTGGAGTTGTTTGCCTTAATTGCTCCGAGCGGGGTGTGAACTGATTCCGCAAGTGAGCTGAGCTTCGCCTGGCCAGTTCGTTGCCAACAATGCTGCTGTGACCTGTGACCCGGACCAGAGTTACCATAAATTGTCCATCTAGGGAGGCCAGCTCCTTTCGGCACTAGTTTGGATGATGTGATTACAGAGGCAATGGTTTTGATGGCAGTTTGGCTATTAATGAAAATAGCAATTTCTTATGGCTTGGGCTTAGAGGATAGTGAATAATTCCACTTGGAACACGTTGGCATCGTCCGGAAGTCTGTAAGGTTTTGAGATGTTTAGAGATTCCGAAAAAAACACCCACAGCAACCCAAAATCCATTTTTGAACCGTCAGTGTAGATCGTTAGATCGAAATTCCTAATCACCTGTCCATCTCGATATTCTTTTCTTGTACGGATTTCTACGTCGAAATGCTTTGTGAAGTTCATTGTGGGAATGATAAATGAAAAACCCATCCCGAGGCGATTATGAATTTTTGCAAATCTTTTAAAGACTTGTCGAAAATTTCTTCTAAATCTTGTAAGAAATGTCTTCCTAGAATTTTGTTTCTGATTTGACAGAGTACTGGCCAGTGACAGAGGAAGTGTAGAGTATCCTCATGCACCTCCTCGTCACCACACCCTCTGCATAGGTCGTCCGTGCTGAGTTTCATCTTCCTTGTGTGAGTGGCCACATTTTCCTGGTTGTGACACAGGAGTCGAGCGTGGTCCATCTCTCATTTGCTGCTACAAGTATTTTGTTCCCAATCGCTTGTCTCAGGTTACAAGATGGGATTTTTACTGTAGTGTCTGCTTCGTTAAGTTCAAATGATAATCCTTTTCTTGCCAGTTCATCAGCTCTTTCATTTCCCGGCACACCTTCATGTCCGGGAACCCAGCAAAGTCTTATGTTGTGCTGCGCGCCAAGAACCTGAAGCTCTTCGCGACAGCGACCTACAAGCTTCGATTTTATTTCAATGGCAGAAATCGCTTTTATTGCCGCTTGGCTGTTAATGAAGAAGGTAATATCAGCGTGTGGTAATGCCTTCATTGCAACCTTTTTTTAGCAGCTGTTGTCACTGCCAGGACCTCAGCTTGGAAAACACTGCTGTAGTCAGGGAGTCTGATCGAGCTGGACATTCCAAGAATTTCGGAAAAGAAACCTGCACCAACGCCGGTGTCCATCTTGGAACCATCCGTGTAGATGGGTATCGTTGATCCATCGTTGGTGGTTGTTTTTCGTTCCATTCTTCTCTACTGGGAAAGTAAGTGACTTGTAAAGTCAAGACGGGTGGTTATGTAGTCTGTGCATACTATATTGCCCGCATATTTCTATAGAATCTGTACGTGCCTTATCAGACTGGGTTTCCAGCTTCCAGTTTGACTTATTCGAAGGGCACTACTTGCGGCGGATTCTTGTACAAAGGGGTCTAGGGGTTTTAGGTTTAGTATTGTTTCCAGCCCCATTGTGCCAGCCCCAGTGGTGCCTATGCAGGTCATTCTTTGAATTTTTGTCATAGTCTGCAGGGTTAACCCTACGGTGCCTGTGGTACCTATGCACGCTGCTTTTTGTACCTCACTCAGTTTGGTTATGTTACAGGCTTTTTTAAGAGCTGGCCACCACCTCGACCTATAGGTGAGGATTGGACGTACGACAGTTGTATACATCCAGGGTCAATTTGGGTTGCAGTCCCCATCTTTTGCCGAAGGTTCTTTTGCAAGCGTAGAAAGCTATGCATGCTTTCTTTACTCGCTGGTCTATATTTAATTTCCAGCTAAGTTTAGGACCCAGGATGACTCCTAGGTACTTAGCACTGAACGATACGTACATTAACATCCGAAACTCAATATTCTAACCTCATATCGCAGAGCAGAGATTAGTGTTTTGCAGAGCTCTAGTCAGCTCGATGTTATAGATTTCGTCGATGGGGTTTCGTTTTACTCTGTAACCAGATTGATTGATTCTCATTCATCGTAAATGCTTCTGAAAGATTTTTCAATAACAGCGCCCCATGCGTGATACTTGATATTCAATCATGTAAAAGCACATGCTTCAAGAATGTCGGCAAATTATCCAAATTTTGTGTTAAAGTTTGAGTTCAGTTTGGACAACTTTTCGTATGACTTTTATCGTTAATAAGTCCAATTGTCACATTTGAGCAACTCCGGAAAGCTAAGACATTCAAAAAAATGCCATTGCACCACCCCAAGGATGCCGGCAACACAGTCACACTTAAAGATGGATGAGGAATACTTGGAGCATATACAGGGTGGGCCAAATACAAGTTTCTTTTTAAAAATGCTATAAAATGAACAAAATTAAATTTTATGGCTTTATTAGTAAGAGCAAACATTCCCATTAATTATGGAACACAACGTCGTTCAAGTGGCTGCCTCGGCTGGCTTCGCAGTAGCGGATTCTGTCACTCCAATTTTCCAAGACCTTGTTGATGGTTTCGGGCTGTAGCTCACGGATTGCTTGGATGATATTGGCCTTAAGTGCTTGAATCGTTTCCGGATTGTTGGCATAACATCGGTCCTTCACGGTTCCCCACAAAAGGGGTCAAATCGCAGCTCCGAGGCGGCCAATTGACATCGCCAAGAAGGCTGATAATACGATTTGGGAATTTGGTGCGCATAAGATCGATTGTGGCATGGGCTGTGTGGCATGGCGCACCATCCTGCATAAACCAGAGGTCGTCCAAATTCATTCCTTCAATTTCAGTAAAAAAAAAAGTCGGTTAACATGGCTCTGTAACGCCCACAGTTGACCGAAACGTTGTTTCCACTCCACAATCTGCACCAAACTGTCATTCTCTGTGGCGCACCGTACGACGACGGGGACCATGCGTGTTGTCCACTAGCATACCAGTCTCACTCAGTTTTTGCACGAACTTGTACGCAAGCGCGGTGGGTGCTTCATTTCGGCCAAAAACTTCTTTTCAAATAACGCACTATTTGGGCTACACAGCACTCACTTTGGAAATAAGTTTTAAATATTTCCCAACGTTGTTCAAGCGTAAAGTGACTCATTTCGTTCCACGGCCGTATGATACTGACTTTCTGTTAAGATTTCGAATGGGAAACAGTTGTCAGTGTCAAAATAACCTATGATTTAAAAAGAAACCACCAAATGGCCCACCCTGTATGGTTTCAATATGATGGCGTCACACGTCACACAATCAAAAGTGCGCCGGAGAGTGTACTAGTATTTTCATTCTAGATACAATTTGGTACATTGGTAATTACTATGTGGTGGAAAATTTTTTCATTAAATTGCGGCGTAATTGCGCCCAAAATGGCGAACCACGACTAAGTCCATCACCGTCCAAGAATAGTATTTTCGAACTTTTTATTCAATTTTAGGACAAAATATGATTTACATTCAAAAGGTTATCACATCGATTATTAAAAACTCTGTAATCAACAGGTTAAGATGTTTTTGAAAATATCCCCAAATCTGGTCAAAAAGTGTACTAAAATGAATAAGAAACTGAGAAGACTTTTTGAATTTTTGACGTTGTACTAGAAAAATCGTGTAATTCGTCAAATTTCGTTCGTTTTTAGCGTGTATTTCGGTATTTATAGTGTTTTCTTGCCACATTTCAATGTTTCTGAAATTGATAAACTGAAAAGTAAAAGAAAAGATGATTCAAGTCGAGAAACTGCAGAACTTAGAACCTTCAACCACAAGATAAAGGTTTTAAAGGTTTTTTATGGCCTTTCTTGAAAACGGTTTGAATTAGACAAAACATTTTTGAGCAAAGTTATAGGAAACGTAAAAATATTATACAACATGGTGTTCATGGACAAAATTTTAATTTTTTAAGCTAGAGAGTTGGAATTTAGGTCATCTAAGAATCCAATGGAATGGATTTGAATGAAAATAAGTTCAAAATTCGCTCACACTATTTTTCAAAATTTTTACTAGAAAATAAAAAAAATCTACTTAACCAAAATTGTTGGCTGTTACTTTCTCTATAATTCGCTCAAATAAAATGTAGGATTACGCCCATTTTTTTGGGGTGTTTTGAAAAAAAGCTTTTAATGGAATATCAAATCTGATTCGTTTGGTTGTTGAGCTCTACTCGTATGTTGGGGATTTTAGATAAAATCGTGAATTTTTGTTTCCAAATGGCATTTTTTTTAAGGAACTGGACAAATGAATTTGTATTGAAATTTTTGAAAACTTGTCATGAAAAACTGGAAAGGATACAGTGTGCTGTTTGGAAGGAATTCGCCCGATGCATGGTTTTTCAGATAAGCGATGCTCTATAAGGATGGGATGTATGCTTTTTCGATCTCGTGCTGGAACCAATCTGGTGCTGGAACAAATGAAGCCCTAGAAACAAATTAATTTATCAATTTACACAAGTTACAGTGACTCTGATATGTTAGAGAGCACCATGCATTACCTCCGCTACAAACTAGACCTTAACCGACAACTTGAAATAAATCTCCTTGAAGAACTCTCTTCTGATGAGGAATGAATATATGTGTTAGAATGTTATAATTCCCAATGGACAACCTTCCTGTATGAAAAGAGCCAAACCACATCATAACAGCCTTAATTACCTTCTTAGGTCCCATACCCCCTTGTAGGTCGTAGAGCCTCTACTACTAGAAATATATCGTATGTCTGCCTAACTTTTTCCTAGCTACTGTGACTCCTCATGAACTTTCCTGTATCTTGTGTGTCTTGGTCGAAGCGGATTCCATTACATCGCCAGAAGATCCACAAGATACTTCATAGACAACGATTCAGGAACGTTTGCAGATTTTTCTGATATTGGAGGATATTTTCCGGGCATTGCACCTAAATAGCATTTGGGATTCAATACGCCATGAGACTTACTTTTTTTAGAAAGCTCAATGATGATTCTATTTTCCAATTTTCGGGATAGAAGGTCAAATTGTCAGACCATGTCTACCATTGAGGGTAGGACCTCCGCAGATGCTGCTGGCGCCCCACCGCCTTGTTGTTTCTGAGTGCCTTAATCTCTGAAGTGATCTCATCTTTGCTAAGGGTAGAGATGCGGATACAACCAATTGTAACCTCGGGGAGCCTATTTTAATACACGGTTCAGAACTGTAGTTAAATGTTCCTTCCTTCTCCTGAGTTGATCCTCATCCGAAATAAGTTAAGATCGCATGTTCTCTAAAGCTCTGCCCACCTGTCATCTCTTTAGTCATTCTGCAATTACATCTATATTTGGTGCACTGTAACACTTGCTCGTTTCTTCCTAATACTGTGGTTGCTGATATAGGAGCTCCTAGAGCGTTTCGTTTCCCGATTAGCTCTGTCTTCCTTGGAATCTTCCATAACATTTCAATGTTCTTGGCAGCGCTATTCTATCTCTATTACTTGAATTGTTATTTACGCCGTATAGCCATAGCTATATAGGAAGACCTTTGAACCATATTGTATATTGGGTCTTAACTAACGATATTCAATCAGATTCATCATTTGTTAATCCATTTACGATTTCGAAGTTTTCTCGTAGACGCTGAGGCCAAAACTGGCCTGGAACACGATAACAGTTGAAACATGTTTAAGAACTTAAAGCATCCGATAAGACATCAGAGATTCCACCTTTTCATTCCCATTCATAAATACAGAGGTTTCAGCTACGATCAGAGTACTCAAAGTAAATAAAGTGATGGGGTTTGATGGGCAGCTACATACGTCATAAATCACATCATCTGCTGCATCTCTCTCATGAATGACTACAAAGATTACAATGACTTGTGACACCAGATGTACATGTTTTCATAATCTAGATACACAAATCACAGCCTTTACCTACATGTCTCTGGTCTATCTCTCTAATAACCATTTATTAACTGTTTTCTGTACTATTTTCCCAGCGATAAACGCCTTGTAATTGGTTAATCAAAATTCAAGCAATTCAATTCCGATTATCAAACGTCCGTAATAGCAGTCCTACCACAATCAATTCAAGCATCTACTAGTAAACCATTAAGAAAGCTATAATTAATCAGCAAATCATCATCACTGGACACATCCACTCGAGCACCCATTTCAACTGAATTCACATTATATACCAATAATAGTAAGCCCATTTGCCACCACCATCTTTCGACTTCCGCCAGGACAGACGCACAATGATCATCATTTATGCTCATTAATGTTTTGCATGCGGATTAACATGCCAGTTCATCGGTACCTCTCTGTCGATGTTGCGAATGTTCCATTCCTCTGGCGAAATAAAAAAAAACATTTTTGTAAATCATTTATCCACATGTTCGTTTAACCATTTCCGCTTGCAAGCCAATGCAAGGACTCCCCTGAAATAGGAGGACGTATACTCGCTGCTCGCATTATGATACATATCTAGATTCAACAGGAAGGCCTTACAACATCAAATTGACAACCGACATTTATGTATGTTGGCGAGACGATCAAGAGGCCAGAAAAGGGTAGTGTAGCAGCATCCTGTAGCTCTGGCTTTTGAATTAAACGATGTTCGGATGCTCAACCGCTGACAGGCAACCAAATGGGGCTTTATTTGTTCCCTGATGGGTGGGTTGTGTCCTGTCATAGGGATGTGTTGCCACACATATGGCTAACGTATTACAGACATCGGATTGTTATTGATTGGATTTAGTGAATTTACACTTTGGATACAGTGCATGTCCTTAGTCCCTGTCCCAGGGCTATCCTGTGACGCAATATTTTATGCGAAGTGTTATTTTCAAATTTAATTTTAAGTTTTATAGGAATTAGGAATACCTACAGAAAGGGTTTTTTGAAACTGATGGACGTACATATAAGGGGGGATATCGTCATTCTTATACTTTAAAAATTGGACCGTTTTATGGTGAACATTGAGAGAACATTTCAAGGAACCAACAAAAGTAAACGACACAGTTTCACAGTTTCACAGATTCCTATTGGAGAATCGAGTTGAATCCTTTTCTGAACTTAGTTACAAAGCCCTTTATACCATAGTTAGAAGGAGAGACAGCGTCATCTGCAAAACTCCGCCAGAGAGCCGGAGAACCTTCCTCAGATGCTAATGGCTTATACTATTGACATGTACGATTCTTATACTCCTCCTGATATAGATCGGCAGAACAAATTATTGGTGTTTCTTCTAAAACCTGGAAAAAAGGACTACACCGAAGCGAAGATCTTCAGACCGGTCAGCCTAACATCATTTCTGTTGAAAATAATCAAACGAATTGTGGTGGATCATATGGAGAGCACGGGGCTGAAAGGGTGTCATTTGAGTAGTAGGCAACATGCATACAGAGCTGGCAGGTCTACGGAAACAGCGCTACACCAGGTGGTATACGTTGCGGTAGAGGAGATGAATACCGAAGGGGAACTTCAAGACTTAGAGGAAGGCTTAGCAGAGGTTGCTCGCAAGGAGGAGTTTTGTTACCTACTCGGTGGAATATAACTGTGAATTCTCTCCTGAGAAGACTTGAAGAGACTGGTATCCACACTGTGGAATATGACGATGACATACATATGTAGCAATAAAGGCAAGAGGCAAATTCATGAACGTCACAGCACATACCTTGAGAAATGCTCTTCGAGTGGTGGAGCGGTGGTGTCCGTTACGACGGCTCTCCATTAATGCGGAAAAGACAGATCGAATCAAGGAAGAGGCAATTTCTGGAATTTCAACGCCTGACATTTTTTGGATGGCAGCTACATGTGACTAGGAATGCAAAGTATCTGGGTGCGTACCTAGATGCTGGACTAACTTGGAACCTCCTTGTGGAAGAGAAGATTAGAGAGGCGAAAAGGGTGCTTCTTCAGTGCAAACGAGTATGTGAACTAAGGTGGGGAATCTCGCCGAGTTTAGCATACTGGATGTATACGATGATAGTTAGACCGATTATCACGTATGCGCCAGTTGTATGGTGGCATAAAGCCACCCAGGAAACTGTAAAGAAGCACTTAGATAGGGTCCAACGTCTGTCATGTTTAGAGATCGCCAATATGCGCAATGGAAGTGATCAGGGTCAGGTGGCGGATAGAAACGTTACCATAGCACTGGACAATCAATCAGTCATTAGAACCATCGAGCAAACAGATATCAATACATCACTGGCATTGGAATGTGTTCATAAGCTAAATGAGCGCTCATCTCGAAATGCGATGCCACTAAGGGCACGTAGGGACTGAGGTCAACGAAAAGGCGAACTCTCTAGCAAAGCCAGGGTCAACCTCGAAGTTTCCTGGTCCGGAAAAATTTGCTGCAATTGGCAAAGGAATAGTAGAGCACCTAATTAGCAACTGGGCTGCAGCGAAATACCAGAAAAGGTGTTCAACCGTGGAAGGTTGCAGGCAGACGCAAATGGTTATAAAAATGCCGAGTGGTACCACTCACAGAGAAGTTCTAAGCTTACGGCAAAAAACACTGAAATGGGTGGTAGCGTTATTTACAGGTCATGGAAATTTCGGGTATCACATAAAAAAGATGAGTCTTCTGGACGATGATACCTCTAAAATGTGCCTGGAGGAAATCGGGACGGCAGCACATATATTGTGTCAATGTCCGGCACTAGCTTGCAAAAGAATAGAGGCCCTGCGGAGCCACTGGGTAGAAACCCAGAGGATGAACCAGATTTCTGTTAAACTAGCTCCTGACATTGACACGAGGAATCAAAGCCAGAGAGGAACTATGGAGAAATCTAGATGGACTCTCGGGTCAAGATGAATCGTGAAAGAGAGTCGAAAAGGGACCCAACCCAACACTGTGATCTGGTTCGCAATCTCTTTAATAATATGTATACATACATACATATATCTAATGAATTCACTATAAGTGTGCGGAAAGGTGCTTTATGACGTCGAAAAGTAGTACGAACTTACGAAATGTACGAAACGTTGCCGCGATATTTTCACCGATTTTGTAGTGAATTTAACTTGACATCTCTAGTTGGATGACAGTTTATATCCTCAACCTCTCATCTGTGAGGATGTCAATGGCTATAACAAAGTTGGCCTCGTCTGAGATGACCATAGTAGCGCATAGTGTCTGTATTTTATTTTACTATATAGTTACTCCGATAGGTAGCGTTAATCCATCGTACATAATGCTCCACAATAGCGGCCCTAAGATCGATCCCTGTGGGACTCCCGCTTGAATTCTTAGTATTAAACCTCGTCATCGGTATTTTACCTTAGCTTCCTGTTGTTGAAATAGTTTGTCGCTATACGCAACAAGTAATATGCCGTATCGAACCTGGAGAGTTTAAAGCGTTTTTGATGTCCAATGCTTCAACTGCACAGTAATTTCTCGTACCATACTTCCATCTTTTTTCATCGATGGCACCTTCTGCGATATCAACTACCACTCTGTTAGGATCCACAGTAGATGGCGCTTTCCGGAAGCCAAATTGGTGGTCTGAGTGAGCTCCTACATATATCGTCTTCTATTGTGAGGAGGTAATCTTTTATAAATTACCTTCTCGAAGACCTTGCCCATGGTGCCCAGTAAACATACGATGTTGGTTCTCCTGGAGGCTCTGCTCGTTAGACATGTTTCTAGTTTCCGTTCTCCCTCTTTTGATTCCTTGCATATGGTCCTTCAAATTGATGCCCTAAACCCTCTTTAAGCATTTCCGAACATGATTAAAACATGTTGCACTTTTCAATTCAATTTCAAACACATAAATCACTTCAAACCGTGCATGGTAACCTCAACAAATATTTTTTTTCTCCAGTTTCGTTATTAGATTTACTGTACACGCAATTAATTTATTGCATTCGAAAAAAATGGATAAAATTTCAGTCCAATTAAAAGTAACCGCAATTTGTTTTTTTTTTTTTTTTTGTTTTTTTCTGGAAAACGCGTTAAATCACAAACTAATTGCATTAATTCATTCCAGCTTCTCTGTCGCGCAGGATGTGAATGGTCAGAGTTTAAGTGCCACCACTACTTTTGCATGGTTACATCCTGGTGCTACTGAAAACATGCAGGTGTATCCATTTTTGCGCAACAAGAATGCAGGAAATACAGCCACAGCCACCGACGCCAACGGTGGTCACTTATTAGGCCCTGGCGCCCAACAAATCCCAGAATAACAACAGAAAGCAAACCTCAAAACGCTTTTAAAAGTTAATGATCATGCCCGTCACACAGGGACATGACTAGTCTCCAGGACCTTTTATCAACTTGAACGAGAGTGCATGGCGAGCAGAAATAAATTTAATTACTTAGGGCATAAATATATACATATGTACATAGGTATGCATTTTTTTTTTCTGTGAACCCAGTAAGGCCCTGGACAACAAAAAAAAAAACAACATCCATTGCAGCTCCCTGGTGCATCTTATTTATTTTTGTATTTAAACTCCCTTTAGGCTGCATTCAGTGACCGCTGCTACCACTGAAGTTGGTTGGATAGATGGATGGATGGATGGATGGATGAGCCTTTTTGTTGTTTTTGTGTTTTTTTTTTTTTGGTTTTGGTTTTGGTTTTTGGTGTTGTTGTCTGCTGGCTATGGTCCATTTTGTTTATATTTCCAGTGTTGTGTATTTACCTGTTTATTTATCTGCATTAATATGATGTCGGTACGAAACCTCCTTCAGCTGTTGAAAATACCAAATCCATTGCCAGGTTAGTGTCGGGCTGATAAAAAAAAACCAGTCGTCACGTAGGGCGCCACTTTGTTTTGTATCAGTGAACTTGGAATGGTGTTTATTGAGGGACGTTGTGGTTTAGCGTGTGGCGCTTAATAGTCTTTCTGTAAATCAGTAAGTTTATTCAAATCAATATCAAAATTTCCCTAAAAAGGGAGCTGACGTACGTTCCAGTCAGTATGCGTACAGAAAAGGTGCGAAAAGGTACGGAAGGTACTGATAGAAGGAGCACTTTGCTCTAGAGAATTGGTTATCTCGATATTATAGTGCCCTACTGCTGTTGGTGAGCTATCATCTCTACAAATTTTCATTAGGAAGGCGGCTACTAGATGCGTTCTTAGACTGCAAGAAAATGGATGCACAATCAAGCGGATCTTGTGGGACACCTTAATAAATAGGGTCAGCCAACAGGATGTGTCATTGTATGGATTTATCTGACGCATGCCACCAGACAACTACCTCTGTGACTTATGACCGAGATGCAGAGCCATCGTTCTATTGTTTGTAGAAGGAATGAATAATAGGTCTAAGACCTTTTGGAGGAACATGAGAGCATTTACCAGCTTTGGGTATGAAAACCACCTTAACTTCTCTCCATACTTTTGGAATGTGAACCATATACAGACAGCTCTTAAAAATATTTACCAGCGTACCTAACATAATATCCATAGTTCAGTTCCTGAGTGTTACAAGGGGGCCTAAGAAGATCGGGGGTAGCTAAGTTTTTTGAAAGTTTCCCTTTAGATATATTTGACATAGTTGGTTTTACGAAGATTTCGAAAAGCCGTCAGGCTAGGTATTCCCCTATAATTGAAAGTATCGATGATCAAAAAAGGAATGCTGACTTGATACCTTCGAATTTTGAATCAACTGATAAATGTTGTCGGAGACAAGGCTAATATCTAAAACTTCTTGTCGGTTCTTAGTAATAAAATTGGGTTCATTATCTAAATTGCACACAAGATGAGAGTCCATACGATTCCCATGAAGAGAGTTCATACCATCATGGGCAAGGTACCCCGATACCAAATAATAGCGACCTTTATTGGTGTCCAATTTGGCTGCCGTTATGTCTCAAACGCTGTAATTAGGGAGTAAAGTTACTTTTAGGCTACGTTTTACCAATATGCAGGATCTAGGTCTAGTCTAGAACATACAGGGTTGTGTATTCAGGAGCCTTGAGTCCAGTCACAAAATTGCCAACAACCCAAGGTTGTTGGACCAATACGATGTCTTCTTCATCTTCGGATAGACGAAGAAGAAGGCTGTTAGAAGCTGTAATGGCGTGATTGAGGTTAATCTGTACTACCTGCAGCATTATGGCTACAATCAGGCAGAGAAGCCTCCTCCATTATGTTAGTATTCATGCCTTCCGAGTACGAAGATGAAGCCAAGAGTTCATCCTCACTCAAAAGGACATTAGTTAAAAAAAATTGTCCATCTCCATGTCTGATCTAGTGTCTTCATCGACTAGTGATGGCTTATCAGGCGACGGTTGTGAATCATCATTTTGCATAGAGGGAAAGGAAGATCATGGGTCTGCGGTATCGGGAGTCGAATCAAGGGGATAAGAAGTCAATTTGCCAGTATCTAACTCATCCTTTTTCTATACGTTCAAAGTAATAGCACCCATATCTTATGGAACCTTCAGTGTTCGCCGGAGGAGCAAGAGATCCTTTGCTGATCACAATAAGCGCGTATCTATACAGACCTCCTTGTTTCTCCAGCTTAGGGACCTTCCAGTATTTCATCCGCTTTTTAGGGTTCGGCTTGGAGCTGTGAATATTAGGTCAGTTAGTGATATTATCCTTTGCAACAACCTCGAGTTTTGCTCCTGGTCGTACCTCCCCTAATTTGCCTACGGCTTTTTATAAGGATTGTAAGATCTCTTATCCAATCACAAATTGGAGGTGGGCCTGGGTTCTCTTTCATGATATCCAAAAAGGCAGCTGAAATTTTTGCTGGAATCATTTTTCACATCTCTGGAACAATGTCAATCACCGCCACATTTATTTTCCTCACCTCACTGAAGGACTTAGATGTGAGGTTGTAGGGCCTGGAAAAAGTGTTGGTGTAGTGCACTTTAGCCCTTTTGGAAACGGAAACGGTTCCTTCCAACGATCTGTGAGACTTTGACGGTAAGTCGGTGCTTATCCCAGTAGGTTCAGATGTGACAATTTTCTTTGCCCATACCCTCCGGAATATTTCCGAAGTGTGGAAGAACTCGGCTGGCTGTGGGACGATGTTTGGAGGTCTATTTTGAAGGGGCTTTGTGATTAAAAAAGCGTCCATTGTGGACGCTGGGTTTGATTTAGGCTCTACGCGGCTTTTGACACTATTAAACTATGTGTAGCCACAGTCCTCTTTTTTTTTTTTGTCGGGTTAGGAAACACTCCACTAGAGCACTCAGACATAACTGGTCCAATATCCAGTATTACCCATTTTTCTGGAATTTCTTCGACTTTCGGAGAAAGCCGAGAATGCACTTCAGTGATAAGGAGCTTACAGTATCAGCACTCACCACATCAGCGCCGACGATCTGCCACCTGATCCGAGGAAAGGCAGGGCAATAACAAAGGAAATGATCCGAAGTATCGTCGCCTTCTCCACAAGCGTCGCAGACAGAGGTATCTCTTAAGCCTGGCACACTAAGATGTTTAGCAAACGGAAAGTGTCCCGTAAGAACGCATAGTGAAAACTAGTGTTGTCGGTCTCCACGAAGACTCCAGCACTAGCCCCTTGACAAGTTTTAGAGCCATCCGTGAAGATTCGACTACAGCCCAGTCCAGGCTCAAACTCTGGCCGAAGCCAGTCCTGAACGCAAGGAAAGTCGACTCGAAATTTACACAGTAGCCGAAGTTTCGGTGTCATTGCATCTGACGGCATATCCATGGAACTAGGATCGTAGGATAAGTGTCGCGCAAGGTCATTGAAACTACAGTGCGGATGATACCAAAAGCCACCCTGTCTAAGACGATAGATTGCTTTGATAGTACAGCCCATGATAAAAGTATCAAGGTGAGGTAAATCAAGCAGAGCATCTTGAGCAGAGCCAGGCGTACTCGGGAAAGCTCCCGTGCAGCAGAGACAGGCCGTTCTTTGGAGTCCTCTTACTTTCCACCTCTTAATTTTTTTTCATATTTCTAGAACTCATAGGATTCTACGAGTAGCAGAGCAAAGGATCTGTACAGAGATCCGCAGTATACACATAAGGCTAGCTAATCTGGATATTGCCAAGTATTCCGAATACTCCGTTAAAGACTGAGCTTTTTTTTTTATAATGGTGGACTCCCATCCAGGTTGATGCTCGGCATGGGTCGTATGACACCTTGATCCACTCCACTGGACAAAAGAGGGAAATTGATAGGATAAAAGGGAAGTGGGTAGGATGGGAGGGATAAGGTCGACTATATCTTAGCTGCATGTCTCATCTGTGGACATTGTCAAGTAGGGGATCAGAACCTTACTATGGTGTGACATAGAATACCGGTGCCAATAGCTGGGCGCTGATTAAGAACTGGGAACTCAAACTATTGAACTTAATAGTTTTCTTTTATAGGGCGGCACAATTCGACCAATTGATAATAGGGATTAGAACAGTGAAAATTTCCCAAAAAATGGAAAGAGGGAAAGGCCACCATACTTGTATTTATAAAAAAAAGGGAATCCAAGGTGGGAAGAAACTGGAGGGGCACATACCTACTCGTGAACACAATTCCCAAAATGATATTGGATCGAATTAAAGAATATCTGGAGTCCATTCTTAATGACGAACAACCACGATCCTTGTATATGAGAACATAAACATCTTACGGAACGTAAAGTGGAATTCGTCGAGTACAGATCCCGTCTTTATCTGCTTTTTATCGACTTTAAGAAGGGTGTTGACAGGATTAGTAGAGAATTCATCTAGTGTTCCCAAAGCAGGAGAGGTGTTGCTTGGAAACTCAAAAACGCGACCTATGAGGATGCTAAGTGTCATGTCTTGCATAATGGTACGATGTCCAGTGATTATGAAGTCCAAACAGCTGCGAGGGACTGGATGTCCTCCATCCAGACTTACCGATATTTGTTTGTTCTTACTGGGAATTTTGAACTTTTCAAATACATTTCGAAAACGTCTTGTGTGTATTTGGAGAATCTTTCCACGGTCATCTTGAGCAAAGGAATCCTAAGTGGTAGGCAAAACTTTAACCAGGCTCATCATAGCATCAGATTCATCCTCATTAAAATTGCAATATAATAAGGGCGCATAGATAAAACCTCAACTCCCTATATAAAGTTGGCTATTCCAGCCCTGTTCGTTGCACAATACAAAAACCATATCCACACTTCAATAGATACGAATGTTGGTAGAAGGTAGATTGACATATGAGCCTTAATTACAGGTACACGAAACCGATGGCTCTAGACCCGATGGGAAGTCCCCTTTGTAGTTTTTCGATGGGGACAATAAATTGTATAAATTTAAATTTGCAATCGAAACGGTCACCATATGACCTCCACAGAGCCTCCCCCGTTCTGTGTTGAAATGCATTGTATGTACAAATAGTAAAAATAAAATTATCGAAAAGTCCCCACCTTCTGCGAACCAAGTGCAATTATTGGTGCATGGTGAACCTACATAAGGTACACAGCATGCAGTGGCAATGCCTAGCATCCAGGTTTCATCCGAACAGGATGAGGTGCTGTTCTCATAATTGAATGAATGATGGAAGCATCGAAAAGCTTTGCTGTCCAGGTATGCAAAGTTAATCCTTTTGTTCGATTAATGGATGTGTAAACAACGAAAGATGGTTAGCCATCAGGCGGCCATTTCACTTATCCCCTTTGTAGCTTTTAGCAGACTCTATAGACTGGTTCGATGGGTTTTGACCCATACGGCTTTTAACTCCTACCTTGGATATTATTTTTTTTGTGGTCTTCGAACATTATTGTCTATTAAATCGGCATTTATACGTAGGTACCCGTCCCTGATTTTAAGTAATAAAAAATGTCAAGGGTAATGGATTAAAAAAGAAACACGAACAGGATTTATCGCTTTCTAAACGGAGAAGGTTTTTAAATCGATATTCTCCACAAAATCCGACGAACTTTTTTCGAATCTTAATTAGAGGATTTACATTCGTTTGATTGGATTGAATTTGAAATGAAAATCGAGTAACAGCGAGGGACTTGAAACTGTCTGGAATCTAGAGAAGTGGTTGGCATGGTACTATGGTACCTACCTCGGTATAAATTCAGTCATTTAGGGAGTGAAGGTAGAAAAAAGTAATTCGTGAGGATAGCCGCATTCAAATGAATTCGTTTCATTTGTTGATTGTAGAGATTTCATTGACAGAGTAGAGTAGGAATTTTATTTCTTTTTAAGAGAATGGAGACAGTTTGGCGAATAAGTAAATTAGTCCAGTCATCTTAGGCAAGGAAAAGAAGGGGAAGCTGGATACATATGCTCTCTTTTTTTACTTAACATCTTCTAGATCTAATGAAAAGTAGTTGAGCACTTGGTTATGTGCGAAGAACATGGACAAGGGCAATATTCTTCCCGAATGTGTGAAGAATGACACAATCTCGCGAAAATCCTTTAGATCCATTAGGAATGTCTAAGGATAATAAACGACCTACAAAAACCTCGTGGGAGCATCATCTAAAGCATCTGTAAATAATGAAAAAGAGCCATTGCAACCGAACTAACTGCTTCAAAATGGAACACAACGTTTCGGATACAGAAGCGAAACTCTGTTGACGATCGTTGTCTGTCATATACGGACAACGATCGGTTTCTGGAACGTCAAGACCCCCCTATACTGATTCCAGGAAGAACCACGAAATCCCAGATTCCACCAACTAGAACGTGAGTTCACGCGATATACAATAACATAAAGTTTGAAAAAAAAAACAATGTCATGCTGTAGTCTGATAGGGCAGCTAGGAGCTCGAGGTTGTCCGGGGTAGGACTGATGCTAACTCCAGCAGAAAACTCATAGTGATCGGATATTGACGGCTAGATACTAGAATAAGAAAAATTACCATCATGCAGTGGTCCGGTCGAAGACGTGTGATACGTCACTAAGTCACTCTTCGGTTTTAGAACTCCCAACAACATCCAGTGAAGAGTTTAGGTAACTCTCTGATTTCGGATGATGATCATCTCACTAGATGGAGAGAACTTTTCACTACAGCCCTTAACTACTTAGACGATGATGATATGACCGTGAACTCTAATCAGTCTTCGGAAGCAATAAATGTTCGAATTCGCAACGAACCTCTTAAGAAAACCGAAATAACAACATCAATCAATTCATGCATCCCTGCCGAACTATTTCAAGCGGCGTGCGCTCTATATATCGGTAAGACTCCTACACCAGCTTATACGAAGTAATCTACGCAGGAATGCAAAAAAATGACAATCATCAAGATTCCGAAAAAGGATAATCTAATGGATAGGCGTTTTACTAGCTCTACCCAACTCTCGAAGTCGAAGGAAAAGGCAAGCTTGCACATTGGATCCTCCTGCATTGACCACATAAACACCTTACGGATCACAATAAAGCAATGCGTTGAGTACAGTCGCCGCTACAATCTGTTTATCAACTTCAAGAAGACTGTAGATAGCTTGAATCGAGATGCTATCTGGTCCTTTATTCGTATAGGAGAGGCAGCTATTCTCAAGGCTACATACGAGGGTAGTTAGTGTCACATCTTACACAATTGTAAGGTGTCAGAGGATTTTAAAGTTTACAGTGGAGTACATCAAGATTGTATACTGTCAACCCTGTTCTTCTTTGGTGTTCATCAGCGATAACTCAGATGGACGTATACGGTGGGCCAACAGAGTGAGGTCCAATTTTACCCCGAACTGTAGCGCTACTTAAGAAGAACAGAGTGAGACTAAGTACAACGAGGATATTCTTAAATAAATTGCAAAGAAAACTGATTTCATTATGAAGATAATCCTGCCAATAGTCCAGTCATTGCAAGAGAGTAATACAAAACATACAAAGAGCAAGGAGATCCTCCAAATTGATCCCTTCTTCTGGACTCACCCAGACATGACATGATCAAGAATTATTGCTTAAAAAAAAAGCCCGAGAAAAACGTAAACCTAGCTAAGATCAAAGGATTTGATCAGAATAACAAATTCACCTTCTAATGATCATTAGAGACACGTATGATTACAGGTCCAGTTAACACACTAGCAAGGAACGGCTTGAAAACCACATTCTTGGGATCGGACGTTGCAACGTAAAGAAGTGGACTGAGACAAATCAAAGAACTTCTGGAAAACTAGAACCAGGAAAGGAGTAAAATCTACCGAAGATTATCAGGCTTTTAACAGACATGTCAACTGATCATGTGAACTTAAGGAGTATCTCACGAAAGTGGGTATAGAACAACCACCAGTACACCTTGTAAAACACTAATTTACAGAAAAAGAACCACCTGAAATAATATTTCCTTTCAGAAACAGATGTGACGGAAACGACAGAAAGAGGGAGAGAATATTTTGGAACAATGCTACTTACATAGATAACAGCATTATGACATGAAATCCTTTAATTAGCCTTCCGCAGCTTTCTGGGAAAATGCAAAAATAATAACTAGGACACGCAGGCTTTTGCGCTGAATTCTCCTGAGTAGACGGTGGACAAAATGCAGTCGTGCGAATATATAGGAGCACAAGCGTTCTCACCTTAGCCTCTCACTATCAACTCGTATTCTACACCGCCACGTTAGTGGCTGCTGGGTGCCTAGTACCTCGACTGGAGATTGGATAACCAACCCCTTTGGACAGTCGTTGGTGGTAGTAGACCGGACTTCCTCTTGTTCTGGATAGCAATGAACGAATCCATCTAGAGATGGAATCAACAGTGGGGTCCACAGCTACAGTTAGGCCGAACTATCTAGTGTCATCTCTATATATATGAGCTGCTTCGACATATTCGAATCACAGGTCTATAGGGATTTCCATTACTGAGTCAGGGTGTTGGAAAAGAGTTGGTGCCGGATGAACCATTAATGGGCCAAAGGCGGCGTTCATATCCCCGCAGTTAGTTACTGATTCCGGAAAGTTCAGCCCCTCGTCCTAGGGGTATAAAAGGCTTGGTGTTACGAAGCAACAACGAATTTCAGATAATGATGACTCTACTGTTAACGAGCCTAGCAATCGAAATACGGACAATGACGTTCGGTTCTGCACGTGGAATGTTCGAATCCTTAACAGACCGCGTGCAGCCGAAGAATTAGCAGAGGCCGTAGACTCATATAAAGCAAACATCACTGCCATCCAGTAAGTGATCCCATCGCACAAAAAAAGTACGGGCAAAAAAGGGATGAAACATACAGAAAAGCTACAATCCGTCTGGACTGTGACGTCTATTACGGTGATTTCGGTAGACTTAGGCAAGAAGTCCTAAGCTTTCTACACGTGAGTGAGCGTCTTATGACTATCCCCATCAAGGCTAAAGACAAGGACGACGCCACTAAAGAATGTTTCTACGAGTTCCTCGACAAAACTTACGACCAATGTCCCAATCGTATTGGATGACATTAACGCAAAGATAGAAAAGGAGGACATCTCCGGTACGACGATTGGCAAGCATAGCCTTTACGACAAAACGTCCGGGAACGGACTTAGGCTAATTAACTTCGCTGCGGGGCGAAACGTCACTAAAAATATAGACGGTTTCCTTATCTCAATATCCCCAAGGGGACATGTCGGTATCCTGATCATGAAGCGGTCAACCAAATTGATCATATTGCCATCGACGTAAGGCATGCCTCCAATATTCCGTATCACCGAATCTTCCGAACAGCTGAAAGAGCACGAAAGAGAGAAGCTACACCCCAGACTACACTCCAGGTAAAAATAACGTGTCAAGCCAACAACACCCGTAGCCTGTGAAGATGAAGAAGGAAACCTCGTAGTAGAGCCTCAGTCGGTTCTGATAATATAGAAAAAAAACTTCTCCTGCAGACTGTTTAACGGCGACGAAGACCAACATCCCGCTTTCAGGATGTTGGTTTTCGTTGTTGGCAGGACCATTCAACATAGATGACGATAGCCAAGACTTCCGTCCCCCTGGAGGATAGCAATATCGAAGCTTAAGTCCGACAAGCCGAGGTATTCAAAGCAGCTGGAAATAATCTGGGAGATAGCATACACCAACTCTCTACAATTTGATCAGATGAGTGTATGCCTGATGAATGGAATCCTAGCATCGTTTGCCCGATCCACAAGAAAGGAGAGGAGGAGACCCCCTCAATTGGGCCAATTACAGAGGTATAAGTCTCCTCAACATCGCGTACAAGATCTTATCTGCCATATTGAGTGAATGTCTGAAACCCTTCCTCAACAATTTGATCAGCCCCTATCAGTGTGGTTTCAGACCAGGAAAGTCCACAATCGATCGAATCTTCACACTTCGGTAGATCCTGCAGAAAACTCAAGAAGTCCAGATCGATACCCACCTTCTTTTCATCGATTTTAAGGCCGCATATGACAGCATCTATAGAGACGAGCTACACAGAGCCATGTCTAGTTTTGGCATCCCTGCCAAACTCGTTCGTCTGTGCAGGATGGCGATGGAGAACGCTCGCTGCTGCATCAAGGTTGGTAACTATCTCACCGAGACCTTTGATGTCGAATAAGGATTTAGACAAGGTAGCTATTTTTTGGGCAAATGAGTTGCAAGGCCGCATCCCGAACAACTAAGTAGACTCTATATAAGACCGTCATTATCCCAGTCCTCCTTTATGGGGCTGAAACATGGACTTTATCGAAAGCGGATGAAGATATTTTATTATTATTATTATTATTATTAATTCAACAAAAGAGTTTAACAAGATACTACTAGATATTAAGATCTTATAATTAAGTATCAAGATAGAATTTACAAGTTCATATTAACAGAAGAAATGAGAAACAAAAAAGAAAAAAGAAAAGAATAAATAACTTTATACACTAACTAGAATTCAGCAACTTAAATTAATGTGATTTTAATGATTTTAAAGATTTTAATTAATATTAGGAAAATGCATTTGTAAACAATTATAAATTAGATTAGATTAATAAGGATCAGAAAATAAAATAAAATGGAGAATAGATATAAAATAAAATAGATATAAAATGGCTTCAATTGGTGCTTGATAAATGCGAAAAAAGCTTCCTCTGAAATTCGGTGGAAGAGCTTGTTCTCTGCAAATCAACCGGAAGTCTATTCCATAGTCGAATTGCAGTGACAAAGAATGATCGCTCAGCAATGGTGTGTGCAAATCGGGGCAGGATTAGGCGTAGACCCCTACCGGATTGGGCAAAACGGAGCATTTCGTTCAGATACACAGGACAGTTATTATGAATGATGGCATGCAACTTTAGTAAGTTACGGAAGTCAACGTAATCATTAAGGCATATTCCCAGTAGAGATGTTTTAAGATGTGAGACACTGGTATATCTCGGTATGTTATAAATGAAACGGAGACAATCATTGAATGCTACGTTTAATTTATGTTTGCATTCGTAATCGAGGGTGGCATATACGGAGCAGTTGAATAAGAAAAAAGGCATTATAAGGCTTTTAACTAACCGCAGTTTCATATTCGGGACAAGGAGGCTGGCAGAGCATCTCAAGCTGCGCAATCCAGAGTAGATTCGCCCAATTGTTGACGAGATGGCGTCGCAACAGCTTAACTTATTGTTTAACGTAAAGCCAAGGTACTTCACTTTATTCACATATGGAATAACTTGATCATTAAGAATAATGCGGGGAAATTCTGTGGGTCTCACTTCACTCCTTGAACATAACATCGCCAGAGTCTTAGAGGGATTAAGTTTAAGCATATTGATATCCGACCAGTGTTGAATTCTTGCCAGATCTTCATTCATCCTAGCTACTAAGTCCTCCATCAGGCCTACTGAACGACATATGTAAATCAAGACATCGTCCGCATACATATGTGTATTGCAAGAGACTACAGAATCCGGTAGATCATTAATATATAATGAAAATAATAGCGGTCCCAATACCGATCCTTGTGGAACTCCTATATTTACAGTAAGTGGTCTAGAAGTACCACCATCGGTATTGACTATTTGAACTCTGTCTCTAAGATAGTTATGTACCAAACGAAGAGCAGTACTTGAAAAATTAAAATTATTTTTCAGTTTTGACATTAAGATCGAGTGATCAATGCAGTCGAAAGCCTTTGAAAAGTCTAAGAGTAACAATAGACCGATTTTGTCTGAGTCCAGTTCCATACGCAGATCTGATGAGACTTTAATAACTACTGATTCACAGCTATGCTTATTTCGAAATCCAGATTGCCAGGCAGATATCATATTATAGCTATTCAAGTACGTAAGCATTTGACTTTGAACGATTTTTTCAAAAACTTTCGATAGATAGGGCAACAAGCTTATTGGTCTGAAATCCGCAGGGTTAGAGGGACACGCCTTTTTAGGAACAGGGATAATTTTAGCTGCCTTCCACTGTGTCGGAAAAGTACTACTAAAAATGCAAACATTAAAAATATGAAGTACATACCTTACAATAATAGGCAGAATGAGTTTTATAAACTTAGGTGCTATATTGTCAGGGCCTACAGTATCAGACTTGACAGAACGAACGGCATTTAAAACATCTTCGATATCAATGCAACTGAAGGAAAAGAACGCATTAGCATTAGGGTTGTCCGAAGTGACTTCGGGCATGGAAGAACTAGTAGAATTAGGGACAAAGTGGGACAACATGACTTCGGGGCTAAAAGAGCACTTAGACAAGTTTTTAGCTCCAATTATGCCTCGGTGGCTTTGAGAGAAAAATTCTTCGTAAAATATTCGGTCCCATTTGCGTTGACGGACTTTGGAGGAGGAGATTGTACGACGAACTATACGAGCTGCACAGCGACATGTAGAGCGAATGGACACTAATGCTCCGGCCGGTAGGGACTTCTAATCAAACCTATAGGGACAACGCATCAGAGGAAGAATTCGGAGCGCGGATGCCCAGTGCCTCGATTGGAGATTGTGTAACCAACTCTTTGGAAGGTTGTTGGTAGTAGGGGACAAGAGTTCTACCAGTTTCTACCAGTTCCACTTAAGCCGAACTATTAGTGTTAGCTCTATTTGAGCTTCTCCAGCATATTGGATTCCCAGGTCTATAGAAATCTACAACACTGAGCCAGGAGTCAGGGTGCCACCAGACCAAATAGTTTTAGGACTAGGAATATCTTTATGTAAAAATAAGAGGATATAATTGCTTTCTTTGCTATTTCCTTTATGATAAGATTCCACTTTAATTTTCTATCAAGCCACTCTCGAGTACTTCAAATGATGGCAGGTCTGGATTAAGTTATTAACCATGTATAAGCCGCATTCTATTTGTCACTAATAAGAATTTCCTTGTCACCAACAGTTCTAAACACGTCAAGTTCTGAGTCAATTAGTCTGTTTATAAGCTATTTTCACTGCATATCAACAATGACACTGTTGAGTGCTGTTTCTACACTTTTGCCTTTGGTGTACACATGCTGAGCCGGAGGCTAGGCGAATAGGTCTGAAATCTTTAAACTGAAGACTGCATACTCGTATGTAAGATTTTTTTTATTCAACACTTAATTCTTATTACAATCTAGTCACCTGGACTAATAAGCAATTTTAATCTTACCTAATTTGCTAAATAAAACATGTATCAAAGTATTGTATTCACCCAGTAGCGTCTCTTGGTATCTGGTATACTGTAGGTTTCATCTATACCAACTCAAATGGTTTAGTGCGTTTGAGTCTGCGTACAATGTCCGTGTTATCCAGGAGCTGCGATGCTTCGATATTTACATGCTGCTGAAGTCTTCCTTCGTGTCTTCTAGCATTTTGTTTTACTACGTTGGTGACAAGATCCACTTTTAGGTCCCGATGGAGTTCAATATTTTTGATGTACCAGGGTGCATTAACAATGTTCCTTAGTACCTTGTTTTGGAATCGTTGGATAATTTCCATGTTGGTCCTTTTGGTACAGCCCCAAAGCTGGATACCATAGACCCACACTGGCTTCAAGATTTGCTGATATAATAAAACCTTGTTATACGTTGAAAGGACTGAATTTCTACCTAGTAGCCAATACATCTTTCTGTATTTAATTCCTAATTCCTCCTTTTTCTTCTTGATGTGCTCTTTCCAACGAAGTTTAGCATCTAGGGTCATGCCAAGGTACTTCGCTGTGTTTGCGTATGGTACAATTTGTCGGTTGACAGTGATTGGTAAGTAGTTCAACCTTTTGTTAGTGAAGTCAGCATGTACCGACTTAACTTCATTTAGTTTAATGCGCCATTGTTTTGTCCAACTATGTATTTGATTGACAGCTAGTTGTAGGTTTTGTGTTGATTCCTCGTTGTCCTTACCAACTGCGAGGATCGCGGTGTCGTCAGCGAAGCTGGCTACAGTGTTGTTTTCTAGCGTTGGAAGATCACTAGTGTATAATAGGTATAGAACTGGTCCCAGTACACTGCCTTGTGGTACTCCCGCTTTGATTTCTTTTAGTTGAGAGTATGTAAGATGGTGTAGTAATTATCTGCTATGATGTTTCTTACCTATAAATACTCAAGTCGAAGGGCTAATGAGGAATGATATGCATCATAAGTATGTTGAAGTAGATACTCAGAATATTAAATCTCTTATTCTACACACTAAAGCTCGCAGACATGCCAGAGTCTCAAGTTAATTAAATTTAACAAAACTTTCTCCTTAAAGAAAAAAAAGTTTTTTAACCTAGCCTGCCGTTGTACGTACATAGATACATATATCCTTCGAAAATTCTTTCCAATAAGTATCGACAATACATAGTTAAAATTTTCAAACCAATTACCATTAACTCTCAAGAAATTCCAAAAATTCCTATGGGAAGTTATGTTTTCCTTGCCACGTTCGAAACCTACAAAACTGATTAGCATTATAAACGTCCTACCCCCACTTCAAGTGTAGGGATGTATCCCATTAACAAAATGACTTGTGTTATTTTCGTTCCCTTTGTCAAGAAGGGAAAGCCAAATCATTTTGGTTTCGTCGAAAAGAATTCAAGACGCCAGCCACCTTCCTCATCGGAACTTGTTTCTGTTAAAATGAAAAACCACACATTCCTGGCAGACAAAATGCCTGGCTTAATTTATCATTTAGCGAAGAATGCCAACCAAAAAGGGAGCACACATACGTTGGAGTTACCATCAAACCCCCACACGACCAGGATCACGTCTGGAATCTTATACAACTCCAAACAAAAATCTATAAGCATTATTTTTCAATCTATAAAGCAGTCTACAAACAGATTACACCATGGAGCTACGAGTATCTCTACTCCACATAGATACATAGGTGGAGATGAGCACTTTTTTTTGGAAACTTTCCTGTGTAATCCCAACAAAAAAATTTGTGCGAATTGTGGAAAAAAAAAATCCAATTTACAAAATATTGAAATTTTCGCACGTTCGCACTTTAGTGGTAACCTTTCGCACCTGGGACACTGATGCTGTTATAATCCATTCTGGCACCACACCGGTACAGACAGTTACTAGTGTTTCCGGCAGCAGCACGTAGAAGGGACACAACTTGTCCGAACGTTGATTCGAAAAGAATTTTTGGTTTTCAGAATCAAAAAAAAAAAATAAAAATAATATAAAAGAAGGATGTATTAGTTTTTCTCGATTTTGTGTTTTTTTTTCTTTTTATCTGAGAAAGACATAACTTCCCTTAGGAATCGAAGGGGATGCAACCCCGATCTATGGCTCGACATACAATTTTTCTTCGTCGATAGCAAACACAGCGGACGCAGATGGTAAACAAATTTCTTGCAGGAATATCATCATCCCACCCATACGATGTAGCCTTGCCATAAAGAGAAATCATGTTATGAGAAAGTCCTTAGTTTCTGACACCATCCTTCTCGATTTGCGAAACCAATAAATTCTGTTGTGGGAAGAGGTTGGAAGACATCGACGTCACCCTTCCGCATTTCGTTCAAACTTCCTAGTCGAACAAATCATTTGGCATCATGTCAAAGATAAATCAAAATGTGGTGTATCGCGAAATTAAATTTTAGGGAACTGATGCTATCTATGTATGTACATATGTATGTATATGTCGGGACAAGCTTTGGAGGGTTTAGGATTTAGGTGGCGTTACAGTTCGGGGTGAACCTGCGTCACAATCAACAAGCCACCTCGTTAACTAAGTCGAGGTACCTTCGGGTTAGATTCGAAGGCTCTGTGGGCTTATCCATCTCAGACGAAGGATTCGGATTTTTTTTTTATTTTTGACTAGGTTGGTGGAGATGTCAACACAAACGGGACCGAATATCTTACGAAAAATTTTATTCTCAAAACGAAGGAGGATATCTTTATCCGGTTCGATAGAGTCCATGCTTCAGTGCTAGGATGATCAAGGTTTTTTATAGAATCTACTTACAAAGTTTTTCGGGATAACTTGCAGGATAAGTACGTCGGTTTCGGATGTCCTCAGTACCTCCGTCGCGTCTCAGTTTTAGTACGTGACAGGCTTTGTGTTATTGAAACGGAAGCTGGGGAACCTCCATGGTTACTGACAATCGTGTCATTCACTCCTTCAAGAATGCGCAACTACATCAACCTCCTTTGGTCTTTGGTCAATCTTTTTTCAGGATTATTATAGAGTTGACCGCCAACTTAGCTAATCTTCCTAACCTGGGGCGATGTCGAGTCATCGTACCTACCTCTTTAAGAACGGCCTTCAACAAGTTCAGATGAGGTGGTTGGCAAATGGCTTTCCATTCTCATCCCGAACAGTCTTCTGACCGTTCCCCTATGGTTCCCTGCGTTAGAACTAGAACCGTCTTCTACAGCCTCGGAACAACGTACAGCTTGCGTAGGTTTGGACTACAGCTGGGTTACAGCTTGCATGGGTACGTCTACGATTGAGGTGCAAAAGGTATTCCCTCCACAGTCGAACCCTCGCCATTTCCTGCAGTAGTCCTGTGTTCTATTCTATTCAAGGCTGTCTTGGAGAAGAAGGCAACCGGCTCGGGACCAGACTGATTCGAGTCGGTTGTTTGCCAAGGTCTAGCAGTGATGCAAATGGCTTCCCGCCCTCTCCACTGATAGTCCTCTTTCTTTTCGGCCAGCGTAAGTCAGCCTATTGTCAACCTTATTAGACCCTGTAGGTTTAAGCGTATTGCGGACTCTATCCGTTCCTATCCGTAAATGATTTGGTGTCCCGCTTCATCCGCCTTTTAATAAGGCATACCGCGTTCCTCTTGCAGTAACGGAGAGAAGTCGACTTCTGTTTGTTCTCTACTGTCTACTGTTTGTTCTCTACTGTCTACTGTTTGTTCTCTACTGTCCTAGTCTCACCTGAATTGGGCAATGATAGGGTTAGTCCCACACCATCCACCCCAGTGTTAACAACAGTAGCAAAATTTAGAGCCGAGGAATTTCCATTATCGACAGGGCTGACGTCACCGGGCGTAACAGGAGCCGCAGTCTCAATCCCCCGCGAGTAGTAGTGGCTCGTTGCACTCGGAAGCACCTCCTTCCTCAATCGAGGGATTAAGTCAAGTCAGTCATTGTTGAGGTAGAAGGCGGTTCTAATGGTGATGGCAACATAGTCGAAACGGGTGCCCCTGATTGGCCGATGAAGCAACCTTTTGTCCTGACTGACGATGGCTTGTTGCGGACTTGGATGGTCCCATCAACCCCTCTGCGTTCAGGTCAAGGTTAGCAATTGACTGTGACAACTCCAGCAAATAGGCCCGAATATTATAGAGTCTCATCCTCTCCGCCTCAGTAAGTTCATCCCACTTCGTGGTCCCTAGTCTCTTGATGGTCAACTTGCAGTTCTTAAACCGCTTGGACCTAGTTGACCAGTTAGAGAAGGATAAGCTGGCGACAGAACAGCTGTCACTAGAGTCTAGAAAGAGATTTTCTAGATTAACGTCAATTGTACAGCCGCTTTCCTCATTCGATACATGAAGCAGGCTTTCCTCTAACCTATTTTTTGGATCGGTTTTTATAGAGCTAGGAGTGTCCTATCCATTTGCACTCCTCGCTTCAGAAAGTCTTTTGATTGATTTTGATATTTGGGTTCCACGAGTAAGGAGGAAGAAGATGTTCGCCTGCGCTCATCCACTGTATGCAGGTAAGGGGAATTAGGACAAAACTGAAGGTCCCCAGGTATTCAGAGTTTGAGCTAGCGACTGAGCTCCCGTCCAGTCATGCAGGTCTCGGCCTTACCTTCGGTGGTCACCTTTTGGTTTCTAAAAACCGCCGACAGAGACAAGTTCTCAGTGCACCATGCAGATCCTTGCAACATAGATATGAGATTAAGGTGAGTAGCACTATTAAAAGCCGGCCACCAGACGATCACCCCATACAGTAGTATAGGCCCGATAATGAACACGTAGATCCAGCACATGATATGAGGTTGAAAATCCCCGCTTTTCCTTCTTCTTAGGTGGCGCTACAATTCAGGGTGAACCTGGGCCTCCAACCCCAGCTTCTACCTATGGCCTTTTAACAACAGTTCATACGTAAAAGTTGACACTTCTACCTGTTTCTTATACTAGCAACAGAAAAAAATGATCGCATGTTTTACAATCAGTGTTGGTCCTACTACTGTAACTCCTCGTAGAATGTATTTTCTTGCCACTTGCCACCCAGTCAATGCATTCTCTTTGAAAGGCTTTCAACTATAGGCTTCTGTTATCGAATTAAGGGTCATCTTCCAACTACGTTAGGTTCCGAAACGTGCTAAAAATTGTTATTTGGTTTAAGTTCTTGGTTCGACTATATAAACAACTTCAGGAACTTTCATTACCGACTCCATGGGGTTCGGGTTCGGTAGTAAAACCTATCACTTGGCATAGCTATTGCTAGGAGATTAATACCCATGTGTGCATTCGACATAGGCACGTATGTATAGTACATGTATGAAGAATTTTCAAGCTCACACCCTAGCACCCGTTTGCAAGAGATTTGTTACTAGTGTGAGCAACCTGAGGAGTCTAAATGAGGGTGTTATATATGTTGCAATCACCCAACCACCACCAGCACCATCTATACGTGTGTAAAGAAAAATGTTCTCTCGGAGTGAAGGAAAGGGCCGTCTGTTAAGTTTTATGTGTACTTTTTGTGTAAATCATTTATAAAGAGATTATTTGCCACCCCTCACAAAAAGTTCTCTACGCGCCCATCCTTATCCTAGCTGTACGACATTGGCACCAGTTGTTGCCGATTTGATTTCTGACATATCACATCTCGTGGATTCTGAACACCGTAGTACCCCGTTACGACGACATTGTCGGAGGTTTTTCCTTTTTTTTTATTTTTTTTTTTTTTGTTTCCTTCGTCCTGGTAGACCTCCCGGCCATCAAGACCAGATGATGCAAAGAAGCATAGAGACGAAGTTCAGAGAAAAAAAAAATAGAAGAAAATAGAAGAAAAGTAGAAGAAGAAGAACAAACAAGTATGTGACTCCAAAGGAAAATAAATTTTCGTTGCGATTGGCACTTCTCCCACTTTTTCTATTATTTATTACACTTTGCCAAATGAACGTGTTTTTGGATATTTCTGCTAAATGAAATGAAATTCGCACAATTGCTTTCGTTTGGCACATTTTTTTTTCTTTTCCTTTCCTCAGCTTACTTCACTTCTTTTATTCAAGGAAGCCTTTAATGTTTGAACGAGAATTACTGCAGATACATAGAACTTAATCTACTGATCGTTTGCAACAAACCATTGGACTACTTTCGAACAAGGACGATACTCTTAGCAAAACAGATTTCAATAAAACCTCTGACCTCTGACAATCTGACATCATAAGGCCAAGTCAACGTTCCTTCTTATTTTCAAATATGTATCTCAAGCCTATACAGTTCAAGATTAAGATATTCTAAGGGTTTGTGGTGGATCAACCCATCAACAATAATTATTAGTTCTCCTCATGTTACCGTCAGGTTAGGTTAGGTTTATGGGTACCTTGCGACCAGGACCAACAGCATTGGGTCCATTGTGTCCAATTATTTAAGCCAAGAAACGCTGAAAAGAAACCCGCTGTATTAGAATTAACCCGATAGGGATATGAATCGCAGGAGGTGTCCTTATAGTCAGTGAAGAAGTAACTACAGAGAGTTCTCATTCTACTAACAGATAGGGCAGGACAGTGACATAGCAGGTGTCTCACAGATTCAATTTCTTCCTCGTCCCTGCAACTTCTACAATAGAGGCGATGCGCATGAATAGCAATTATGTAATTATGCCAGAGAGAACCCTTGTATTGCGATGACTGAGATTCAGCAGAACAACAGATTTCTTCTTGTTTAGGGCCGGCCATATCGCCCTGGCTGTTGCACATGTGCCTAGATGAGTCCATTGTCAATTGACTTGACCAATGGCTTCACTCTCTAAGTTTTTTTAAGTAGCATATTGGGATTGCAACAAAAGGGAAAGCCTGCGATACATGCAGCGCCGACATACAAGCTCATCAGCCTTTTCGTTTCCTAAGATATCCGTATGCGCTGGTACCCAACAGAGGGTCACCTTATTGGCTCTGAATATATTGTTTAGGAGTGATTTACAGGTCCTCACAAGCTTCGATCTAATTATCGCAGAGCCTTAAAAATTGTTTGGCTCATGGCTGTCTATATGGACAGTTATCGTCTTGCCAACAATATAGCTCTCACGGCAGGCTGAGTAACGGACGTGATTTCGACTTAAAAGACACTAAAATCATCATTTATTCTAAAGGAACAGTTTATTTTTAGAATATCGCAATAGACCCCAGTCCCTGTGCCAATGTCCATCTTAGAACCATTAGTGTAGAATCATCGGGTTCATATGATCAGTTACCGTCGATCCATTGGTGACCTCCCATTGAAAAAGTATCGATGCGTGGCCTTCAGTCTTACAGCAGTTTTGGCCGTACTGTCGGAGTTGTTCATAGTGAGCCCATGATACCGATGCAAGCTGTATTTTTGTAAGGTTAGAAAACTGATATCGTTTCCCAAGAGCTTTCCAACATACGTCGTGTACAGCCAGTATGCAATGGCTGGTTTGAACCCCTTTTTACAAGAGCAAAATCTATGTTTGCTTTCCTGATCCGTTCATCGATGCTGTTGTTCCAGTTTGATTTGGAATCTAGAATTATGCCCAGATATCGCACAGACCTCGAGAGTCTTAGTTCAATTCCGCTAATCTTGGGGGGCCTAAAGCTAGGTATCGATCTCTTCTTAGTAAAGAGCACTACCTCCATTCTCGACGGGCTGATTCCTAGTTCTTTGCTGCTAGCCCAGTCGTCACGAGACGAGAAGCCATATTAGAGGAGAGATGACTCCACCTTGGGACGTTCCTCTGGAAACTTTCTTCATCTGAGCATCAGTGCAATCCAATTGCAGAGTCTGGTGTTTAGTTTAGTCCTGCGTCATCTGTCCAGGATCGTATTGGAGCACACATTGTTGAATGCTCCTTCAATGACTAGGAATGCTCACAGAGTAAATTCCTTGAAGTGGAGGTATCTTTCTACGGTTGACACATCCTAGGACAACCTTTTTTTTCTTTGTTGAGACGCTGATGCGAGCGATCTCAAAGCTTCCGAGGGGATGTTGGTGCCGTCATCATAGGGTAGGTACGCAGACGCCACAGTGAACCCATTTCACTTCTACCACTGTCAAGTTGCCTGAGCTGAAATGAGACTGCATTAGTATATGATGACTCTTCTTAGCTACGATGCTAACTTTGCCAGTGTTGCAATAGTTTATATTTTTTTACCCCATTCCAATCCTCGGTTTCGGGATTAGGGCAAAGTCTAAGCTGCTCATCTTACCATTAATTGCATATACTCCTCCTCGATCTGTACCATTGCATCTCTAGGTCGACCCGTTCTTTGCATTCTTCGCGTTAACTCTGTAGTCGCCTTTTTGAAATGTATATTGGATTGGTTTGCTTTTTTGGATTCTGAACTGTGGTCTGGTATAGATCTTCATTATAGATACATTTGGACTAGAAAATCCTTATAATACTTCTATACTAAAAATTCTAAACATTTTAAAAGTCTGTTCCAAGTATCACACAGATGCAAAGGGCAGGCTGTTTCGGAGTCTTGGGGTAAATGGAATCGACACTTACGGCAACTCTGACAACAAAACTGTATCTGCCTCCACTTGACATATACTTGAAGGCTGCCGGTCTCTGGACATCTATAGCCCATGGTCTGTGGTCTTAGTGAGCTGCTGCCTAATCAGCAAGATCACCCATATACCTACCCTAACCTAAGAAGCGTAACATTCAAACTGTATGGTTTAAGCATTGAAGCGGAACAGTTGTAGCTGAGTGTATCTTGTATCCTTTCACTAGTTCTATAGAAATCCATACTTAACTTGATGAATAGGTTCCAAGACGGCTCTTTTTTGCTGAATTAATTTCTCAGCCCGACGACAAGCCTACTTTCCATAATTCTGTGAGGGAGTAAGCATATATGCATCTTCAATATAGTTAAGATACATATTAGGGTCCGTCTAATTCCTTCGTTTCCCGATGAAGAAGTAGTGTCAACACAAATAGTATCGGTGACAGAATGCAGCCTTGTGTTACACTACTTTACATCTCGAAATTTGACAGCTTTTCTCAACATGTTGGATTGGGGATAGCTCTTCTGCGGAAGGTTAATCGTTTTTCTTTTTCTTTCCATTTTTACACCTCCTGCTGAAGTTATTAAAGAAGAGCTCCACGATTTTAACATGTAAACCCATTAGGCAGGATTCAGTGAGGACACTGATAAAATAGCTGATCTCTGATCAGTCTAGCATAACAAACCAAAAGGTGCGTTTATGATCGAGCCTAGGGTAGATCTGTCTTGAGATGTGGCATCTTTTCCCATTTGCTATTGGTCGTGTCCTTAGCTTAATAAATGGGAGGGACATTGCAGATCTTGCAGAATCCTAAGAATTATGTCTTTTTTGATGAACTCGTCAAGCCTGCATTTCCCAGAATATCTCTATGTCCTGACATGCGAATCAGACATGAAAAAAGAGCATGATTCCAGGAACTTAAATAACACTGAAAATGCTAATATCTTACAAGGACGAGGATTCTTCGATTGCCATAACTTCCGGATAAAAAACTCTCCATTGAAGTGAGAAGCGAATATAGATCCTTTTCGAAGGATATACGACCATACGACTGTATAGAATTGAACTAAACCTCCATCCAACGTGGAAACATTATCCCACTCATTGCAGGCAGGAACGGCTGTTTAAGTATAATCGGTATCTCTTACGTTTGAAAATTATTTGATCTAGAATATGGACCCATATTGGATTTGAACCTATATTGGATTTGGATCTGCTAAAATGCAGATTTGGAGGACGATTCATAACAGCTACATACATAGTGTGACTATGAGATACACTAGACAATGATGATGATTTAGTGAAACTCTTACAATTTTGTCAAATACGGAGGATGCCTTGGGCTATGCTGCGATTGAACGATAGATTGTTCCTTACAATAAAAATACGTTTTTATGATGGAGAATAATTTTTGGATTGAATGAGTACAAAATGGATCACTAGAAAAGTAGGCATATTCGGCAGTCCTCTTTTGAGGAGAACTTTTTCTGAAAGTTCAACCTAAGAAAGGATAAGAGTTGTTAAAAAGACAATATCCATTTCCTTTCCAGGAGTTGGGCTGATTGAACAATTTATTGTGCACCCAGGGTGGCTTTCATGTATCCTTGTACAGTATCAATGTTGTCATCTAATATTATACCTAATTGACAATCGTTTTTAATTTTCTATCATCCGACCACATCATAAATAAGTTTTTAGATTCTTCAATCCGTTCGCTTCAATTCATCCCGGTAGTCACTTCCGAAAGCAATTATTTTTCACATTATCCACCATAATCACTACGAGACCACCATTAAAGTTCATTACAGTTCCCACAACACATCCGATATTAATCCTTGCAAAATGTAATTTAAGAAACAATACGCTTTTATACTCTTCGATACAAAGAGTTACACTGTTAGCCTTCATTTATACATTCGCTTCTGGTCGTCCTTTTCCTTTTGCAGACGATGCTGAGGAACAAAAAAAAAAAACTATACTAAAACTTATTCTCAACTAAATGATATTTTCTTCTTCTCACTACCCGGCACCACTACCATTAAGGGTGGAGAAGCCACTTCACGAACCTATCGGATAGCACGAATAGAAAGAAAGGCATATACGACTCGTGGTTGTTAACATGGTTTCAGAAATCCCACTGGAGACATAAAACTTTTCTCGTTAGAAGAGCTAATTACCAGCGACTGACCACATCACCCCGACACCGAGTGTCCTTCTCACTCGTAACACCAGGAACAATCATGTCCAACCGGCGCTAATGGATTGAAAGTGTTCACAGTGGCGAGGTAGCTAAGACCCAGCTTCAGCAAAGGTGTTGCCAGTATACGATTGGTCAATACCATCCATTCCCTACCACCCTCATTATCAGAACAAAAACAACAATAAGGAAACTTTTTAGGATATTTCTTTTCGCAAGTCCCATAGCACCCAAAAGTACCTACGTACCTAACATCAGCGCTCCCCTTTGAAATTTTTGAACTCGAAAGTCCTTATGGTGTGCAATTATAGGTTACAAACACATCGGCCTGGGGGTGTCTAATGACCATTTGCGGAATTATAATAAATTTTTCGGACGCTCCTGCTTTGAATCTCATTTAGTGCGAAATTACTTTCTGGTCTAGGAGAGAGCCAGCAAAAGGGTTAATAGTACTCCTATACTGTGGAATAGTTCTCCAGCGTTGATGTGCGCTATATTCAAGCCATTTGAGGTCGTAAATACATATTACGTTTCGGATGGCATCGTTTATATGTATGTAAGTAGGTACAGGGTGCCTTTGTTATTGTTTTGTTAATGCGGACGTTATCGGTCCATTGAGTGTGTATGTTTGGTGGTCTAACGCCAAAACCATCGGAATGAGTATTCAAATTCACTCATTGTTTCGAGGCACATTGGCAGTGGCCAATTAATAATCCCAAACTGCAATGAATAGCCCTGATATGTACGTGAGTTGCTGGGAACACAATTTTCGGTGAGGATTTTAATTAGTATTAATTTCCATGGAAATTGTGGAGCGAAAAGTTTCTGAAAATGTTGACAAATGGTCGAGGTGGATTAATGGTTTGCGTGAATTTTTTTTCCAACTAAAGCTGATAATTGTAACAAATTGGTGAAAAATTGTTAATTCCCATTTAGATAGAGCAATTAATATGGCACTTTAAGTGTGAAATGATAAACGAGCTTAAAATTATTTTTGGAACAAAATTTATGATAAATAGTCAGAGTACCAAAACTCTATTAAATCGCGGCAGACTTAGCTCGTTACTGCAACGCAATTATGATGCTTGAGAGGGCTTAAGATGTCTTTCCAAGTATGTACATGGCTATTTTAGATTAATTTGAGTATAATTTGACCGATTGCCATATTTGTCACTGCCCTGACCTAAATTTTGCCTAAAAATAGAAAATCTGATGAAAGAATTAATGCCTTTCGGTATTTGAATGATTGCTTATTACTTTGTCCCTATTACGAGAGTTTTATTAGGTTCAAGCGGCAGGAGCATTATTTCATCTACGACAGTTCTTACAAGCCGCATCCGTAAAAAGAGAAATTACTCAGAAGCATGAACAAACCGCCTCGGTTGATGATTGAGCTTTGTCTATCGATCAAAGACAATTTGAGGATTCTGGAACCTTAAAAAAAGCTATCGCTAGATACTTGGAGACGAAACGAAGGACCTATTACAATTAAAGATCGGATTGCAGGTGAGAGACCCGAACTCAGCGTAGTTCAGCGTAGTCCAAGATGCAACGAGCGTAAAAACGTAGGTGCATGAGCTGCAGAGGTCAAAGAAACATGAAGCAGGATGACGCTATAGTTCGGGGTGAACCTGCGCCTCCATTAACAAGCCTCGAAAGTTAGCCCGGTCCTTAGCTAACTGCTTTCAAGTGTGCACTCGGTTGTCAGTGCTCTCCTACTTGCGCGCCCCACCTAAGGCGAGATCTTCGTCTACTGCGTTATCCCTCCGGGTTGGATTCGAAGACTCTACGGGCCGGAACACTGATGTTCATTCGCTCTACATGTCCTAGCCATCTCAAATGACTGATGCGCAGTTTTTTCACTAGGTCGATGTGGCTGTACAGCTTGTATAGTTCGTCGTTGAAACCTATAAAGTCCGCTATTGGAACCACCCAGATAAAGATATGAATCTCAGGAGGTCCGTCAGCTCTACGTTACCCAAGTCCTCCAAATCCGAGAAGAAGTAACTGCCAAGAGTCCTCATTCTTCTGACGGATAGCGCAGGACAGTCGCACAGCAGGTGACGAACTGACTCAATTTCTTCTTCGTCCCTGCAGCTTCTACAGAAGTCATTGTGTAGTACACCGAGTCACTCCGCGTGGACGCCAATGGCACAATGAACAGTAATTATCCCTGAAACGACCCGGGTTTTATAACGACTCAGTTTCACCAGAGAAGTTGATTTCTTCTTGCTGATGCCCTGCCATAGGGCCCTGGCTGTTGCGCATGTTTCCAGATGAACCCAGCGACTATTTGCTCGACCGATGGCTTCACCCTCTATTTTCTTCTGTAAGGAACTGATTGGGGTTACTACAAAAGGGAGGGTCCGCGATAAGTGCAGCGCCGATCCTTTCCTAGCAAGTTCGTCAGCCCTTTCGTTTCCTACGATATCCATATGCCCTGACACCCAACAGATGGTCGCCGCATTAGCTCTAGATAACTCATTCAAGATCGATTTGCAGATCTTCACAAGCCTTGATCTGATTATAACGGAGTCCAGAGCCTCAACGGCTGCCTGGCTGTCTATAATACACACTAATAGTTTGGAATCTAGAATTACCACTGATACTTGGGGGTCTGAAGGCAGGAATTGATCTCTTCCTAGTGAAGAGAACTACCTCCGTCTTTGAAGGGTTCACTCCTAGCCCATTGCTGCTAACCCAATTCTCCACTAGTTGTAGTGCGAGATTGAGTCTTTCGCTTAGGACTGAAGGGAATGTCCCCGAGACCAGGATAACCACGTCGTCGTCGGCATAGGCCGTCACGTTGAAGCCGTTTTCCTTCAATATTACCAAGATCTCATATTAGACTACATCGAGTCATATTAGAGGGGATAAAACTATTCCTTGGGGGGTTCCTCTGCAGATGCTTCTCCTCATAGTTACATCTCCTTGTGATGAAGATATGACTCTCGATTGAAGCATCTGAGCAATCCAATTGGAGAGACCGATGCTCAGCCGAACTCTGTGTAAGCTGCCCAGGATCGCATCGGTGCTTACGTTGTTAAACCCCACTTCAATGTCTAAGAATGCTCCAAGAGTAAATTCCTTGAAGTGGAGGGATCTTTCTATGCTTGATACGACTCTGTGGAGGGCTGTATCTACCGACCTACCGCGGATGTATGCATGTTGTGATTCAGATATATAGTTATCACCAATCACGTTTCTTATGTATACACCTATTAAACGTTCCAGTATTTTTGGCATAAAAGACGACAGACTGATGGGTCTCAAGTCTACGAACATATCCTAGCTTAAGGCATCCCGTTAAGATACGTTTGAGCCATGGAATAGCAATATCCACTGACTGTTGCAACATCACAGGTAGAATGTTATCCATTTCTGGAGACTTATATGGAGCAAATGACTTAATTGCCCAAGCTATCTTGTCCTCATCTATTAGATGAGGACAAGATATTACTATCTCCAAGTTATAGCTGTCGATTGTGATGTTCTGTCCAATTCGTCGATGTCGTGTGTCCTTTCTATATGTAAGCATACACTTAGTTTTGTCTTCATTTATCGGTAGACCCGTTTTGGCAGCTTCCGTGTCAATACTAGTGAAGGCACCAGTCGTTGAAAGCCTGCTGTGTTCTACCAATAATGTCAATATCACGGCATACGCTAGTAGTTGCACAGACTTTTGAAAGATTGTGCCTTCGGTGTTGACTTGTGAGTTTCGCACAATTCTTTCAAGAACGATGTTAAAAAAATCACATTACAGCACGTCACCTTGTCTAAATCCTTTTTTGACATCTAAGGTCTCGGTGAGGTCGTTACCGATCATGATGGAGCAGCAAGAATTCTTCATCGCCTTCATCTATAGATGTTGTCATAGGCGGCCTTGAAATCAATAAAAGATGGTGGGTATCTATTTGGAATTCTTGTGTTTTCTCCAGGATCTGCCGAAGTGTGAAGATTTGATCGATTGTGGACTTTCCTGGTCTGAAAGCACACTCAGGTTGATAACAAAGGGTTTCAGACGTTCACACAGTATGGCAGATAAGATCTTGTATGCGATGTTGAGGGGACTTATACCTCTGTAATTAGCGCAATTGGATCAGGCAATCAGGCAAATGATGATGAGGATCCATTCATCATTCATCTACCCATTTGACCTAATTTTAGAAATGAGTTGGTGCATGGTCTCTACCAGGTCATTTCTAGCTGCTTTGAACAGCTCGTCAGTCCAGCAACCTTGTTGGATTTAAGCTTGGATATTGCTTTCGTCAGTTCGTTTTGGTCAGCTGGACCGAAGTTTTGGCTATAATCGTTTAGATTGAATGGTTTATTTTGCCTGACAGCGGGATGTTGGCCTTATGCAGTCTGCGTGGTGCTGAGAATATGACTCTACTACGAAGTTTCCTTTTTCATTTCTACAGGCGTACAGATCTTGTTGGCTTGACACGTTCTTTTACCTTTTTGGTAAATTCCTGGAGTATAATCTCTCAATATCTTCGATCGTGCGCTTCTCGTGTTCTTTTTTCTTCTTTTGGAGAAGCCGAACTTCTTCCCGTCTCTACTGCTAGTAGAGCTCACGAGCAGCTTTCGTCCTTCTTTGCAGCGCCGTTTTGTATGCTTCTTGTTTAGCTGCAAGTGCTTCCCGGAATTATTTGTCAAACCAGGGGTTTCTTGGTGGAGGTCGGATGAAATCGAGCACATCAGTTACGCCACTTCTGATGGGATGTTGACAGTGTTGCCACTAGTATTCGGCACTTGATGCTGACGGCATAGGAGCTGTTGAGAGGATCAGCGCAGAGATTTGGGAATCTTTTCATAGTAGTTCTTCTCTGTTGTGGCATTTGAGATATCCGCATTCGTTCCTTGGCTGCAACAAGGTGGTGATCGTCCTACCGAAGATGTCGTCATTTCCTATCTTGGCTTTAAATCACTTTTAATCACCCAATACGATTTTAGTTGAGGAACTCATAGAAACATTCTTTGGTGGTGTCGTTCTTGTCGTCTGTGGGGGCATGAGCGCATGTACATATGTAAGACTGGTGTTCGCGATGCTCGATCACCTGTCGAAAGCTTAAGATTTCTTGCCTAAGTCTACCACGTATGACAACTCTGCATCCCAATAAGTGCTGTTTCTGCTCTCTATAGCAATCATCATAATAGATGTCGCTGTTTTTTATCCTTTTTTTTTGCTAGGCTCATCCAATCGCACTTCCTAGATGGGTGATATCTGCTTTATATGTAGAAGTCTAGGGCCTCTGCTAATTCTTCGGCTGCACACGGTCTAATAAGGGTTCTAAGATTCGATGTGCAGGTCCGAAGGCCGTTGTCCGTACTTCGATTGCTGGGATCGTTCGATAGTAGAGTCATCCTTATCCGAGGCTTGTGTGGGTTTCGGAACTAAAGGTATTTTCCGTGGTCGGAAAGTTACTTCTATGCACAACCCCCAACCTGGAGGCTCTGTTCCCTTCTATACCTCTAGGACGAGGCCTCGGATTTTCCAGAGTCAGGTTACGAGCGCTGCCGTTGGCCCATTTCATCCAACACAAACTTTTTCCACCACCCTGGAGATCCCTATAGACCTGGTATTCGAATATGTCAAAGCAGCTCATATAGGGATGACACCAGATAATTCTGCCTGATTCTGTCTAGTAGGTTGTCTACGTACCCTTGATTTGAATATACAGATCTATTTTGATCAATGGACCAAATTAGCGGGGACAAGGTGACCCTTGAAGGCAAACTTTGGTAGTTTCTTCGAGAATTCACCAAGCGTCCCCGTCGTGAAATACATAGCTCATTTAACTAAGTCAGAGGAGAACATTTATTTTGTGAAAGACAAGAGACTAATTCCATTAGTCTGGGTTTCCGAAATGATTTTTTAAGCCACAAAATATCTTCAATGTCAGGTCAGTCCAATTGGACTGAACAAAAAGTTCTGAAAGTACTCCTATTAATTAATATACTAATACGTTTCATCAAAAAGAAACACTTTTGATCGTCATCATTTCCCGTCTCTGAGGTCAAGTTTTTCCTTGTACCCTGCTTATCCCCCCAATCAATGTGATAACTTGGCTACTTTTCATTTCACTGATTCACATATCCATCTCCAATCACGCATCCAAATCAAAAGCCCTAAGTAATAAATTTAATCAAAATGCGGAAGAAATCTTCGAAAAAGGTCCAACAGTCAAGCTGCAGATGAATGTTCACTCCTTCCCCAGTGACCTTCCTATCGTCCATATAAATGCGTACAAAACTTATTACTTAAATTCGGAACGAGGGGGTAAAACTCAAAAGTAAAAAAAAAAAAATATAAAGAAAGAGAACAAAAAAAAAAAAAATAGAAAAGTCATTCAGCATCCCCATGGCCAGGACAACGATGGCCTGAAACGAAATCACTGCAATGAATGTGCCCTTGCCGACCATCACTCACTATCTTCTTCACAAAGCTCTTTCAATGCTTATTTAGCGAATTGCTAAGCCAGAAGCCAGGGGTGGGGGGATGAGAGCAACCCTGAGTTTTCCATTGATTTTGGGGATTTTCAAGTGATTTTTCACTGACGACGATAATGATGATGATTTTCTTCTTTTGTACCAGAGAACATGGACTTTGACTTTTGCTTTTGCTTTTGCTTTTGCTTTCCGAAAAGATGTTCTGCTGTGATTTTGCCGGTAGGTAGTGTTCCCAGGAAAGGGGGATGGTAATCTATACAGTTGAGTTTGAACTGATTTCAATCAAAAATTCCTGGTACACACTCGTACACTCGGCCGTAGGGATCGCAGAAGGAAGCACAAGCACAGTGCTGTGGTAACACTTCAAAAATAAAAAAAAAAAATAAAAAACAGAAAAGGAAAGGAAAAACGCTCTTTTCCAAATTGGAACGTGTTTTCTATTTTCCCGGTTTCACAGCACAGCGAAGAAGGGAAAATCGAATCGAAATGAATTACTTACAATAATACAATACGCGCTTGCAGAATTGAACGCGCCCAGTAAACAGGGGGGTTGTTGTCGGTCAGACCATAGTGTAAGGTGGCGGAAGGAAACTCTCTACTCTGACATTTTGTCAGATCACGGACCCGCCTGTGTAGCTGGAGAAAATAAATTAATTAGACTTGAGAGTTTGTTCCGCCTTTGTGCGATAATGAAAATCGCATTTTCATTATCATCATTCATTTCGTTTTCGTCGTCGTCTCCTTGTTCGTTATACAACGTTTATACTGCCGGAGAGAGGTGATGCTCTGTATTATTTGGTCGCATCCTTGTTTCCTTATTATAACTATTTCGTCTTTTGAAAACAGCTTTTTGTCGTGGTATTTTTTTTTTGTGTTGTTGTGTCTGTAAATGGGAGCAAAAAGGTTATCTTACCTGGGTCTCGGGGATGGTGGAAGTCCTTGTTTAGATAACATTGGCTTTAACGATTGATGTGTGACGTCTGTGTGATTTTGGATGATTGATATGTATACCAAGGTATGGCAGATTTTGTTCTTCTACATTAATTACACATGTCCTGGATTTATCTTTTGTGCTACGGGAAATAACACGGATAAAGCCACACCAAGCCACAGGGAAACATAAGTTTGTGAGGAATTTCTTGGAAGACAAAACATCCTGCTTATCAGGTTGAGGGTGGGTGGAGGTTGTATCTTGAACTCACACTCTATTGATTTGGGGATTCTACGTCTTTCGTTTATTTTGTAGCCCTGGGGCAAAACGGTGTCGTAATCGAATTGAAATCAAATTTAAATGAGGGGTTACCCGCCCGATTTTCTTTAGCATTTTTCAGATTTTTTTTTTTTGTAAAAGGAATTCAGCGATGACTCAGAGGGGTGGCAGAGAATTATGATTCATGAAATACTTGAACAATGATTGTTTTCCGTTGCGCCTTGACTTGAGTTATCAGATTGAATATCGTGCCTTGTAATATATCGAACTTTAAGTGGTCTTGAAGTGGAAGTTAAAAAAAAGTATCTACCAAAATTTGCATATTCTTCGTAGTGTTTGTATGTACACAGATATACATATGTACAGATAGTTTGAAATGAGGCTCGGTGGGTGATGACAAAACAAGGCCGAGCCTGCCTATCGAAAGCTGTGTATGTATGCTCCGATCTTCAGTCATCTTTAGTTTAGTTGATACGCTGAAAAGTCATATGACATACTTAGCCTCAAACCCCCATAAAGGGAGGACGAGCGGCGAAAGAACGCCGTTTGCCCTATCACTAGCTCAGATTAAAAAAAAGCTTGAAGACTGGTTACAGGTCCTGAAAAATAGATGATGCTGGTGAAAACTTAATGCACAAGTGGCAGCTCCCACATTCTCCAAGTGGATTACAGGCATCGGAGCATCTGCTTCATCGGGCTAGGACCGAGGAAAAAAAGTCACATTTTAAGGCCAAAAGGTACGGGCTCAAGAATCACCACCAATTGCCCGGTCCTTGAAACTCGCCAACCACGCAATTGTGTTTCAGGCCGAAATATGGTATAACTGAGGCCTGCCGGGACCTATCCACTCTGAATAACAACGAACATATCGATTTCTATATATACAGTCAAGCAGCCATCAAACCCATCACCTCCATCTCAACCAACTCTAAATTATCAAGAGATACAAACGGAACTCATATAACTCAGTTCAAAGCACAACATCACGCTTTATTGGATCCCAGGACACATGGGCCTCCACGGGAATGAAATGGGCGATAAGCTAGCGAGAAAAGAATCAGAATCAAAAGACCTAGCAGTAGATCACTCAGTCCTAGCGTCCATCATGTCTAAAATCACCCTGGACTTTCTCAACATGGCCAACATAAGGTGGAAAATACTCTCCTCTTGCCGCGTCTCGACAAGGTTTTGGACCCAATACAGCAGAAGAAGGGCTAGAGAACTTCTATCGCTAAATAGACAGCAGCTGAGTCTGCTCATAGGAATCCTCACAGGCCATAATTCAATGGCGGCCCACCTCAGAAGAATAAGAATCAGCACCACAGACCTATGCAGGGGCTGTGGCGACGAAGTAGAGGAAGACACGACATATTTCCTCTGCGAATGCTTAAGCCTCAACAGAACAAAATGCTCGACCCTGAGAAAGGTATCTTTCAACGACCTCAACGAACTAGCTAACACGCCACCTAAAACCACCTTAGAATTCATAACGAAAACCGGATGGTTTAGGAGGGGTGATTCTGACATGGATTAAGTTTCGGAAACAATAGTCTTTGAGTCTTTGTTTTTATGTCAGGTATCTTACACCGGGGAACACAATGGATCCGTTGAGATCCGAATGAGGCTTCACATAATGCGCCGTATTCAAGCCATCCCGGAGCAAGAGAGGACCCAGAAGCACAAGACCTCCTTAAGCTGGACACTCAGCTCCCCCACCAACTCATCCGTCAAGGACTTAACGTCCAAGAACCAAAGATCTCAGGATGAGCCTCCTAATTGCACCTTCACTACCAAGCCCTTTACCGCTGTTATTGACCACAGCGATCCGGATGACAGCATTACTGTGGACAAGTGGGGGAAGGTGGAGAATAAACTCGCCATCAACTTGCTATATGTCCTATGGGATAATCTCGGCCCGTCAAAGTCATCGATTGCGCCGATCACAGATCAAAGGATCTTTATAATGCCGCTGTGTCCGACTTGGGGCAGGTGTGGCCAAGGGCACTGTTGGTGGTCGTAGAAAAGAAACGTATTCCTAATCAACCAAAGACCCGTTGCATGATTCCGCCTGAGTCTGCTGATCCCAATGTTATTTTGGAGATCCAAAAAGTCACCAATGCCGCCTTACCCACCCACAATTGGAAGAATAGACAAATGGATGAGCAGAAACGAGACTATCGTAGTGTCCTTTCGCCCTCTGGCATCCTCTAAGGAATAAACTATGGCTTCGGTTCAGTTACCCCAAAAGTTTATAACTGCAACGAAAAATAGCAGGAGAGGGTATGGAAGCTGACTATGAACTGGCTCAAGCTTCATCCACTCCGTCTTTCTCCTGCGCCGCTCCATATCTCCTGGGTGTTGACGGTCTTGTCGACGGATACGGAGATGGACGGCGCCTCTGTACCACCTCTCCTGGGGTCGACTTTGGGTTAACGGACACGGAGATGGATAGTGATCCTCCTGGCCTCTCTTTTAAGGATGAGCTTTTATCATCAAGTTCGGATGATTCCGTGGTAATGGTGTGTGAACCGAAAAGTAGCTGTAATGCAGTGGATCGTTCAACTTAACCTACACCACTCCAAATGGTTTCGGCTGTCTTCCTGTTCTATCACATCGCGTAGTAAGCTATGGAACTGACACCTTTCCAGAACGTATGACCAATCCACTGGCACATCCGTACGAGTGATCCTGGATAAAAAAAAAACTTCTCGTGCCAAACAGTGCCTTTGATTGTTTATAGGGCTCATCACTAAAAAATGACTTTATGATCTACCTATAGAACCATTCCTAGTTTATATGTACATTCACAACTTACCTCGCGTTCAAGACTGATGTCGACCCACTGGTCTGAGCCTTGGGCTGTAATCAAATTTTCGCGAATGGCTCCAAGCCATTAAAGCTACCAGCGCTGATGTCTTCGAACAAGAATTCACTACTCCTTTGGCATAGTACGCCTCTTTTTTTCAACTGGAACTCGCTCTATGCTAATGGACACATACTGCTTTGTAAGGAATAGGTGGATTGGTTGGAGTATTTGCATCTGTAGCGATATAGTCAGCTTGCGCTTAAGGGCTTATTCAACCGTTTGACTAATAGTTGGTGCATGCAAGAATTCTTTGAACCCGGTCGCAAAGCTGGAAAGCCTAAAGACTACAGGCAGACTAAACGAATACTTTCTTAGGTCGGTAAGAAATCAGCGACATTCTTGTAATTGCACACTATCCAGAGAACGAGATGGCTTATCGTGGAGCGAAACTTTCCTGACACCAGTATAACCACGTCATCTGCATACGCAACCACCTTAACCCCTCCACATCAAGTCGTACTAAAATTTTGTTAATTGCTGTCAGCCATAGTAAAGGAGGCATAACACCTCCCTGTGGGGTGGCTCTACTGACCATCATAGTTTCAAAAATCTTAAACTTGACATAGCCCTTAAGACAAAAAAAAAGCTTTATGTTCATTTATGTACGGGATCTCATTGTACTTTTCGGAAAACCCTTCACATTCACTACTTATAGCAATCGTTGTCCTTTTACAGAACCATTCCGATTAAAAAAACTTTCTTCATGTACTCGCAACTATTTCCAACTCCTGTCGACAAGCATTACCTTCCAGGACTCTGGCCAACTAATAATTGACTTGTTTCTATAAAAGTGTCACTTCAAATCCGATAAGTTCCACTGAGTACATACAAATGTAAGCAAACATCAGATCATTGCTCGGAAATGTTTATAAGGATTTCTTTAATTCATGTGACAGGATATTTTTACACAATACACAGACAAGGCTTTCCGTCACGTGAACAAGAAGACAGAAACGAATTGTGTTTTCCGGAAAGTTTCTGACATCAATCTACCCCCCACTCCCACGGCGGAGGCGGCATATGTAAGAGGTGGACAATGACATATAAATAATTTATGTACATCCTTGCTTCCTTGAATATAATATGACTACACATCTCACAGGAAACTTCAAATTTGTATGTGTGTGTGTCGTAATAAACTAAAACCTCACATTTGCGAAAGGCCAATGAAGACAGAGAAGGCTCTCAGGAGGACCGCAATGAATTAAGAGTTTTGGCGGAAGTCGTATTATTCCCTGCGTACCTAGTGAAAGAGAGGATTTTTCAGGCACGCTTAGGATTTAATAAAATGGTAAACTCCCCATGTGTTACAATATATTAAAAATTATTGAAGATTCTTATCCTCTCCATGGGGTTCCATTTTATAGCCAAATGAGATTAGACTCATAAATGATATTCCATTGTAGTCGACTTGCCTACTACATGCAATTTCCACATCACTTCACGTTTTGTTCAAATTTGGAGGTATTGTGTCCTCACGTAAGGGTGAATTCTTTCAGTCTTTAGAGAAGATAAAAGAAAAAATGTTCACAAGACGGAATTGCATCTATTGTTAATGCAAGGATAACCCTTATCTGTTTGTCATGATTTGGAATTTGTTTCCAATGGAGATACGTTTCAACTTTATTTTATAGTATCTTGTGTGTATTTGTCTCATCTTTCGTTCAATCGGATGTGAAGACGATTGTATTCGATTTACTTCTTCACTTTTCGTATTTTGTAAATCGATTGATTTTTTTTTATGTAAACGGCAATCAGAGAAGCATCCAGGATAGAAAATCCATTCAATGCTTCTCTAAAATTTACATTTTCTGTCCGCATTCCAGCCCAGCCATTCTTCATAGTCTCTCTAGGAGTGTGAGCCAGCCCCTGCCATCTAGAAAATCCAGGAAAGTAAAACTTCCTTGGAAGCTAGATTTCGTTACTTTGGACTTGTGGACAAGACGTTCACGTATCAATTAGCTCAACTTTACTTACTTATGTCCTGTATCACCGTGTGGATCCTAGAGCCTCCACAATGATTACGCACCATTGTGTGCGGTTTCTGGCAATGTGCCTCAGCCCTCCTCAGCTCTTTCCCAGCTGCCGTGCTTCATTCTATACTGTTCTGCCCCATGTGTATTTAGGACCGTCGCGTATCCTACCATCCTGAGTGAGTGGGTTCCATTGCATCGCGTGGGTCACCTTGTCGGAAAGTGTGTCCAATCCACTGCCACTTCCGTCATTTTATAGTTGTGCCTATTGATTCATTGGTCGTTCTCTGATAAAGCTGTTCATTAAAGATACGGTTTCACCAGAAAATCCTTTAAATATTGCGTAGGCACCTATTAACAAGCATTTTCAGCTTTTTCGTGATAGCGGTTACTCCCCAAGTACCACATCCTTAAAGCAACACGGAACAGTCGCAACATCAGCGTTGGAACAGTCGTAGCTTGGTGTTTAAGCTAATGACAATAATTCGCCAAATTTTGGTAAACGTCCCAAACGCATACTTCGCTTTGCCGATTCAGGTGGCTATATCCAGTTTAGTCCCGCCATCAGTTGAGACAAAATATTGGAAACTCTCTACTCTATCAACAGTCTGTCCACCAATGCATATATGAGCTGATGAGTTCGATCCCACACCAGGCCAACGATATCTCCTTTCATCTAAACATACTCTATCATTTGGTGAAGGTCCTTTATTCTGTGAGAGAGTAGGCATACATCGCCAGAGTAGTCGAGGTGTTTTAGTTAGGATGTAAGATTTCCTCTGATTCCCGCTCACAAAGTATCATTTAACATATCGCCAATAAAAACAATATTGGTGAGAAGATACAGCCTTGCCGAGTACCACTTCGAACTTCGCAGGCAACCTTCTATGCAAAACGTGACCGACAGTTCTTTCTCCACCTGATGTGAGAACCGTTTTCACCGTATATCAATGGTCTTGTGTGGTGGCGGGCAGTGAGCTGCTGATTGTTTCCACACCACGAGAGATAGTCCTTTAGTTCTTGGGTCACTGAGGGATCTAAGTCGGTCTGTGTTGAACCTGGGCATCCTTGTGTCGTTTGATCTACGAACGGCAGCAGTCCGTAATTGGACAGTCGGTATCATAAGATAGTGATCACGTACCAACCCCATGTCTGCTCCAAGTCTATTTCTGACTTCCAAAATAGTGACTGACGTTTACCGTCGCTTGCCTGTCAGTTGACACGCAGCTAAGTTTATGGCAGGCTTTGTCCTCAAACATCGTGCCACCTATGACAAGGCGATATGTATTGCAAAAATCGTTCACCATTGTCATTGCGGTTGCCTAGGCCACTTCTTCCCATAACATGCTTGACCCCTTCGTTGGCATTGCCTACCTAGGCATTCAGGTCCCCCATCACAATGGCAATGTCGCTGTTGTGCGTTGTATTAAAAACGGCACTCAACTGGTTGAATAGGGTCTCCTTATATTCCTCAGATGAGCCATTCGTTGGAGAGTAACCCTGTATAATGGTGACCCGACGTATTCTAGTCCGGCGGCAATGGGGTCTGTGGCCGCCATGTGATGGGATATGTTAACAGAGGCTGCCCGCAAGGTGGTGTTCTGTCTCCACTTCTATGAAACATGACAGTTGACTCTCAGTTGCATACTCTGAATAGTATGTCAATAGATATTGCCTTATTTTCTGTCGGGTCATTCGTACAGACGCGCAGATAGCTTAAGACATGGTCGATGAATGGTGCACTAAGATGGGCTTTCGGCCAATCCTTTGAAGTCTGAGGTTGTTCACTTCACGAGAAGGAAGATTGTGACCGGTCTTTTTTGCCAGTGAGTGCTAAAAGGCGTCACTATCCAGATCTCCGATGAAGTGAATTATATGAGATTGATCTTGGACAAAGCATGTCAAGTCAAAGCCATCCAAGGCGCTCTCGGTTTTCTGGCAGTGTAAGGCCGCTTTTGGCAAGACATGGGGCTTATCACCAAAAAATGTCCTGTTATTGATCTATACGGCTATAAGACCTTTTCTAGCTTATGCGTCGGCTGTTCGATGGAGGGGGCCTTCTGAGAGCTCTCCAGAGTACGCCTGGCACTGCTTTAGATACTGTGCTGGATTTACCTTCACTTGATACTTTCATCATGGGGTATAGTATCAAAGCAATCTATCGTATTAGAAGGGGTGGCTTTTGGTATCATCCGCACGACCCTGCTTCCATGGATATGCCATTTAATGCAATGACACCGGAACTTCGGCTGTTGTGCAAATTTAGAGTCGACTTTCCTTGCTTTCAGGACTGGCTTCGGACAGAATCTGAGCCTGGACCGGGCTGTAGTCGAATGTTCACGGATGGCTCCTAAACTAGTCTAGGCTCCAATGTTATTGTCGTGGAGACCGGCAATACTAGCCTTCACTACTTGTTAGGCAACTATGGCTCTGATGCCTTTGATCACTGCGGAGATCTATGGTATCCCAATGGCGTGTGTGGAGAATCTGCGCCGGTAGCGATAGTCAGGCTATGTTTAAGGCCTTGCTCCACCCTGTAACCTGTTGCAAAATAGTTAGAGAATCCAAGAACTCTTTGAATTCGTTGGGTCTGGGTTCTAGGTTACACTGGGATTGTGGAAAATGAGATCTCCGATGAAATTGCGAAGCAAGGGTCAGATGATGATTTCTCAGGACATCAACTTGCGTTAGGTCTTCCTGTTTCCTAGGAACACAATTGTGTGTTTCATGGCTCTCCAGGATACAGGCAAACTAAACGTATGCTCCCGAACGCCTGTAAGAAATCAGAGGCATTCTCGCTGTCTTTCAGAAGAAAAGACTGTTGACAACTTATTGATGTTCTTACAGGACACTTTCATATTTCTAAGCAGTTTAGTGTGCTAGGCTTAAGAGACACCTTGTGAAGAGGGTGACGATACTTCGGACCATTTCATTTGTTATTGTCCTGCCTTTGCTCGCATAAGGTGACTGATCTTCGATGCTGATGTGGTAAGTGCTGATACTGTAAGCTCCTCATCGGAAGTGCATTCTCGGCCTTTTCCTAAAGTTCAAGAAATTCTAGTAAAATAGGTACTACTGGATTTTGCTTCCTGTACAATGGACCAGTTGCGTCTGAGTGCTCCAGGTGGGTGTTTCCTAACTCGACAAAAAATAAATGCTTAGGAATCTCTGGCCAAATTACATCTCCAAAACGAAAATAGCAGTAGGTCGGTGACATCCACAAAATGAAGTCCGCAATCAGGCAGAAGAGAAGAGAAGAGCTGAATGGTCAAGACCCTTGGGAATGAATTGGACCAATAAGGCGAGTTGCTGCCTTCCTGAATAGTGGATCTAGTATGAAAGCTTGGGGAATTTCGTCTATGACACTGTACTGTCTAGTTTTATGGTCGATGACGTTCACAGCATTACCTCTCTTCATAACGTTTTGCAGACAGTTCACGGTGCTATATTGCCGTCGTTTTGATTATGTTTTTTTTCGTGAGCATCTGGCAAACATCTGGGAGTATAGCTGTAATAAAAAACTTCTAAAAAAAAAGAAAAAAAATGTCCTTCGGATGCGGTATCAAATAGTAGGTGTCATATTCAGGCCAATGAATTATTTTATGGTATGATATGTAAAGTTCGCGGATTCCAAAGCTCAGTAGTTAGTACGTTGACTGCTGAGAGAAAGTCCGTGGTTCCGTATCAACGTTTCCATAGATGAGCTATACTCATACATAGAACCAACTATTCCACGCCTAACATTTTCTCCGCTCATCAGTTCAGCTTCAATCTTTCGTCTAGACTACTCAGCCGTATCTAATACAACGAACTCTTCTCCGTACTTTGAAGGATTTGAATCTAGCACAACCGTCTGGAACAAGTCCAAAGACTTTTTTTTAATCTCCATGCTGTTATGGCAAATAGATTTTTTTTTCAATACTACCAATGGGGTATTCATTTTTTTAAGAACTGAGTAAGTACAAAAATTGCAATAAGAAATATCCAAAAACATAATCCGATTAAAAAGTTGACCAGCTTAGGGCTACACAAACTTTACCAATTAATTCTAATGACAAATTTAAAACGAAATCATCACAAATCCTTCCAAATGGAATTCAATAAATTTCCCATGTAGCCAAAATCTTTTCAAATTAATTTCGATTCCCTTTTAAAACTTCATAACCCAAACGGACGTCTACAAACGAACAATTTCATCCCTATCCACTTCCGACATGATGGAATACTCACCTAAAAAATACGACAGCAACACAAGCTAACTGATGACCCATACCCTTTACACACAATGTGACATGCTAATAAGCTTCTCTACAAAAAAAAAGTTAAAGGATAATACGAAAAATTAGAGCATGACGTCTCAACTGGTGCATAGACAGTCACATTCAATTGTAAATCTCTTCATAGCTCGAAGGACATGTTGGCTATTCGCCCAACTAAAAATATACACAGTATATGACCGAAATATTTTACAAAGGATCAGAGGTCAGCATGTGTATATGTACACAGGCGGAGGGGTGCTCCAAGGAGTAGTGTCTTTCGACACTCTTTTGTATTCGCGCGCACATAATCGCACTCAGTACAGGCACAGCACAGGACCATATCAAATGTAAAACGAGAACAATCCTCGAAGAAGGAGGGCAAGTTGCTGAATGCAAAAAAGGGATTCAATTGTCCCCGGCTCATTTGCTTCTCTCAATCACTTTCAATGGACCTGAACGCCAGATGTTACAAAGATAACAACTCTGGTATGGTTTTTTTTTTTCTTTATTTTTCACTCTCCACATGGACACACGTTCCTTGGTCTAAAGCTTCATTGAAGAGAAGTTGGGTAGTTTTCTATGACTGAGCAGATGGAGCAGGGGGCTCCAAGTATATTTTCAACGTCGCACTCGGAATGAAAGGACATTTTACGTTCCAGACATGAAAAGATTACAACAAACTGAAGAAAAAAGGAGACTGCCAACGCAAATTATCTCACATTTTTCGTCTCCTTTGTGCACAAAGCATCGAGATGCAGACTGGACCGAATCCACAACTGAACGGTTGCAAATGATGAAGAATCCTTTTTCTCAGAGATTAATTCATCATACAACCAAAAAAAACCGACGAAGGGGTTTTTTTTTGCATTTGTGTATGCCATTGCATTTCATTGCCATTGTAATGAACAAAACAGAATAATTAACGCTTTAAGCTTTAAGGACATGCGGAGAGCCGGCGGCACAAGGCCAACGCTCAATTGTGTTCCAAGCATTTGTATGCGTGCTATAATTGCGGAATGGAGCTTTGTTCTTTCACCAGCAAAGGGGAACTGTTGTGTTCTCAAGGCCTGCCTGCCTGCCGAATAGAATGTGCCTCGAGGCGATTTAAATTAATGGATCAGTGAAATCTGGCTGACTATTGTCCTTCGTTTCAATGAAATTGACATACTCTCATATATACGAGGAATATGTGTACAGATTACCTGATCAAAGCTAGTAATCAAGCTACTCACAAAGAGAATGTTAGTTCAAATTTACAAGGTTTAACACATATCTATAGGTTTGACATATTGACAATATAGCCATCTATATGGAAGACAGCATCACTAGGGTAACCTCTAATTTATAGTTTAACATAGAAGGACATCAAATAAAACCCTAACCATCTTCATTCATCCATAATTCTCAATTCCCTGTCATCCATCACAGAAAATTCATTTTCGAAATTCTTAAGATTCAATTATTAAATATCCCTTGCTTCAGTTTTTCTACTTAAGTCACTCCTAAGGACCTTTCAACAATCACTCAGAAGCTTAGGGCGACTTTTCAAACAAAATCAATTCACTTAAGGCAAAAGCTTAAAATCAGTGTTCTTTTGTTTGTAAAGTATCTTTTGTCTAGGGGCTCATGTCGATGGGATTCGTAACATTTAGAGTTATCAATCAACCACATGATTGATTTACGATCGTGGACCAACTCCATCACGTATTCGTTTATCATCATCAAACCGGTGCAGTTGGTTAGGAGAGATTTTTTTCTTTATCCTGTCGATAACCCTATAAATTTTTACAAACACATTTGTTTTTGGTGGGGAGGCTGCGTTGTGGAAGTTGTATTTGTAGTCGTTGTTTAAAATTGGGAACTGAGTGTGAGCATTTCAAGGAATGTAAGTGAATTCGAATTGAAACCTTCCCTTCAACCAAGAAACCTTTCCGGCCTGAAGTAAAGTTAGGTGGCTATCACAAGTTACGTTCAAGAATTTGGATAAAGTCCTTTTCTATTTGTGCATACCATCTACAGCCCGTCTATTTTTAGGTGTGGATTATAGAGACTATCTAAGCAGAGACTCTGGAGCTCTTCTGACTACGGCTCGTATATGTAAACGGTTTTCAATTGAATGAGCATGACTTGGAGCATATGTTGTCTTAACAACACGGGGCCACATGCCACACTGCAAACAATTGAGTTATTGAAGTCGAAGTTCGGAGACCGTCTTATCTTCGGAAATAAACGATCGTTTGATTTCACACCTTTGGACTTTTTCTTTACAGCTATATCAAGTCCTTGGTTTTTACTAATAAGTCAGAGAATTTAGACGACCTCAGGGTCAACATCGAACGGCGAATTGCCAGCATATCCGCCTGACTATTTCAGATTTTGTGATGAAGGACCTTAGCGCCTTTAACGCAACTTGACTATCAATATAGATGGCGATACTACTTTTGTGCATTTATCCTATCTCTAGTTATTCCGCATAGCTAGAAATAGTGCTTGGGACAGACTGCATTTATCCGGAAGCCTCAAACCCACCTGTAGGTTTATATCTCTGGAGTATATACCTGACCCCGTACCCTCACTGGTTTTGGAACCATCTGTACTTTCTTACTTATTTACTTTATAGGCTCCCAACCCGTGAAAAATCTCCGCCTGAGACACGGCAGTCTTCCACTCTCTTTGATCCCGGGGACACTCCTTCCAGTTATCTATACCAAGGGCTACAAGACCAAAATATAAAATACCAAGAACCTCGGTTTCGCCTAGCTTTGGAGGTAGATACAAGAAAATACAAATTTTTGGCGCGACAGGTCCATGGGACCCAGGCGTAGATTCTCACAACCACTCGTGATGTGCGTGTTATATTCTTTACACGAATGGAAGGGGCTTACTGTTTAATGCCGGATCCGAACGGCAGTTATTTGTTTTTGAGAAGCTTGTCCATAACAGTTTTACTCTCGGATGTTTGTCAGACGCTCTCGAGAGGTGGGGCCGTGAAAGAAATTTTGGGTGTTGTCTGGGGATTGAACCTGGAACCCCTCGCTCCGTTGTCCAACGCACTAACCACTTGAGCCACGGCGCCCACAAGGAGGTAGATAGATAGGTTTAAAATTTCATAAGTTTTCGAACCTGAGGGCTGTGAATCAAAGACCCTCTTTGCTGAAGCATTGTTGTCCATTCGCTCGATGTAGCCGAGTCAATGTAGTCAGAGTGTTTTGGCTTTTTGGACTACATCCACATCTTGGTACAGCTCATAGAGTTCGCGGTTATACCTTCTCCTCCATTCGCCCTCCTCGCATACGGGACCGAATATCCGACGAAGAATTTTTCTTTCGAAAGTGTTCAATATCTGCTCTGCTTTCCTGCTTATCGTCCAACACTCGGCTCCATACAGCAGTACTGGTAGGATCAAAGTTTTGTAGAGCAAACATTTCGTCTTCCGAGTTAAGAGTTTTGACCCCATTTGTTTCGCCAAACCGAAGTAGCAACGGTTTCCTAGGGTAAGTCTTCGTCGAATATCCACTAAGAAGTCATTCGTTCAGTTGATATTTACTCCGAGATATGTAGGTAAACTCCTTAACCACTTCCAAATTACTGTTGTCAACAGTGACGTTTTATCCTAGCCGGTGGACAGATGCTTCTCTGTTGATTAACAACATGTACTTGCATTTGTTCTCATTTACTTCAAGACCAACTCGTTTCGCCTGTTCTTTAATTGGCGTAAAACCGTCTAGGATGGCGCACTAGGAGCGACCGATAATGCCGATGTCATCTGCGTATCCCATAAGCGTGACTGATTTAGTTCGAGATAGTGCCTTCCATGTTAACAGAAACAGGACGAGGTTGAAGAAGTCACATGATAACGCATCTCCTTGCCGAAATCCGGTACATGTTTGAAATAGTTTGGAGGAACTGTTTTCGAATTGCACATTGCAACGCGTGTTTTCCAGTGTCATGCAGAACGGTTGGATCAGTTTTCCCGGAATCCCGAATTCGGCCATCGCCTTGTAGAGCTCAAGACGATGAATGCTATCATTTGCGGCTTTGAAGTCGATGAAGAGATGGTGAGTCTCGACTTGAAATTCGTTGGTCTTTTCAAGGATCTGCCTTAGTGTGAAAATTTGGTCGATCGTCGATCTGTAGGGCCGGAAGCCACATTGGTACGTGCCGATTAGTGTACTCCAGAAAGGCTTCAGATGTTCACACAGTACGTTGGATAGGGTCTTATATGGGACATTAAGCAGGGATATGCCTCGATAGTACTCACAAGACATAGAATCGCCTTTCTTGAAGATGCAGCATATAGAGCTGATAGTCCAGTCATCAGGCATGGCTTCATCCACCCATACTTGATTGATGATTTGGTGCATGCACCCTACCAAAGCATCACCACGAGAGCCGGCGGCCTTGTTACTTTTTAGTAGCTGAGCCATCCTCTTTAAAACTGGGAGTGGGTATGGCTTCTTTATTGATGCGGGTGCTCTTCTTGCCCTATCAGTCTCACTACGTGATGCCCATTAACACAGCCGCTGAAAATGCAGCTTAGACACGCTACTATTCCCTGTACTTCTTTGACTAGGTTTTCTTCACTGTGTTCCTGGCTTGAAGCCTGATACCAGTAGCTAGGCTTTCCTGAAAAAACATCTATCGCGGGACTCGTCAATATCCTTGAGTTGGGAAACTTCTTAAGCCCTTTTCTTTTTACGCAGGATCGATCGATCTTTTGGCTCGATACTGTAGCGCTTGTAAATATGTTTGTATTTTCTGGCACCTTTCTCCGGCGTATGCATTCATCATCATACCAAGAGTTGGTAGCCTATACTGGGCTTGGCTACTTCTTTGATGAATGTCGTGATACTGATTCCACAGATTGTTGGCGTTTGTGGATGATGAATGCACAGCGGAGAGTTTCTCGCCCAGGCCCTCTCTGTAGGCTCTGGTTACTCCAGTCGTGCAAAGGCTCACAACGTTCACTTTCTTTTTCGGGGCGGTTTGCAGCTTCCCCTCGTTGAATAGTCGAGCTCTGCATTTCACTGCAATAAGAAAATGGTCAGAGCCGACGTTTGTCCCTTTGAAAGTTTGTACATTCAAAATATTGGATGCATGGCTGGCATCTATTAGCACGTGGTCGTGTGCGACCATCTGGAGAGTGCCAGGTTGCTGTGTGGATTCGCAGTCTTGGAAACATAGTGCTTCTTATCATTGTATTACGAGCTCCTGCAAAACTATTCCACCGCTTTCCGACTTAACCTCCGAAAATGTTTTCCTTACCGATTTTAGCATTGAATTCCCCGAATATGAGTTTGACATCATACTCCGGACAGGCTCCGTAGGCTCCGTCCAGGAGGTTATAAAACTCCTCCTTGATAGAGTTTTCAGCTTCGTCGGTAAGAATTAGAATTGTGTTTACATGATGCTGACGTTTTGTATTTTGTGAAAGTTGACTTGATGCGGATCACAGCCAGGCTTAAAGTCAATTATCATTCGATTTTCCTTGCCTTCCTTTCCATCCTAACATGTGCATTTTTTTGTGATATTTGTAATAAATGTCGCAATTTTTCCATCCATCGTATCTCCTGGATCGTGGTAATATCTGCTTGCACCGTGTGAGGACAGATTCAAGTTTTTAAGTAAACCAGCAGTATACAGTGTATGCACGTTCCAGGTACAAACTCTCAATTCATAGTCCATAAACGTTCAGGGTTTACCGGCCTGAGGTCCGAGTACGTCGAAGTAGCTCAGATAAAGTGTTCTTATGCTTCTATTTGAAGCTGTGAGGCCACCGTTGACTCCATCGAAATAGTTCGTCGGCTGTCATAAGTTCAACAAGTCGGGTCCGGATAGACACCAGCCAGTACCTTATGGCTACCACTAGAAGGCACGATACGGACAATTGATGCGCTGTAACAGATACAACACTGGATAACGCCAGGTTGACCCCAGTCAGTGTCTACCCTATTCCTACAGCATCCAACCATCACTTCCAGAATACAAAAATGCAATAGACTGAGGTTAAGCTAATCAATGTAAGTTTTGAAAATTAGTTTGCAAATGTTTGCAGCGGTCTGTCTACGTATGGTAAAGAAAAAGATATACAAGACATGGAGAAAGAAAGAAGAGTATAAGTAAATTGCACTTGATTTTACTTCCAAAGTGAAACATCTACCATGACTCGACTCGACTTTCTAACCACAACGAAGCAGAAACCTGAACTTCCATTAGAACAATGTGCAGCCTTCATTGATGAGTTTAATTGCGTTATTCCGCACCAACACAGGGTCAACAATCCTCTGCCAAATATTATCGAGAGCATACTCAATTTCCTAGCAAATAGACGAAACTTTTCCATTGTTTCAGACTTAATTCGAAATATCGATTTCCTTGCAATGTAAATCAAACAAACTACCCCCCTGATGATGCAAAGTAATCATCCGTTCATTTCTGACTTTCATCTGCCCAACTCCCTCCTCAATAATATCCCATCATTTGGGATGCACAAGCTCCAAAACACTATACGGACTAGGTACAGTAAACAAAACCCGGCATCCAGCAACTTAAATTCATTGAAAGCAATATCTCGATTGTCAAATCTGGGAATTCAGCTTCAATCATTTATCAACCGAGACAGCGTCATTTTGGGAAACTAACCCGGGCTGACTATACTCGTACCAATCTTATGCCAACAGGCGCCTTTCCATGTTCCACTTCCACCAGTCTGCAGAAGCAAAAGTTATCCTTTCCTCACCTAACCGTCCTAACCAGGCCACCACCACCACCCCCCAAATTGATTAATAATTGTCTGGGTGCTGTTCTGAATTATTTCGTGGAGATAAATCAGAGGCAAAGATTACGGAAATTAAAATCGACCAAATGCCAGCGCGTGTGATTGAGTCGAAAGGATATCGTCGGTCGGTTTTGGGGCAGAAGGGAATCCACACCAAAATGATTTACAACTCCATCGAGAGAACAAACACGAAATTAATCGCTAATAATTAAAATGATAATTAAGCTACGGTCCATTATCCTTGTCGTTGTTCGATGAAGCTATTCAATGAATGTCCTCATTATATGACGACGAGGACGACGACGACGACGATATGATACGTGGATGGATAATAATTGTTACAGAGCGAGGAGTCGAAAAAGTTTAACAAATCATTAAAAATCCAATTACAGCTAATAACCGGCGTAATCATCTTGACGAACAAAAAAAAAAAGATCTCACACACACACAGGAGCAGGAGTTGTATACTACGCAACTTGCAGGCTCAACCGAAAAGACGATTAACTTCTTGGCGTCTTCATCGTCGTTGTAGTCATCGAATCTATCATCGTTATTACCATCATCCTGCGAACGAGAAGACAGGAAGACTTACTTTTCTTACCTTTCGTAGGCGGATGTATTTTCTCCCTTTTTGCTGCTTTTTTTTTTTTTTTTTGTGTCCTGTCTGTGTAATCCGCTTTTAGTTAATCATGTCATGTTATTAGTCACCCTCATCTTTGATTCTTTTAATTACATTGAATCCATCATACAGCTTTGTGGGAGGCAAACGTACATACATACATACAGATGAGAAAAAAAAAAAATAACCAGGACCCTTATTGTCCTTGTTGTAATAACTTGTTCATGCTCTGAATTAATTTTGGGCAGAATTTTTGGTGTTTCCAGGCAATAAAGGATGAAAGGGCACACAACACACAACAGCAAACTCCCCTGGTCCTTGGAGTATTTGTGAAGTCGCAGGGCATTCCACTGGTTCATTCATTCATTCATCTTTATCCTTAAACCATGTTTATGCGTATTTACAAGAGGGAAACCAAACCAAAAAAAAAAAAACGAAATTTTTGTAAATCGTTGCCAAAAGTAATAACAAAAAGGATACACACAGGCTTAATACTTAGGATAGTGGTCCTCGGTCTTTTGTGCTGGCATGGTGTATTCCAAAGAGGATATGTATCTACTCAACTCCATAACTGGTTCAGTGAGCGAACGACCCCCAAGATAAATTCATATCCACTTTTGGTTATGATACTTTATTGCCGTAATGAAAATCATCTTCAAAAAGTTCTCTTCTTCCGTAAGGACTTGCTCGTTCTCTCGCTCTCTTCACGGCTAAGGGTGAATGGTTAAATGGGCAGGCAGGCAGTCGCTGTGGAATGGGTAGTCTTTGTGAAAGGTAAGAAAGAATGATGTTGTAACAAACACAGTTGGAGGTGCGTATGGAGGAGCGCAGAGCGAGTCCTTGCCCCACATCAAGGGTGTTAACGCCTGCTCTAGGTGAGTCTCTACAGCCACAGATTATTATTACATATACACATGGAGTTATGTTTCCCCATTTTTATTCGCTCAACTTATGATTACCTTGGTGTTGCGAGCAGAATTGTAAGTTTTGACAAGATTTATGTTTTCTTCGGCATTTGCGTTCGAGTTCATAATGTGAGTAATAATATTAATAATGAAGACCATTCCTTTCGTCTGGATGTTATGTAGCTGATGGATGGAAATTTGTTGTAAAGTGTCTTTAAGGAGTTTTCATTCTTTTGAATGATTTTTTTTTACGAAGTCTTTGAGACCACATGGTGGGTGGGTTATGTGGTGTGAAGAGTGGAACATATTTTTTTTTTATATTTCAACGCTTGGCCTAGTTTCGAATTGAAATAAGCACACGCAGTGACAGTAATTTATGGAATCCCTTAGCCAAAGGAATTGGATTGAAAGTCGAAATAAAGGCTTGATTGTCAAAATGTAGAAAAATAAATCACAGATATTGTTTAGATTAAGGCACATATATGCACATTTATGGATGTCCATTAATCTTAGTCGAAGTCTGTTAAGTATTGAGAGATCAAAGTGCACATAAGAGTAGAGAAAGCGAAGCTCCATCAAGGAGAGTTGAGTTGCTTTGCAGAGAAAAGAGGAGAAACTACTTTGAAGTAGAGTCTCAAAGATTGGAATACTGTAGGAATTTTTAGGAATTTTGAAAACTGACCGCAAGTCTAAATAGCGATGGTTTATCCAAGCGCATTTCTATAAGGATATGCTGTATATAGTAAATGCTGGGACCCGGGGACTACACTTGACTTCCACAATGATGTGCGGAATAGATACATAACCGTTTAGGAGGATATAAGGGCACTAAAAGGGCTAAAGAAAGACAAAGCAAGAGGATTGTATGGAATTCGTTCTGAATTTTACAAATATGGTATCAATGAATTTAACAACAACTCACGAACCTGCTGAACAACGTTTTGGATACAGGAATATTAAGACAGACCAAGCAAGTGACAACTTCCATCAACCAAGGATGCGGCGCATCCATGCCACGCAAAGGCAATGGGAATGGGTGAACTCCGATGTACTGGTGGAACGAGTGCAACGCCAAGTTGAGAGCATACTGCCTTAAAATGCAAAAGCAAGGAAGACAAAGCCAAAGAGAAGATTCCGAAGAAATACGAGAAAAATTCTTAAGGAAAAGAAAGAAAGTTCGGAAACTCATTACAAAAATGTAAAACCGGATCTTTCCAATCACTAAGAGAAGTCTTCCAACATAACACGTGGGGAAACGCCTCTAAGATAGTATGGACAAACTTAAAAGTGGCAGCTGCACCAACATGCCTGGCCATGATGAATATTATAGTCAGTGAGCTATTCCCAAACAATATCAGTGAGCATCATCCCCGGATAATAACAGAGGATACGGAACCAATAAAATATGTCACAACTGCAGTAGTCCTTGAAGCAGCCGGTCCATTGAAAAGCATAAGGTTCCACGAATGGACGGAGTCGCAAACTTCATCCTTGAGGAAGCCATTAAAACTCAACCAAATGTGTTCGTAAATCTCTATACAAGATGCATAAGTGAATATAACATTACAGGAGGGGTTCCACAGAGATCAGTTCTAGGCCCTGTCCTGTGGATGGAGTATGATGGAGTACTAGGTATACGGAGACGCCGATGACAACGCGATGGTCGTAGTAGCTAAAACCCTAGAGGAGGTGACGCTAAACTAGAACAACACCATCAAAGACGTGAAGTTATGGCTTGACTCAAGAGGTTTGAAATTAGAGGACCACAAAACTGAAGTTGTCCTCATAAGCAGCCGCAATAAAGTTGAGCGCCTGGTAATACAGGTATACTCTGTCGCGTCAAAGCCCTACATAAAGCACCTAGGGGTAGTGCTTGACCATAGGCTTAACTTTAGAGAGCACATAGCATACACAAGCGTGAAAACTAACCGAGCTGTTGCCGCAATATCCAGGCTAATGCCAAATATTGGAGGACCCGGGCAGCCAATAAGCGATCTGTTGTGCGCCGTCCCTATATGAGCACCGGCAACGGCGACAAGTTCATACAAGAGAAGTATAAACTCTGTGCATATAGAATGGAATCGGGGGATGCAATAGGTGTGATAGCGATGCGAATGCATATTGATCTGGAGGTCAAAGTAGCAGCATCAATGTACAATGACGCAAACGCAGAGAAAAAAGCCATGAGAGCAGCTGCTGAAATAGAATGGCAGGACATACAAACTGGTGCCGAAAATAGAAGAGTGGACAAGAACAAAACATGGTCAAGTAAACCGGCCTTCGATGGAAAATGCACTTAGACCAGAAGGTCCATGTATAAGGTGGGTAGATCATCCTCTTACTCTGGGAACCATCGATTCCTTTGCACGAGTTGTTGAGATCATTTAGATAATTGAAAATATATTCACTTAATGTAGCCTTTCTGATGTTGGCTAGTGCAGGGCATGTCCATAGAAAGTTACTAATGGTCTCCTCTTCCTCTTCATCCCTACAGCTTCAACAGAAGTCGTTGTAGGGGATGTCCAAATTTTGAGCATGTCTTCCTATAGCTCAGAATCCAGTGAGGGTGTTAGCTATGTTTTAGGAGTCCGATGGACCTAGTTTTGTTTAAACCGGCCAAAGCAACCTAGCGATATGATATTAGTCAAGTTGATGCCATCGATGATTGGCCTCATTAACCGCGTCGGCATTGATAAGGTATTTAGCATAAGATGTAGGCGCCTCGATGTCAGTGATGCTTATGCTATTTAGACCAGAGGAGCCTCGTTTAATCAGTTCGTCCGCTTCACAGCTCCGTGATATATCACAGTGACATGGTACCCAGCAAAGGTTGCGGTTATACTGTCCAACTATCTCGTTAAGAGATGGTTGGTTGGTTAAAACCAGTCTTCGATGGGAAAATGCACTTAGACCAGAAGAGGTCGATTATGCCGCTGAAATACGTGGCAGTCTTTTACTGCCTTGGATCTCATTGTTCTGAATGCAAGCGATTTGATGGCTGCCTGACTGTGGACGTATATGACAATGTCCGATGCTGATACTCCATTAACCGCCAGCTAAGCAGCTGCTTGACGAATGTTAGTGACTTCGGCTTGAAAGACGCTGCAATAGTTTGAAAGGTTAAAGGAGAGGTGGATATCCACGTCTTCTGAGAAGACTCTAGCACCGACTCCGTCCTCGGTTTTGGGCATATCCGTAAAAATTTACAGCGATTCTTATTACAGGACATCCCGTTGTGTCCATTCCCAAGTGGAACCTACTGCCTTGTTGCATATGTATATGGTTGGTAGTGGTGCGGCTGGTTTTGAAGTCCCGTAGAGGATGCAGCTTCATCAATTCGTTGCACTAGATAACGATGTTCGATGACTACATTGACATCATCGGCAGAACACAGCGAACTGTCACTGGAGCTTTTGCAAATATTGGAACAGAAGCGGCAAAAAAGGTTTTAGAAGGGACACATAACATCGACGAATCGGATAGAATATCACAATCGATAGCTATAACTTTGAGCTAGTTACGGACTTCGTCTACCTCGGCTCCGCCATAAACTCTGACAACAACATCAGATCGGAAATCATACGAAGAGTTACACTTGCCAATCGCTGTTTCTTTGGTCTAAGGCAATTGAGTAATAAGGCCTTGTCAAGAAACACTAAGAAGACTCTATATAAGACCCTTATCATCCCAGTTCTGCTATATGGCGCAGAGGCATGGATGTTAACGAAGGCGGATGAAGATATCCTCGGTCGTTTTGAATCCAAAATTCTTCGGAGGATTTTCAGTCCCGTTTGCGTTGACTAGATTTGGAGGAGGAGATTCAATAGCGAACGCTACGAGCTGTACTGCGACATAGACCTGGTCAGAAAAGTACGCGTCAATCGTTTAAGATGACTAGGCCATGTAGAGCGAATGAACATCAACGCTCCGGCCCGAAGAGTCTTCGAATACAACCCGGAGGAACAACGCAATAGAGGAAGACCTCGCCTTAGGTGGCACGCATAAGTGGAACCAACTCCAACCAACTTGGAGTGCGTAACTGGAGGCAGTTATCCGAAGATTGTGCTAACTGGAGAAGCTTGTTGGTTGAGGCCCAGGTCCACTCCGGACTGTAGCGCCACCTAAGTAAGTAAATAAGTAAGTAAAGATAATGATACCACTTGCCCAGATGTTAGATTTCCGCTCCTGCTGGCTCCAATCCTTTTCCGACTTTTTGCCTAATTGTTCTAGGATACGTTACGCTGCTGCAGTCTCACGACTTAGCGACTTCTTTTCCTGGCCAGAGAGATTGGGAAGGGTTGGGGGTGAAGGGAAGGAGATAGAGAGGAAGAGGGAATGAAAGGAGGATATGAGAGACTAGGCGGGGAAAGATTAGCTCTTAGTTTTCGAGCCTCCTTGCGAGTCACGGCTATATCGTAGGAATGTGATAAATCCCCGATGTCGATTCCAAGCGACCTGGGCTCTACGTAAGCCATCACACTGCAACAAGGCGGATAATCGTCGTGATGCAGTCTGGTTGTCTGGTTTTATGCTTCTCATGTTTTATCCAAATTTCTCACTAATCACTAGTTGGGTCGGGTTGGTGCTGCTGGACGAACTGCCTTTCGTGCTAGAGGGTATGGGAGTGGTAGTTACCTTGCATATGGCCCAATGTATCTCAGTGACATCAAAGTCGAATCTGGTACATGATTGCTAGGGATTCTCTTCCAGGATCATCCTTTCGTCTTAGGAGTTCAGCGTTTTCTCTTCCTGTGAGTTCAGCGAAATTCACAAATGGATAGTGATTGTACATTTCGCCACTGGTGGCGGGTGTGTGTACTGCGATGTTACTTTTGTTTATTTTATTGTTTTTCTTTTGTCTAAGTAATTTGTGATCATCTTTGGATCCTACGAATAGCCAGAGAAGGGGTTCTCCATCCACAAAGAGCCCCGCATTATATGGATAAGGCTACTTAATCCGATGGCCGCCAGGTATTCATCGCGTCGTATAAAATGCTGATCGGTCTCATATGAAGGGGTGGATTGAAGAAGAGAATGAAAGGACATATGAACCTAAAAATGTATCTTTCAAGGTACTCTACTCCAAGCAATGGCTTGACAGTGCTCTCTACTTACTTCAGGACAAAAGCGCAGCATCTTAAAGAATTTCTAACCCGGGTTCTAAATAAAGGAGAGGTAATGTAACATGATTGTCAGATGCAATGAATTTATGTTGAATGCTTGTACTTTCTGGTGAACATTTATTACTTATCGACACGTATTACAAACCTTTCTAAATCCCAAAGTCAAAATTATAGGTTTATCAAAGCTACTCAAAACGTATTATCCAATACATTTCCACTTCATAAATGTACAGACTATTTTATACGACGCGTCCAAAGATCCTTCCAAATCATTAATTGGATAATTACTTTTCGAAATATATCTCCCCTACCTACAAATCTTTATTAAGTCACTTTCACGGTGACAGGAACACCACAGCTATCCCAAATAGCTGTTTCTGACATCGACGTATTTTGGGAACCCATTCCACATGGACATTTATCTCACTCGAGCACCCCAATTACTTTCATTGATTTTGACATAATTCGCCAACACACACACACATACACATACACGCATACGTTTTAATCATCGGCACAGTAAATCCAACCCAAAATCCACACACCCCCTAGAGCTATGCTCAAATTCTAGCGTCATTACATCGGCGATGCCATAATTTATAGATAACCCAACTCTCCCCGAGATACAGAAATTGTTGAACAGAGATACCCAACCATTCATAGACCCTTTGGTCCATAGGTGCTACCTCCGGGTTTAGCATATGTGCTATATGTGCACCAACAAACATCCTTCAACATCCTCTACGGATATCCCGAATATACACGTATAGGGCAAGTGAGATGACAAAAAAAAAAAAGGATTCCCCGAAAAAATGCATCCATGTGGAAGGTGTTAAATCATCTGGAAATATTGCCTAATGGATAGTTAACACGATTTTTGCCTTAGAGCCAGGTCAGATCATCGTTGTGTCGGCATACACTGGTAGCAGACAAATTTTAAGTCCTTTCGGTCCTTTTTCATGCGAAATCCATTCAAAAATAGAAAAAGAAATATTTTTCCAAATGGAGAGGAATTGTAAGTGAGATAAGCTACTATGGCGACCGCTTGCATTTGCAATCTCCTTACAAAAAAAAAAAAATTAAAGAAAGGGAGAACCCTGAGAAGGTTTGCTTTTAACAAGGATTAGGGATGATAAACCTTCAAAGAAGGGCACATATCAGAATCTTTATAAATCATAAATTGCCATGCTGTGTTGTTCGCTTATGCGCTTCGATGGTTACGTATATATATAGACCACAGTATCTTCACAAAGGGTCTGGTAGACACATTCATTTTGAGACATGACTCCGATAAGGACATGGACCCACATTATGCACAAATCGATGACCTGTTGTTGTGTTAACAGTAGATGTTTGGTGTAAGTCTCCATCGGGGAAGTTAGAACTTGACCTTTTTCTGGAAAGCTAATCAATCCATTAGTATTCATCGCGACGAATGAAGGATCAAAACAATTTGCGTAGTAGGTAGGTACATCAGCAGTCGGCCCTTAACCGCACATAACTTATTTAATTAAAGTTAACCCAGGGTCAGATAATCGATTTGGGGATGAAAATTAGTCACTGGTTGAGTGTGGATTGAAGGGATACATACATATACATATGATTAGGCGGCAGATGGTTTGGTTGGGGATGAATTTAAAGCATCACGTAATTTTGAAAATCCCATTTACGTACATAATTGGTTACAAAAAAAAACAGCAACAACAACAACATAATGGCTTGTAAAATTGGCCGAGATAAGGCAGTCAGGGTTCCTAATTAAAAGTCGAGTGCCCTTTGTGGAAGAGAGCAAGTGGTTTTCTCAATTGAAACAAACATAATGCGTTGATTTTGTCTAAGAATTAGTCCATGAAATGAATTTATTTTTCAGGAAAGGACCAAGCAGTTTAGAATTTTTAATTTTGACAAGCAAGGACACTGCTATAAATTTGTCAAAATGCTTACAACCTTATGTTACAAGCACAGGTTTAAGAGAAAGCAAATATTGACATCAGGTGCAGTGCATAGGAATGGAGCGTATCACTCATGTATTCACAGAATGTGGACATCGCATAACTAATGTACGTATAGATATATTGAAATATAACTACATAAGGAGAGTATGGTGTGATTAAGGAAAAATCGAAGCAAATAGCTTGCATCTAGGCTGTAGCCGGTCTTGCCTTCAAGGACATTTTCAGTCACTTTGACATCATGACATAATGTGACTAGCAGGCCAGCATATTTCTTGCTGAACTGAACTGCTCATCCACGTAACAAAAAATTGCTTAGTTATGAGAAAGACTCCCCACTAGGTCTCGAACTATGAACCCGGAACTCGGAGCAGACCCGCAACGAACATGAACTATGATTTGAATGTCTGCACCTGGCATGTAGATATGTACCTACTCTGTACATTCTGCGGACAGTCTAAAACTAGAAAATGCCTGCAGTCTGCAGTGTCAGCAGATATTACTGCGATTCAGGAGGGACATACGTTGGACAGGATCTGGAATAATGAAAAAAATCTGAATTTCGGCATTTATTAAAGATGTCACAAAAGTTATGTTGGGGTGCGGATTCTTCGTTGGGAATCGGCTGCGGTCAAGAGCCATTAACTGCAAACCCATGATCCACATCAAGGCTACGTTCTACAACATCGACCTTATATATACATATATATGTATGTGCTCACGATATTACCGAAGAAGCTGCGGACGTTATCAAGGAAAACGGACGGAGTCTACGGAGCTTGTCCTGAGAACGATGTCAAAATTGCACTCTGTAATTTCAATGTTAAAATCGGTGAGGAGAACCTATTCGGCGGGGTAGTCGGAAAGTATACCCTCCACAACACAACATCAGATAACGGCTTCATAACATTTTAGAATGTAAGCAGCATTTAATTTTCCCATAAGAGTCACAGCTCAAGGACATCGATGAATTTGCTGACAGAAACCTGATGGGGAATTTTTACAAGAAACCCCAAGAATCTTCATAATCGGAACACAGGCTTCTTATTTTCATTTGTCTGGGTATGTAAACAAATAAGGATGGCGGTTGGCATCCGACTGGTGCCAAATTATTGATCTGCAGCGACAAGAACTCAGCTGTATGGCCTGGCTCCAAACTCAAGGCTGTTCCAAAAGCCGAAATTCCCTCTCGGCCGAGGGCCAGAGTCTGGACACCTCTTGATCTTGATGACCCGAAAGACAATCTTCGGCTCATAGGGATCCAAAATCCTGGCATTCCCACGTAAAATTGGAAGGTCATCAAAGCTGAGGAGCCAAATTAGCCGGGCGATTAGTTTCAATACTACTGAACCCGGAGTCTATTGAGCCCCTCGCTGCAAGAGATTTAGACACTCCATCTCAAGGTCTACGAGAGGGACGAAAAACTGATTTCTGTAATAGCTGAGAAACAAGTCGATTCGTCCCAAAACACATCAGTAGTGACAAACCCTTTGTTTCGGGGGGTTGTAGTGCCACAGTATCAAAAACGCTGGCATCAATTTATCGATGATGTTGGATCAGAGCTTCCCAAGAAGCAAGGTAGTGGCGACCAGTCCTCTGATTCCGAGGATTGTAACCACAAAGTTATAGAGTCGTCTGTATCAACTAGCGCTAATGCTTTGGTTGATACGGATTAATCTTCATCATTCAAAAACAGCCTCTGCTAATTTGTTGCTCTGCTTACAAGAAAGTGGCGAAGATATTGCCCTGGAACCGTGGGTCCTAAGGGACAACAGCAAAGCGGGATTAAGGGCAAAGAATTATACGGTTTTCATTGCTAAAGAACTAGGTAAACCCAGGGCCTGTATTCTTGCCTAGAACAACCTTCATTTGTTTCTTCTATCCAATTTCAGCGATCCTGACTTCATCTGCGTTAGTCTGGAACGAGGCAAGGAGAAACCTGTGTGCATCACTTCTGTGTATATGCCCTATGATGAAATGGGGCCTCGACCTGCAGACATTATATGCAAAGTGATCAGTCAGGCCGAAAAAGGAAGACCACCCTCACGTCATGGGTAGCGACGCTAAAGCTCATTATGCAGCATGGGGCAGCAGCGATACTAATGTCCGCGGTGAGTGTCTATTTCATTACTTAATGGAAACTAATCTCGTAATTTGTAATAAAAGATCAGATCCCGCATTTATTACTAACTATAGGCAGGAAGTCATTGACGTAACCTTTGTCACGAATGACTCCACACTAGCTTTAGGAGTTGTTTATACTTCAGCTACACCCCTAGATCCTGGAGGAAAGCCAAAGTTGTATTTATACGAAAAGCCGGTAAGGCTTCTCATGCATCTCCTAAACACTTCTGTCTTACTAGCCTATCCTCCTTTCAACTGAAGACTCTGAAAAGGCTAATTGACATCCACATTAGAACTAAATTAGATAGTAATCTCCTATCCATATCCTAATATGCATATCGTAAGGGAAAATCGTTAGAGACTGCCTTACATTCGTTGGTAGGAATCATCGAGAAATCCTTTGAAAACAAGGATTTCACTATGGTGTACTTCCTTGATAATGAATGAGCTTTCAGCAATGTCAAAACAGAAGTATATCTGTTGCACTTCTTTACCTGAAGGTTGACAACTATCTTTGATATTGCATCGAGCATATGCTTAAAAACAGGCTTATCCATGCTGAGCTAGAGTGCTGTCTAACCAGGAGGTCGATGTACAGGGATAGCCCCCAGTGTGGAGTATTATCACCACTATTGTGGCTTATGTCTGCTATGTGGTTATGGCTGAGTCTGCTCTAAATAAACTAGCAAAGTGGACGGAGAGTGTCGGTCTCGGAGACTGAAGACTGAACTAGACTAGACTAGACTATTGTTCACAAAAAAGTATAAAATACCAAAACTCAAGGGTATTGAATTGCAGTTTGTAGATCACGCCAGATACTTTGGAGTTATTCTAGATGAATAACTCAGTTGGAAACTGAATATACAAGACCGTGCCTCGGAAGGCCTCATTTGCCCTCTATTTATGTAGGAAGGCCCTAGGACCAAACTGGGGTCTCCAGCCCCGAGTCGTTCACTGGATATACATACACGGCAATCGTCAGACCCATCCGTATGTACAGATTACTAGTCTGGTGGATGCACTGGACAAGAAAAGCAACATTGCAATACTCGAGAAAGTTCAAAGGTTATCCTGCGTTTGCATAACGGGCGCCCTTAGAACTATTCCTACAGCTGCACTACAAAATATGCTCCATCTTCTTCCTGTTGATAACTTTGAGAGGCTGATGGCGGCTAAAGCCGCACTACGGCTGAGGGAATCCTTGCCACTGGCTCGTGCAAATATGGGCCACGCAAGCATCCTAAACGGCCTTAACCCTCTACTGCATGCATTATGATCCAGTGGAAAAATTTCAATTTCAGTTTTTATTTCAACTTTATATTAAAAAAAAACATTTATAAAAAAAAAAAAATTTCGAAAAATGTATGGCGGTCCATACAAAATGGAAAGCCATATATGGTTTCGTATGCAGTAGATGGTTAATACTATTCCTAGTAATTCGGACTACATTGTCCCTTATCTGGACTTTAAAGTCATATATAGAACCAGGATTACTAGCAGAAGTGCTTTGGAATCGGGAGAAATTTTAAACGAATCTGCGACAGAGATTCACTTTTACACAGGCGGATCCAAGACAGCGTCTGGGAGTTTACGGCTTACCCTCTACCTGATGTCCATTAAGTCGCTGCTAGAAATGCTCCTCAAACACATCTTCTACTATTTCCTGTACTTCGATGAATAGACTTCCTCCACTGTTTCGAAGAGTCTGCATTCCGGGCTTGAAGCCAACTGTCAGTTGCTTGGATTTCTTAAAAAAAATATCCGGATATTGTTCCTATTGCGGTACTCTTCGATATCCTTAAATTGGAAGACTTCGTAGGCCCTTTTCTTTTCCTCCTTTTTGGAGTCGATGCCCTTCCCTTGGTGGTTTTGTTTTGCGCTGCCGCGCTTGTATGTACGCATTTTCTGTCACTGCCAAGTAACCATCAAGGGAAGAACTCCGCCTTGCTAGTTCATCAGCTCGCTCATTTTCCTCAATGTTACTGTGACCCAAAGTCTATCAAGGGAGACTGATCTTCAATCGATTACCTAACGAGGCAAGTTCCATTTTGACTTATTCTAGGTACTAGCTCCGACAATGTAGTGCCAGATACCATCAACTTGATAACGGCTTGGCTGTCAAAGAGGTTAGCTATGGTGTTAAGGGATGAGATGATTTACTTGAGTAGGCTGCAAGCCTCACGTACAGCAAGAACTTCCACCTATAAGTCGCTGCACGAGTCAGGAATTTTAGAAATGTTAAGGAAATTGGAGTACATTCTCCTTCCGTATAAGCAATTTTGGCGGTGAAAATTGTTGTTTCGGACTTATCTGCCTGCTTCCCACTCCGTCCTGGTTGGAAATCTGAACGTGACGTAATTTCTGACTTCACTCTGGGAGTTATGTAGTCGGTTAGATTAGTTACCAGGTCTCGTGGTAACAGATTTAGGATTCTATTGTGACCATAAGGTTTGGTTCTGTTTCTCTTAATCTGACCGGACTACATGATGATAAAAACGTATTATGAAGGTCGAGTGGTAAAAGGTGCAATATTACGTTTAAGGCTTCGGTTGCACATGTTCTCATAGCCCCCGTTGTGCCTAGAGCCACAATTTTTTGCACTTTGTTGATAAGTTTGATGTTTTATTCTTTCCTTAACGCAGGCCACCAGACTAGCAATTCATAGGAAAGTATACTATGCACCACAGTGGTGAACCATCTTCGGCCGAAGTCCCCACTTCTTACTGAAGATTTTGCTGCAAGCATAGAAAGCCACGCACGCTTTTTTACCCGCTGCTCAATATTGAGTTTCCAACTTAGTTGTGAATCTGGAAAACAACTAGGTATTTAGCTCTGGAGTACATATAAGGACAGTAATTGGTTGTATAGCCGTGGAGGCGAGAAGGTTGGTATTTTAGTTTTAGTGGTGAAGAGTATCATTTGCTTGTCCATGCACCTTCCATAATCTCACTGATTGTGGAACGAAACATTCCTGATTTACCACATCATCCGTATATGCGACAACCTTGACTCCATCTCTATCGAAAATCTACACAGGATTTTGTTGATTACCATAAGAAAAAGAAGAGGAGATTTGACCCCGCCTTGAGAAGCTCCTCTTCCGACATATATGGTGGAACTGTTCTTACCGAGGGTTGATTGAATGATTCTAGTTCTTAGCATAGTCACAATGCATTTGCTAATAAACTCTTTCACATCCAGTTGGATCAGAGCATCCTGAATCGATGCAGTGCCCACGATATTGAAGGGGCCTTCAACGTCTAAGAAGGTAGCTAGAGTACATACATATGTATATTCGATTATGCAACTTCGTGAAGCACCATCTCTGTCGATCGCTTCTTAATATTGGATAGAAGTGATACATCTAGGATATTTCGTATATCTGTTTCTACGATAAGTTCCAACGTCTTTAAAAGGAAAGACGATAAGGTGATGGGTCTAAAATGGTGTCCACGCTTCCCAGCTTTCGGCACGCTTCTCAGCTCAGAGGAACGTGGTTTAAAAGAGACTCATTCACAATGAAAAAAAATAAAAATAAGAAAATGTTTTTTAATTTACTTCTTTTTTTTTTATTAAATGTAATCTTTAAGTCTATTTCGAAATATTTAACATTGTAAACAGCTTACGATTAATACAATAAACCAGCTTTGGTTTTCCATGCGATTAGAATTCTAATATTTTCATTTCTTTATCAATATTATTATTATTTTTATTAAGTAGAGTTACACAGTCGATCGGTAGTTTAGTAGCTACATACATATAAACTATATAATACAATTACAAGGTCAACCTCTTGTAGTGGCTACATTCAATATAATTCCTTTCTGTTTTTTTTTTTTAAATCTTATTCACAATCAATAAACTTGTTTTTAATTACTTATATATAAATATTCTATATACATTAAAATTTTTAATTGAATATATCTATTAAATTTGCATTTGTGGTGAAAGTGTAATATCGGCCTAACTAGGATCTAATGTATTTGTAAAGAGAGAGATTCACATCGGGATTCACTTAGGCAACATATACTGTATATATGGCAACACGACTATTTGGGGCTAAGTAGGAAAAACAAGCATTCAAGTGTACTCATGGCAGTCATCCCCCATCCGTCTACAAAAATTGGCATCTCTCATCATCAGTCTTCGAACATAAACAAAAAAAATTATAAAAAAAAAATTACAACAGTTATGGATTTGCAATTTCGCTGCAAGGAAATCGAAGTCGTTTATCGTTTATAAGCAACAACCCTCCATATATACACGTACGTATATCTATATCATTTGATAATAAATCATCCCCTAGCACATTTGTTCCATTCAAAGAGTGTTTGCTTTTACGATTTCCTCCAAGGACTGTTAGGTCACACGTTATCCACCTGAGCATTATAACTAATAAGACTCCGATCGCTAGACGGCGCATAAATCACGTCGTTATCGTTTGCCGTCGTAACCGCCGTCGCCGCTGCTGCCTGTCGTCGTCTATTGTCACCCGCAGTTAGATTATCACCAATACCACCTCCGATGTCATTGTTCTCAGAGCTTAGGGTGCTACTACCTCCGATGCTGCTGCTCGCACCGCCAATGCTGCGGTTGTATGAACCCCGTGTCGGGTGGCCCCGCCAATTGAGGTAAGTATTATCCGGTGGATTGGTTTCGCCAACTTTTATATAAAGTTGCTCATCCTGTGCATGCAACAGTGAAGGTGATCCGCAACCACTATCGCAACCTGGTCCAACTCCACCGCCGCCACCACCACCACCACCGAATCCTGAGTCGACCATTACCGTTGAATCGAAGTCGAGGAGACTTTTGCTGGCTGAAGAAGCCATCGACACGGTCGTGGCATTCGCATTGGTATTCCCGGACCCATTCCCATGGCTATTGTACTTCTGCTGGGACTGAGGCAGCATCATCCCTGACGGTGGTGATGCTGCTGCTGGTGGAGGTGGCAACACCTCAACACGTTTGCCATTGTCACCGTTGTGGTGCAGGAAATTTTGTGGGTGTGATACTTTGAAGCGATTGTTGTTCCGTCTTATTGTTCCCATGGGGCTGCCCTGTTGCAGGGCTGCTGTTGGCGTTGGCTGCATTCCAACGGTTCTTGGGTTAAACGTGAGGCAATTTGTCATATTGTTCAGCTTGTTTTCGGTTATGTGAATCTTTTCCTTGGGATAGTAATATTGTTCCGAGTACGTGGATCGGTTTGAACTACCCCCACCCGGGTACATGTCGTTGGCGGTTTGGTAGACATTTGATGAATTCGAGTGCTGGTGCTGATGATTGCCAGCCGGATGATGGTACCCAAAACGTTGATGCTGCATAGAATTTGGATAACTCTGCTGTTGTTGGTGATAATTTTGGGGATGAGCCGATTGGCTGTGGTAACCCGTCGAGCCGCTGCTATATTCATTTGGATATCGTGCGGTACCGACTATTGAGGACGTGGCATACGGTGCCGGCGAATGTTTGCCTGTCGTACTGCTACCATATTCACTGGGGGTTTTTCCAAAGCTCGACACCTCAGCATAATCCGTCGGAATATTGGAATACTCGCCCACGTATCTGAAAAAAAAAGAAAGCGACCCTTGATTAATAAATTGCCAGATTATCGGAGTGCGAAAATAATTTTCTATGGATTAAAACCGATTTACGGAGCCGCCACGATTTCCTATGGAACACGTTCTGTTTCGGCCAGATAGCACTGAAACACCGACCGACCGGTGAGTTCGTGTACATTGTATGCATGCGACGACGCTTTCCAATGAATATTTAATTGCAAAGCCTCGGGGGGAGGATTCGTACACCTATGACCACTATTCTTACAGGAGGAGGCGCTTTTTTATCGCAGCTAGCTAGTCGGACAATACGATAGGTAAGCCGCTTAAATTGTATTTCATTAATAAGTGTTAATGTATTGCTGCCGGTTTAATGAATGCGCAATAAATAAATACATTCTCTCGTGGAGAGTGGACTGAATTGTGTACCTACTTTAAAATTCTATCTGACAGTGTGGTATAAAAAATTCAAAAAAAGAACATAAAAGTCCTGAGATTGGAGGAGGTTTTTCCAGACGTATGTATAACTAAATTGAGAGACTCGGAAGGACCCCTTATCAAGGCTAAGAGGGATAAGACTATGTAACAGAAAAAAAACATAACCATCGACCTTGAAAAAAATTAAGTTACATAGCTTGATCTTTAGTATAGACATGACTACCGATAATATCGCTAAAATTCTCGGAAAGGCTTTTGAAAAGGCATGTTCAGGAAAAGCAAGAAGTCTTCTCCATGATGGAAAAAGTAACTATACAGCATTAGGAAAGAAACCAGAAGACTTTGTTGCAAAACATTCAAAAACGGATAGCGACTGGGAGCAATACAAATCCAGTCAGAGAAAATTCAAAATAGAGACTCAACGAGCAAAACGTTGTTCATGGACAACCTTCTGTAATGAGATAGAGAACACTACTGAATCAGCTAGGCTTAGGAAAGTCCTTGCCAAGGAATCAATTGCACTGGGATCTGTTAAAGTTTCAAACGGCCACTGGACAGAATCATGCAACGAAACTCTTAAGCTCTTAATGAACACTCACTTTCCGGGGAGCACCTCCAATGGAATTACCGAAACACCTCCAGCGGAAATGATAGCAGAAGAAAGTATAAGATGGGCTATTAATTCCTTCTCACCGAATAAATCTCTTGGAACAGATGGCATCTTCCCTATGATGCAACAAAAATGTGAAGAACTTATAACCCCACACCTTAAAAACATCTTTCTAAGCAGCCTAACCTGAGGATATATACCAAAATCATGCCGGAAAGTTCAAGTAGTATTTATACCCAAAGCTGGAAAACCCAGTCACTCTACCGCAAAGAATTTTAGACCTATCAGCCTAACGTCATTTGTTCTGAAAACATTGGAAAGGCTAATTGACATTTCCATTCGAAGCAAACTCAAGCCGGAAGTTATAAGCAGACGACTTAGCACTGCTAGCGACAGGAAAATTTCTGTCCAGTCTTAGTGATCAAATAGAAAATGTTTTATCCATGGTCAATACCTGGACCAAGAACTGCGGACTTATAGTCAATCCACAGAAGACAGAATTGATTCTTTTTGTAAACAAAAGCACAATACCGGAATTCAAAATGCCATCAATTAAGAGGACTCAGCTAAAAGTTTCTGACTACGTCAAATACCTTGGAGTCATCCTAGATAGGAACCTAAACTGGAGCCTCAACATAAAGGAAAGGGCAAAGAAAGCAATGATAGCATATCATGTCTGCGACAGGATAGGGTAAAGCCCTAAAATCATCATGTGGCTCTACACAGCGGTAGTAAGACCGATATGGACGTATGGTAACTTGGTCTGGTGGCAAGCGACGAAAAAAGCCACCAACCTTAAGATTATGACTAAGATTCAAAGAATGGCCTGCAGTGGCACCACTGGGGCAATGAGAAGCACCCCTACAATGGGGCTGGAAACAATACTCAACCTGAAGTCGCTAGACCTCTTTGTACAAGAATCCACCGCAAGTAGTGCCCTTCGAATAAGCCAAACTGGAAGCTGGAAAGCCAGTCTGATAGGGCACGCACAGATTCTACAGAAATATGCGGCAATATAGTATGCACAGACTACATAACCCCCGTCTTGACTTTACAACACCATTCGTCACTTACTTTTCCAGTAAACCAGTTAATGGATCAACGATACCCATTTACACGGATGGTTCCAAGATGGACACCGGCGTTGGTGCAGGTTTCTTTTCCGAAATTCTTGGAATGTCCAGCTCGATCAGACTCCCTGACTACAGCAGTGTTTTCCAAGCTGAGGTCCTGGCAGTGACAACAGCTTCTAAACATGTTACAATGAGGGCATTGCCACACGCTGATATTACCTTCTTCATTGACAGCCAAGCGGCAATAAAAGCGATTTCTGCCACTGAAATAAAATCGAAGCTTGTAGGTCGCTGTCGCGAATAGCTTCCGGTTCTTGGCGCGCAGCACAACGTAAGACTTTGCTGGGTTCCCGGACATGAAGGTATGCCGGGAAATAAAAGAGCTGATGAACTGGCAAGGAAAGGATCATCACTTGAACTTAACGAAGCAGACACTACAGTAAAAATCCCACCCTGTAACCTGAGACAAGCGATTGGAAACAAAATACTTGTAGCAGGAAATGAAAGATGGACCACGCTCGACTCCTGTGTCACAACCAGGAAAATGTAGCCACTCTACAACAAGCGAAAAACCGAGAGACTCTTACAAATAAGTAAAAAGTCCTTGTCTTCTCTCATGAGTATAATTACCGGACACAACATGCTGAAATATCACACACAGAGGCTGTGGTGACGAGGAGGTGCATGAGGATACCCCACACTTCCTCTGTCATTGCCCAGTACTCTGTCAAGTCAGAAACAAAATTCTAGGAAGACATTCCAATATTTAGAAGAACTTTCTGAAAAGTCTTTAAAAGATTTGCATAAATTCATAGTCGTCTCGGGATGGCTTGAAGATCCACAGGTTTTTCATAGGTTCTATTGTATAGGAGGTATAACCCCCAAGTGGCATCACAATGGATCTACATTGATCTAAGTGTGACGGGTTCAAGTTTCTCTTCTCCCGTCAACCCATCAACCCATTAACCTAACCTAACCTATCTTGATCTTATTTAAGAAAATTCGAATCATTTAAGCATGACCATTCTAAAATATCTGTAAGTCTTCTTTAAACTCTAAAAGTTTATCTTCTTTAGTAAGTCTCATACAGACTGAAGTATGAGTCTTCTTAAGTCAAATCAAAGAGAGCTTTAAATTTTAGTCGAACACGCGGAACAGAAAATGGCTGTTATGATCACAAAACCAAACTGGAATACATCCTTCTGGATACTACTAATGGAGATAGAAGAGACAGAAAAGGTTTCAGAGACGGTACTATGGTTTTCATTCGTAAGCCTGGCTTAAACTGAAGTAGAAACTTACATCTTCTATTTAGTAAATGCCCTAAATGGAAGATGATAAGGGATCATCAACGATCTACGTCCTGAAAAATCTTTCTCTGGACAACTTTTTTATCATCTCATCGTGACATAGGACCTTAACAAGGATTCGTATTAAATTTAAAGCGTTTACAATTTTTGAACATCTTTGGATGAAGCAAACTTTTTGTCATATCAATTAACACAGCACAGTCTTAAATAGGAATAAATGGAAGTAAAGTTAAAGCAGAGGACCACAATAAACCATTTAATCTGAGCTTTAGTCGATGAGGTAGGATTCTGTTTAGAGTACATCCGATGAATTTTTTAAACCCCTGCCCGTTTGGTTGACACTGCGACCTAATAGGCCTATTGCATCAAGGGTGAAGTTTTCCTATTATATGTACTTACCACCTCACTTAAGATGGCTAGTTCTTTGTACCAAAGTCTTTAAACTCCACTGACGTTCATGGGTTTCTGTGGAAGATACACGTCTTCTTAACCAATGTAGTGTCGGACATCTACAGAGAATGTGTTTGGATGATTCATTTTCTTCCAAGAACTGGGCACAGATTTCATTTGTTGAAATTATACCTCAGGCAGCAGTGGTGTTTGAGAAGGCTCACTACCTTTCTAATACTTTTCTTTCCTAAGTTTGGGATTTCTTAATAGGTGCAAGTTCAAGTTAAGCGTCAAGGATTACTCCAAGGTACTTTGCTTCTTCGATCTGTAATCAATGGGAATGTTTTCCAGTGACACTTGTTTGAAATCACTGTTTTTTTTCTAGAAAAGGGTACAAGGACAGTTTTTTTCCGGAATGACCAGACCGAGGTTCTGTATAATTTTCCATAATTTCATAGTGTCATCGAATTTGCCCTAAACGTTCAAGACAACATCGTCTGTATACACTTGTACTCTATGACCAGCTTTTGTTCGTAATACTGGGAGTTCATCTATGACCAAAGTTCATATGACCATCTATTCTTTGCTGGTTGGTACCCCAGATCCTAATTCAGGTCTGCTGGTAAATTCACCCTTTTGGTTTCTTAAAGAAACTTAGATAGTTAGAGTGACTTTGAGCTAGGAAAACCTTCGAAAACCTTTGGTTTTTTTTTCACAATGGGTCGTCCAAGTCTTACGCCTCGATTTTCTCAGTTCCTTGTGGAATATCGTTAGAGCTTCTTTATATTGGCACAATTCGCTGTTATTTCCAACTCTACTGAGCTAAAGGGTTTGGAGAGGTTTGGATTCCTATAGAGATGTGACATAGGCTACCAGCCACTACCCAAAAAGAACCATTGGTATCATGATGCATGCGTACCCCGGAAAAAGGTGACAAAAATTCACATACAATCACTGCAGCGCAAAACAACGGCAGGGAGAGAAGATTATCGAGATAGAAGAAGGAAGCAGAAGAAGATCCTGCATAGAAAGAAAAGGGCCTACGCAGACTCCCAGCTCAAAGATAGCATCAACATCCGAATATTTTTTAAGAAAGCCAAGCAACTGGTAGCTGTCTTCAAGCCCGTAATGCAAACAGTGAAGGGAACCTAGTCACCGAAGAAAAGGGAATAGTAAATGTTTTTAAGCAGCATTTCAGCAGCTACTTAATGGGCATCAGGTAGAAAGAGTGAAAGGACAAGAAGAGAACCCACATGCAAGCAATGAAAAAGCCACCCCCTCCCAGTTTTGAAGATGGCTCAGCTATCAAAAAGCTGAAAGCTACCAGCGGCGCTTTTCAAACATGGTGGTAATGTTTTGGTAGGATCCATCCACCACATCATCAATCAAGTATGGATGTTTGAAGCCATGCCCGATGACTGGACTATCAGCTCTATATGACGCATCTTCAAGAAAGGCGATCCTATGTCGTGTAAGAACTATCGAGCTATATTCCTGCTTAATGTCGCATATAAGATCCTATCCAATGTGTGAGCCTGAAGCTGAGTGTGAAGCCTTTCTGCAGCACACTAATCGGTACATACCAGTGAAGCCTCGGCCCGACAGATCGACGATCGACCAAATTTTCACACTAAATCAAATCCTGGAAAAGACCAAAGAATTTTTATGTCGAGACTCAAAATCTCTTCATCGACTTCAAAGCCACAGATGATAGCCTTCATCGTCTTGAGCTCTACAAGGTGTTGGCCAAGCCGGTTAAAAAATTAAAAAATTCTCAACTTTTCAGACTGAATCTCTTCATCAAGCTTGAAAAATCTGGTACCCAAGTTACTTAAAAATCTTCAAATAGACTGTCAAGTAATCCAACCGAAAGACGTCATGAAATTGGCGTAACGTTATTCCCACAACTGAAGCCCGTCTCCAAAATAATTTCTTAACTTTCTCGACAGTACCTACATAAAGGCAAGGAGTTCAAATCTGCAATCTATGACTTACGTACATATGTCAGAAATACCATAATCGAAGATTTTCGGAGAAACTTAGAAATATAATCCTTGGAAACGCCATACCCGAGAGACGAGAGCATGGAACATCGTCAAAGTTTTGTTCGAAGCAATGGTTGGCAATATTTCTTCTCCAAAAACGTACTACATTTGTTCTGAAACTTGGTTCTTTCAAGGTGGGATAGTCCACCTTTATAATACGAAGTCTTTCTAGTTTTCATTTCGATTGGCTTCGAGTTTTAGTGTGGTTTGGGTGACTCGCAAGAAGGGTATAATACAGTTTTGGTTTCCTAGCACTGGTTACTTCAGTGGTTCATGTTATTATATATAGCTCAGCCAACGAAGGATATATGTATTTAAATCCTAAAGAACTGAACTGAAGCTCTGAGTATTGATGAAGTATTGTTCTTATTCCTCATTCCCTAACTGGCCCTGACAAATTTTACAAACTTGCTGTGTGTTCAACAATAAGACCAAGTTAATCGCAATGTAGCAACATTTAGCCGAAAGCTTTAAACAAAAACCACATTCATAGGTACATATCGTTGAATGCCATCTCAATGAGATAAACGAAAATTCAATTTTAATTACTTTCTATTTGTATTGGTTTCCCTACTAACTACAGATGTATCTGTGGGGCGAAAATGCTATACATTTCAAAAGCAGCAAACAAGGAACAACACGTGCTGCGTAATTACACCCAATGGAACCTAGGGCAGCTCCTACCATCCGAATATTTATTTTCACTACAAATACCGCCCCCTGTAGTGGTGTGTTGTATACCACTGTATCTATACGTACGTATTGGCTTGGCATTGAACTTAGAAAAAACAAAAGCAAAAGTCCACAACAGCGAGCAGTAATTATTTCAAACTCAAACAATTCCCGAACCTGACTATACAATGCCTTGAGTAAAATTCTAAAATACATCATCAACTACAACACAATTAGCCAATAATCCCGCTCGAAGGATTTGAACACAATAAAACCCTCATCACGTAGATATATCCTTAAAATATTTGCATACCTACACACATTTACGCTTACATACCTTTGATTCCGGTGCTGTTCGGTTGGTAATGTTGTTGTTGTTAGACAAACGGGTGCATAATCGGCAATTTGATCCTTTTGCATGTCCATTGTATCATTGGTTGTGGGACGCCACACCATACCACCAGCCGATGCATCCAACCAGAAGCCATTGCCATTACGAGACAGACTCGGCATTTTAAGGACATCGTTCGGATGATGTGTGCCTGTAGGATGAGACCAGTGAACAAAAATGTCATAATTAATAACAAGAAGCAAAAGCACAAAAAAAACTGAAAGAAGAAAAAGTCCTGAAATTATTATTAAAAAATATAGGTTGACATAGATGATGTCCTGAAATATCTTGCCAGAGAGAGAGAGAGAGAGAGAATATGGCTGGCTCATGCCAGTTTTCTTTGGAAATTTATGGCAAACAAAACCGCTCCTGATTTCGAATCGTTTTTGTTTTATCCTTTTTTGGTTGGCTATATTTTTTTAATTAAAAATTTGTCCGACTGTCAACTGGATGAAAATGTATAAACAACAGTGTCCTGACTCTGTCCAGAGATACGGAATACCACGCCGTCGTCTACTCGGTTGTTATACATACATACGTACCTATGTAGTATGAAAATGGAAATGAACCATCATCATCATTTAGTTGGCGCACTAGAGAGGCATATATCGCGCGCGTCAGCATGACAATGACGACGACGGGACATCGCACAAGCAGCTCGAATGCGAGGCGTGCGATCAAACAGACAAAAGTGCAATTAAGCAAAGCGCCACTGATATATGGAAAACTTCAAAAAATGTATCTTTCTTCCCCAGAGAGAGAGAGCCTGTCTTCCTTCTCGTTTGAACCGCCGCCTGCTCCTCCTCGGGGAGGGGTAGTTTTATTTAATTTTACACTGTGCTGGCGTTATCCTTCGCCCATATGTGTGTGTTTTTGTAGTTATTAAAGCTACGTGTATGAATTGGTATCCACGCGGGCTCAATAAGCATGGGAATGCCACGCGTATGGTACACTTTTTTTTTGTTTTTCCAGTTTTATCCTTCAGTGTGAACATTTTTGTGTCCTGTGTTATGTGTATCCTTTTCAGCTCACATCACCTGAATGCTGGTTGTGAAGCAGTGAGAAAAGGATGAAATAAAACACAGAACCGAATGAAAAAGGAGGAATTAAGGTAGAAAACTGCACAAAACGGAAGCAGTTAGTATAAATGCATATATATGTATGTATGTACACAGTTGGGGAAGGCGGACAGTTGCCAATGGCTAGGGTTATGGTGGCAACGCAAGGATAATTCTCTCTCGTGGCACTGAAATTTATTTTGGGGGGTTTGTTTTTTTTTTATTTTTTCTGTCGTTTCCTGTGGAATTTTACATATTTGGGGTGAAAATTTACAGGTGAATATGGGTATGTGGGGCTTTACAATGAACGTAATTAATTTAATAAGAGAATTTTGTTTGATATCCCTTTTGAGTGGAAATGCAAGAGAGGATGTGGTATTTGATTATGCATATTCATGGAGGCGGGGGAAAAACCGAGTTAATGAAATGGTCCCTAAAATTTCGTGTTTATTTAAAAGTATTTGCGTTTGCTCAAATGTTTGAGTTTTAAACATAGAATTTCACTGTATTGAACAATTAAACTGAAAGCATTGCCATAGATACATAGGTACACCATTGCAATCTTTCAACACAATACAGACAACGTGCCCATGATACATTGTGTAAGGCAAGTTCATCAGTTTGTATTGTCAGGAATCAAGGACTAAAGTGAGTATTACCTCGAGTCTTGGTTCCTACAAGTAGCACACGATTAAAGCCGCAAGTTAGTTGAACTCTGTATCAATATTTATGCACTAATGTTTGTCCCGTCTAAAGGGATAATTTATACAGTGTATCCTAATACTCGAGGAATGGAGTACATGGCACATCTGGGAGCCGACTCAGATTATTATCTAACACCATACCCTGACTTCAGCCTAAGGCCGCTATAACATCGAAACTTATAGAACAATTCTATGACGAGCTCAACACTCTGTTGCATTCCTGGACACACCGGTATCCAAGTGAACGAACTAGCTAACGAATTAGAAAAAAAGGGGTCTAACCATGACCTGAATAAATGAAAGATGAAGCGCACTCTTATTTTGTCGTGTCTCTGGAAAATTCTGGACAAAACACGACAGAGCTAAATCCAAGTAAGTCCTAGTGCTTAAAATAACGCACTTAGAACTCTTCACAAGGATTTTTACCGGTCATAACCCCTGTGCGGTCCATCTAAGACTAATGCGACTAAATACAGACAATCTCTGCAGAAACTCTGACAATAAGAACGCAGAAGAAAGCAGAGCTCATTTGGTATCCGAATGCCCTTGTCCATGCAGAACGAAGAAAGCGGCACTGTCAGGAAAGCCACTATTAGCCATCCTAAAATGTTTAACTATCTCGGAATGATTCAGAGAGGCTGGACAGTCCAAAGTCACTAATAAATTTGTATTCTTTGCCAATTTAGGTTTCTCCACGACATGACAGGGGGCAGACAATGGATTCATTGATGATCCGAGTGTGAGTTGCCAGTCATCACGTCACCAATAAGTTGACTCAGGCTTTTTGCACTGATGAGTCCCAAATTGATGGGCTTACTGTGAGACCCTACATGTACATATGTAGTTCATATTCTTTAAGCATAAGAGACGGTTGCAGTATCTTTTAAGTTGAAGTCACACCTTGAATTTGAATTTGGAAAATGACTCAGGTCGCCATTATTACATATTACTTGCCACTGAGCCGTAGGAATTCAGTCTAGTTGCGAGACCTTGGCTGGTCCATACGAGTTGTCTCTTCCTCTTCCTTTGTCAAAAATCATTTGCCGGGAGACACAGCCTGACCGAATACGTTCCAATGACACAGTGCCCCCTAATGACACCTACTATTGTGCTGATGAAGGATCTATTTAGTCTTAGTAAACTATTGGAGCGTTTGAGATTCACCTTGGGCCAGATCTGTTTCGTGATAGAGCACTTGGTGCAGTTCGACCACCTGCGGTTAGTAGCGTTTTGCATAATTAAGAGTTTACACGTAGCGAGAACCATGTTTAGATTTTCCTTTTCTAGTAAAATATACAGATTTGTGCCATGCCTGGCAAGTTCGTCGACAGTACAATATCCTGGAATGGCGCATGAGATGAATTTTGAATTGTTCTGCCATGTCGTTAAGAGATAAGCGGCAATTAAGGGCAGCTTTGGAATTAAAGGTGACCGAATCCAGGGGTTTAATAGCGGCTCGACGATTGGTACAAATGGTTATATCCCTCGAGGATACTACATTGTACCCTAGCCACGACGAGGCCTCCTAGATCAACATTATTTCCGCTTGGAGCACGGTACAGTGATTGGAAAGGCAGAAGGAGATCTTGCAGTTTAGATTTTGGGATAAAACATCACACCCCACACCTGTTTTCGTCTTGGAATCATCTGTATAGAGCCAAACGGACCAACTGCGAGACCATATATCACCTCGGAGGGTCAGTCCTGAAATTTTCGAAATTTTTGTTGAAAAGGAGCTGGGGGAGGGTGTAACGAGTGTCTTTTGGGATCAATTCTAGTTTATTTAGAACAGACGAGTAGCTAGTTCGCAGACTGGTCCACAAAAGAATTGCTTTCATACAATAGATACCGAGCTGAAGCATGTAGAACAGTGCGTCCATAGCCTAAGTTGGAGTATTCATCAGTGCTCCACTAAAGAACACGCATGCCGTTCTTTGCACATGACTGAGGAGGTGTAGTGCCATACATAAGCCTGGACCTGATAACAGATACATAGAGCCAAAATGTAATTCGAGGCTGACGTCCCCACTTACATCCAAGAGTTTTCCTACAGCAGTACAGAGCCGTGGTGGATTTCTTAACTCCCTCCCGGATGTTGGATTTTCAGCTTAATTCCTATCTAGGATCAAGCCTAAGTATTTGGCCGTATTTCTGAGATAGGTGGCGTTAAGTTTCGGTGGAACGAAGTTGGAAATTTTATATTTCCTTGTAAAGAGGACTTGTTCGGTTTTTTTTAAGATTGACCCTCAGACCACATTTTTGCCCATTTGGAGAGCTAAGAGAGGACGTTCTGTAGAAGATCCCTTTGCGCATTGAAGTATTTTCCTGAGACAGCAATAGCTACGAAATTTGCATGGGCAACTACCTTGCAAAATCAGCGATTCACTCTTCGACCGTAACTAATCACAAATGGTCATAATGGACCCAACTATTGTACGTACGTGACGAACGTCACATCTAATCTATTGGATGAGTTTAGACACTATACTTGGATTTTTTTTATGTCTACATATCCACTAAAAGTCATCTCACAGTAGTCTAGCTACCACGTTGGTCACAACTTCCGGACGATTATTCCTGCCCCTCAGGGAGTGAAATAATACTGTCACTTTGGATGGATGTTCAGTTCACTTCTATACAGGCGGCTCTAAGACTGAATGTATTGTTTCCTTCAAAAAGCCAAAAGAAATCATCTATATTCCACATCTCACTGAAGCGTTTTTCAGGCGAATATCATGGCAATCTAATCCTGTCCTTATCCTAGTTGAACTGTGATTGAATATCTGTCACGGATATTAGCATTTTTTAGAATCGTGTTCTTTCATCTTAAAGGCCGATTGAACTGTCGTTTTTTTCTCGGGGGGATGATAGAGCAGTTCTACACTCAGCTTTGGGCCAGAGTTGGATGGACTTGACATGAGTTATAAGTATGTGGTTCCAACAAGATGGTGCCACATGTCACGCAGCTGGTCAAACAATTGATCCATTGATAGAAAAGTTCTCGAGAAATGGTCCTGTCGAATCTTCACCTCGCTCATGCGATGTAACATCTCCCACATTAGATTAACAACCAATTGATAGACATATTACGTCCGTGCCAAGCTTATCCTACCAAAAATTGTCTGACCATTTAGCAACAAAAAACCTTCGAGGGTCAACTAACTGCAAGGATTTAATTTTCATTTGATTAAATTGATAAATGCCCATTAATACCTTCACACAAATTACTGTACGTAATGGCAGAATTAAAAAGGATTCAAATAAAAACAAAAAGCAAAAAAAAAATAAAACCGTTTTTCATATTCACATTTCACAGCCAATTTCACAATATCACAAATGTATTCAGTGTTCATTTGACTGCACTCTGGCCAGAAAAAAAAAAAAGGGAAGCAACTCCCGTATACATAAATATTTCGTTACAGTCGAGCAATTAACCCTGTTGGCTACCCCAATACACAACATGGTACCCTTAAAATGTCTGATAAGTGTTATATGTACAAGTCTAGTGTATAACTAACCTCGAATGGTATTCAGTGCAGATTGCTTCATCAGCATATGTTTCCTCTTGACAAATACCATGGCACCAAACGATAACATCATCACAGCCAAAATAGTTCCCAACAATATGATGAACCATGGCTGTGTAAGGACATCATCCACGTGCTCTTGATTGATGGAATATCTGTAAAAAAAAAAAAACAGAACAGAATATATCACTTTTGTTTAACTTTGACATAACATCGATAACGTTGAACCCAAGAGGATATGGAATGCAGGATAAAAAATAAAAAAAAACTTTATTTTTTTTTTTTAGCAAACTCACCTTTGATTAATAAATGGATCTAATCTCTTTGTAATCGGATCCAAGCGCAATGTTGCCGGCGAACAATAAGGTCCAATGCCAGCTCTATTACCACCAGCCACGCTAACCGTGTACATAACTCCCTCTGTTAAATTTGCCAGAACAAGGGTTGGTGATCCAGCATCGATTGTTACATTCGTAAGGATACGAGACAAATTCATTTTCATGTCAACTCCACGCACGACCACATGATAGTGAAGGAGGATGCCTGCAATAACGAGAACGAAAAATTGAGTACACTTCCTTAAATAGAGCAATAGTCGTAGCCATCTATGCACAAAAGGATACACTCCCCAAGCAAGTACTAGATTAGTGAATAAACATTGAGTGCTTACCGTGATATGGTTTCAGAGTTGGTGCCTTCCATTTCAAGAATACTGCTGACGAATTCAAAAGAATTGCCTCCATTCCGTATGGGGGTTCACTAGGAGCTAAAAAAAAAAGAGGAAAATTCGTTCTATCAATTTGCCAGACATTTACGCGCATTTAAAACAGGCCTCTAAATATATTCATCCATCGAGTCCTTAAAAAACAAAAAAAAAAAAAACACACAACAACGCAAACGAGTTCAACGCTTCTGATTGCTATCACCCGCCATCAAATCAACTCAACACAGGATGAGGGGTTCTCTTTTTTTTTTTGCCAGCTTGGCGCGGCGCAACCCAAAAAGGATGTCAATCAAAGGGATACTCGGAAATACAATTTCTACCACAGTACCTACACATGTGTGTGCAGTTGTTTGTTCATACATATTTATTTGATCGAATCAGAGATCATGTCGACGGGCAGGAAGCAAAAATTGGAAAATTGATTAATTTTTTGGCTTTTGTAAAAGTGTACTATGCACATATCGGATGTCTGTCGGCTTTGGGGAGAGTTTTTATTTCCAGGGATATACTCTTACGTATGCATATGTGCGAAATTTTGTTGTTTGTTCTGGGCGCCGCGCCGCTCACTCAATTTCGGTTGGTAATGTAATATTTTCGAGATTTTAGATATCCTTTTTATTGCATTGAAATTGACCAGGATATATCTTTTGTTGGGTTAATTACTATGTGGAAGGGAAATTCATGATGAATAGCTGAATGGGTCGTTTTATTCGTATAAGGGAGGACATTTTTTAATAGACATGCATCTGTTGATATTACCATATGAACGCATAATTGAGTATACTCGTAGTCCTTTATGAATTATAATGAAAAGTTCGGCAAACGTGGCAAACTATTATATCATGAAAAAGTAGTCAACGCTTTACTACGAAAAGAACAACCAAACTGACACCACTAAATGTGAGGTAAGAATTTAGCTAGCCGAGATACATGTATCTATAGATGCCAAACCATGTTGTATATAAATCAAGAAGCCATAGATTATTGTTTGATATGTAGACTGGCTCCAAGTAGTTAAATTTTGTTCGTACACATTTTTGAAACCGAGTTAAACCTGATCCTGCACCTTTAAGCCTGTTTTTATAGCCAAGCTTGCTTCGGTGGTTTGCCCTACAGAAAGTTAAGGTTGTAGTATGTAACCCAGGCAAATAGAAGAAAGCAGTACTGGAGAGAGGTAGTGTCGCCCGATGATACACCATGGTGTCACCCAATACGTTTCTAAGCCTGAAAGATCTTTCTGCAATTACAATTTCGAGCTTTACCTACTGTCTCGGGATGTAAAAAAAATCCACTTGAAATACATATGTAAATTCGGAAATGAACTACCTGAGGAGACGACATGGAAGTAAGCTGAGGTCGTCAAGACTTACAAGGAAAACCACGATTCAAATTAACTCATCAATTGAAGAGCTCAACATAAAGGGTTAGACTCCAAGGATTTCGCCTAAGTGGCAAAAATTGGGTATAGGTACTTCTTGCTACAATACATATGTAAACATGTGATAAAGTTGGGTGCTATTACCAGAATCAACCAGAGATAGGAAATTTTTATTTTAAAGCTATTACAAATCAGCTACGTAATCGGTGTCCTTACGGGACATTACCTGATAAACCAATATGCTAAAGGGCTGAGATTTTTTTCAAATGATATCTACAAGTGTTGCAGGGACGAAGAGAAGTATAAAACCTTGCTTCGTTGTCTATCCAACTGTCCAACCGAAAGGGGAACAAAAAACATCGTATGTGCCTCGGCATATTTCCCGGCGACAACGACAACATTCCGCCCATAGAGGTCCAGGAGCTGATTTAACATTACCAAGATAGCAACCTTCATTACATCATAGGTTGCGATGCAAATGCGCATCATGAGGTCTGGGGCAGTAGTGGCATCAATAGAAGGGGTGAGTGTCTGTTAGAATATCTTGTGTGTTGTCATGTTCCTCCCCAGGGAGGAGTCCTTACTCTCCTTCTATGGTCACTAGTCATCGACAATTTTCTAGTCGATCTTCAGAGATTATGCTACATCGCCATTGGTTATGCAGATAACTTGGCGATTTTTATCAGTGGTAAACATAGTACGGCCATTTCTAGTGTCATGCACACGTGTTAGAACGGTGCAGCAGAGAAGGACTATCCATAAATCCTTGCAAAACCGTTCACGATCAAAGGCACCACTTTAGTCTATTCCAGTGAGGTTAAATATCTCGGTGTCATCCTTGATAAACGGCTTAGCTGCAATTGTCATATCAAGTCCGCCATTGACGCCTGATGGCCACTAGGTCATGTGGGCCAGTAGACAAATTTGCAGATGAACTAACTAGGGCTGGCTCAGAATCTGCGTCCTGAGCCCTACTATGGTGTCGCCGCCGTCACAGCGCTGAATAACGATTGGGAACACTAACTTTGTATGGCCCACTGCAAAATTTCTCGAGGTCCAAGAGATGAATTGGGCCTTTTTCTACAAGAAAATTTTTAATCTAGACAAGAATAGTATTAGAAAACTGGTGAGCTTTCTTATAGGTCACTATGGCCTGCGGTATCACCTTAACAAGCTTAATCTCTGCCCAGAAACGGAATGTACATAGGTTCTACTCGGAAGATGACGAATCTTCTGAGCACATTCTTTGTGAATGTTCATTAGCGGAGCTGAGGAACTCTGCTGCTAAGGACGTACTATCCTTCATAAGGGAGGTGGAACGTCTTTTGGCTTAGTAATACCCTTTGATACAGTAGATCTTCTCAGGTCGCAGTGTCAGCCATATGGGCAAGGGTCTTTATTAAAAAAAAAGTCCAACTGTCCGGCCTTGTCCTAAAGAGGACTTCTCCATTTAGAAGCTCTATTTTTCAATAAACTCAGTGAACTGGCATCCTTAGACGTCATGAGCATCCTTCGATTAAGAAAAAGCTGCGGTTAGTTTGATTGGTCCCTGGGTACCCAAAATGGAAATATCCATGGTATCCCAAAAAAAACCTCTTCTGATTGCAGTGTGTCTAAGCCAAAATTAGATTTTGCTTGTCAAAGAGAAGAATCGATGGAACCCGGTTAAAAGCAGTAATACAGGCTGAAAGTTTGTGTGCAGCCTTTATTGGTCTCCAAAAGGAAGCCAACAAACCGGACTATTTCGTCACATATCTGAAAAGACTGACTAGATCCTGTTTCACCAACCGATGCCTGAAATTCAATGATCACAACTTGAATTCGGTTCGATATTCCAACAGAACGGACAACGCTGTAATCTCACTCACATGGTGGATGAGCTTACAAGGATTTCAGATAATCAAAGCGATTTTAGAGATACTTTTGATGTAATCATTTCCTCAGAATAAAACAACCTTCAGTCAGTGGCATTTCAAACTCGACTAAACGGCCAATGCAGTCAAAGTTTAAACCACTTGTGTATCATAGATTCTCTAAGCTTTCTTTGAGACTTTGACTTGCTATAGCTTGGGAAAACTTTGGAACTCACTTACAACGTCCAGATATTTAAGACCAGAATTTACAGATACCTGTAGGCAAATCGAGTCATATCTTGAACGTGGTTTGGGTACACCGCACGACTTTGTTGGAGGCTATATAGGGGTCGAAATAGTATGAGTAACAGGAAACCTCAAACAGCTTGATTTATGCAACAAAAACTACCTTAAGAGGCTTATTCGTTGAGCAAGGGTATGTAAGTCCTGAACTCTTCCGCCAGAATAAATTTACATCTCCATGAGACTGCTCACCCCAGACATAGACAAGATAAAGTTACCCATTCAACAGGTGGACTGTGAGAAAAATTTCGCTTAAAAAAGTTACTTCAAAGTGGACGCGTTAGAAAGGAACTCATGAAACCTCTTCCCATTAACTTATAGTCACCCTTCTCCTTGTCTTTTACATCTAAAACTCTTACCACATGTATCTATTAGTATTGGTTGGAACCCTCTTATGAAAATCCTTTTCTAACATGCACTTTTGACTATAGTAGATCTTTTTAAACAGCACTGTCACGACTGTCAGTCCATATTGCAACAACCCAAACATTCCCAACTCGATGTAAGCACAACATAAGTCAAATGAAAGAGCAAATTTATGTATTGGTGATCTTGAGAAAGTCTCACCCTAATGCTTGTTCCAAACCCATTTCCTCGACTCTAGTTGCTGGTCTAGTTATTGGTCCTTAAATTAAATCTCTAAAGCAGGGGGCAAAGCATCATGAAAAAGTTGTAGACGCAGGTTCTCCTATTCAAGGCCATAAAACAACTCAATTTAAAACCGGATACCAGTTCACGAGAAAATGGTTTCACAATTTAATGACTTCCATTGCACACATCAAGGACATGAATTTCCCTCGGCGTGGTGATAATAATGGAGCAAGACATCACCAACACTGCAAAAGCGTTAAGAATAATTAAGCGTACTTCCCATGATTTCCAGTTTTAAAACACACAGGCAACCACCCACATCCTTTATTGCAAATGAACATGTACAAACCACCTACATATATACATTCGAGTAAAGAAGAAATTAAACAAATAAAACACCATTGGGGAGTCTTATTTAAAAGAAAAACAAAAAAAAAGGATAAAAGCTCAAACTCGAGAGAATCTTTTCCAAAACACCGCTTGTGTCTTTCGAAACAAAAACCACCCGGAGTACGTGCGTACGCTTAAAACAGCAGACATTGTTAACGAGACAGGTGTGTATGTAGATATATTCATATATGAAGGAAGTCTCGCTGACGATGCAAGCAAGCAAGGACTTTTGTATCCCTCTCACTCTCTCGTTCTGTGTCGTATGTGCACAGAAAACCAAAAATAAACACTAAATCGACAAATAAACCACTGAACAAAGAGACAGACAGATAGATTCATTGACAGACTCAGCAGGATGGTCTAGAGGTGATGTTTCAAAGTGAACGAAAATACCAATGCTGGGTTGTGAAAATCCTCGGGGATTTCCTTCCTTCCTAGTTGGAAATGAAGTCAAAACAAAGCCCGCAGAATAGAACAAAAAAACAAGCTGCAATCATTCAGGGAACTCAACTGGGTTGTAGGTAGAGAGAGGTAAGGTAGCTATTCTCGCATGTTTGCTAAATGAACTCCATTTAAGGATGAAAACACCAAAAAGCACAGACACACACACACACATAGTACACGACGACTCCTTCTTATCCTTCGGTGGTTGGGGTACCGACTTCAATTTAAATAAAAGAATGCAATGAATGAAAACGAATGAAATGAATCAACAGAAGAAAAAAAAAAAAAAAAAACAAAAACAACAATATAAGGAAAGACAAACAGGATAGCAAAAGGATAACTTACCATCCTCCAGAGTATGTGCGATTCTTGAATTGGATGGTTTCCCCTCGACAGACTTATAGAAGGGTACGATAAAAAATTCATACCGTGTGTACTTCATCAGACCGGTAACTGTGCATGTGGATGCGCCACCACCGTTCAGTATCGTTAGCATTTTGTAAACGGTGCCAGCAGTGATGCTATTGCCGGCACTACTGCCACCACCTACTTGCTGCTGCTGCTGCAATTGGTCTGGATGTTCTGGAGTCGGCTCTGCCGCTGCCACCAATGCATTCGAGCGTGTACTGACGACGACCGTTGAATCGGGTAATTGTCGTGCATAGATGTAGAATCCTTCGACGTACTTGCCATTGATTATCTGAAAGGATACACATGGATTTTGTATATTCGTTCGATTTTTTTTTTCTCGTTTTTTTTTTTTTTTTTTTGTCGAAAAGATATTGGTTCAATATAGTAGTAAGTACTAACCTGCCACGTTAATTTCATGCTTGTCGACTCTGAAGATGTCGCATTGATCAGTTCCACAACGTCACCCGAGAGAAGGCTTGCCCGAGCCTCACTTAGATCCAAACCGCTGTTGTAGCTCTTCTATGGATGGTGAAGGATGTTAAATATGTTTCATGCACGTACCTACAAACCGTTTACTTACCATCCCAACGGCAACTGGTTCCGATAGGGCGCTCGGCAGCGATAGGCCATGTGAATTTTCGGCACGTATTATGAAAAAATAATTGACACCCGCATTCAGGCCCACCTGAGTGAATGTTGTATTCTGGATACGTGCTCCTACTGCCAACCAACCGTCTGTCTCATTTTTCCCAAACATCTCCACCACATACCCCTTCAGAGCGGATGCACCGACCTTGTTACTTCGCGTCCATGAAATTGTTACAGTATCTTCGGTTTTCTCTACCACCTGAGGCTTACCAGGCGGGCCGGGATACGTCGACAGCTCTGGGGCTCGGAAAAACTTAATATTCGGATTCGTAGGTGCCTCCAACTTTAGATAGCCACTCCACGATGACTTGCCATTACGATTGCTCGCCACACAAGTGTAAAGTCCTTCATCTTCGCTCTTCTGCAACTCACTAATGGTCAGTGCTCCTGCCTCCGATATATTCCTTCGATCATCATCGGCACTCTCATCAACTGGAATTCCATCTCTATACCAAGACACCATTGGCGCTGGAGTACCCACCGTCCTACAGGGTAAGGTAACAATCGATTTCACCGGCAACGTTTGATTCACCGGGCCCTGAGCGATTATCGGCGGTGGCAGCTCAAACTGTGTATCCACTGTCACTACAGTACGACTGCTCACACTGCCGACAGCGTTAAGTGCATTACAAACAACCACTTTGCCGGAATCCTCTCGAGCGAATCGAATAATTGACAAAACACTTCGTCCTTCAGGTGTAAGGGTGGCTTCCATGCGACCGTCTCGATACCCGGGAAACATCAGTGAGCTATTGCCTTCCACAGACCAATAAAGTGTTGGCTTAGGGTATCCGGTTGCCTGACACTCGAACAGTACTTCATCTCCAATTTCCACAAGTTGATTTTTCGGACGAGTAATGAACTTTGGTGGAGCTTAATGGAAAACGGATGTCAGTCAGTTAAATATTTTATTGCTTTGATAGTATATAGTAGTGGTGTTGGTGGTGGCTAACAAATTGACAAACTTACCGTGCACCGTAAGGGTTCCAGTGGCGGTAATTGAACCGACAGCATTGTCTGCTTCGCAACTGTATTCGCCCATATCTTCGAGTGTGACGTCGTCTAATTTAAGGCTACGATCTTCTAGGATGTGTACACGTCCTAAGTAAATAAAAAAGTTTAGTTTAGAGATTTCCGTGGGCGAAAAGAAAAACAAAAACAAAATTGTTTGCATCGCCCTCTCGATGGGCGAAGGATAATTGCACAGTGCGGAGAACGGGAGTCGATGAGAAAAGTTTGGTGTGTAATTGCACACCACGACATTGAGTGTTCTTCTGTAGGTACGAGGAAGTTTTTCTTAGAAAATCCAAAACCAAATGTTTGGCAATTTAAATATTAAATCGCAAGGGGTGGTAACTCCTACTGCACCTACCTAGTCTTAGCATGTGAGAGTTATTCAGTTGAGAGATAAAATTAATTAAGACAGACAAGTAATAACTCATCGTCGATGGGTTGAATACACAATCAGGTTTTACAACCAAAAATATGGAAACAATGCTTTTAAATGCTAAAGTCCTTGTAGCGGGAACGTTCCTGAGTAAAATTTGTTTCAAAACGATATCCTGGTCTTAACATATTGGCATCCACAGGCATGTGGTCACCCCTTTAGCTACGTATCTTTTCTAAAAGCAAAGAAATAACGCAGAAGACACATCAAGGACCTTATAGGCAACTGGTTCAATAAACTAAATCTTTCCACGTAGAATTCTTTAGGATGGAGTTGATAGTCCCATGGTCCTATTCAAGTTAGTTCTTTTATTTCAGAAAAAGTCGAACACATAATAGGGATCCAGGATCCAAGATTCAAAACCCTTAGATGGTCGAAGAAAGGATTCTATCTACAGATAGTATGGAACTAACCTTATGGATCATCATTTGGAACATCCACATATTATGTATCTCAAAACTTCTTTAAGCCTAGATCAATGTTTTTTAAGAAAAAAAAGGAACATCTTCAACGCAAAATGTTATAATCAAGATGGATACAAAGGTAGGATGTTGCAGACAAAGTTTCTCCTCTTCATCAGCAAACAATTGCCACACAGTATCTCTGAAAAAAATGTCCTGGTCCAAGACTATAAATTGACACGTTACCCGCTTGGTTCAATCCAAAGATGATATACAGATTATATACTGCCCTATTCTAATTTATGATTCGATAGTCTGGTGGAAAACGAGACAGCTTCACAAAGTTCGAGAGGGCAGGTTGCCGGGACAAGATCCACTCCGACGGCAGATCTGTGGAAGCTAAGATTGGACTCAGACAAAGAGTTCCTGGTCTCTGGACAGCGAGGCCCTATAATCACATCTCTATTCTAAATCGATGGAAGATCTCAAAACAACGAACGGAAACGGGAAATACCATATTACTCACTCAATATCAGAATTCCTATAAAGAAGAGTGGGATACGGCAATAGTCTGTACCGAGGACAAACTAGCTGTTTATAGAGACGACACAGTAAAAGAGACCTCACCTAACTTGATGTGCGAATTTGGAGGCAGCAGGCTCAAGATTGAGACCAGGTCCACCCTGAACAGAAGCTCCACCTAAGTAAGTAGGTAAGTTCCAATCTCGTAAAACTGTGTAAACTAAAGCTGAACGAGATATCAACAACCAAAGGTGAAACCCTACTAACAAACACTAATCCCGATTATATATATGCTCTACAACTATACTAATCTACGCCTATTCTACGATAAGAAGGGACGTCAAGTATAAAACCTGTAATCCTAGCAGAAATGCTTGGGAATCGGGAGGAATTTTAAACTAATCTGCGACAGAGATTTGCACAGACGGATCCAAGACAGCGTCTAGAACAGATGCGGGAGCTTACTCCAGTGCACTGGATATTTGTATCACCATAGGACTGCCGGACCACTTTAAAGTATTTCAAGCAGAAGTCACAGCAGTCCGGGAAGCCGCAACCTGACTTTCATTTAACCCGATAGAGTGCAGTGCTATTGTTTTCTAGTCAAGTTGCGATGAAAGCCTTGAAATCGCCAATACTCCCAATTGGATCCAAGTTGAGAAAACAATGCCACGGATCACTTAACAAAATTGCTGTCAAAGTGCGACGTATCCATGCTCTAGGTTCCAGGCAAAGCGGACGAGGGTGCACACCGAAACTTCCTTGACAATAGGAGAAACCGTCAGCACCTATTGATAAAATTCCAATTAGATACATCTGCCATTAGAATGGCAGACAGTAGGTGGAACAATATCAACACATGTCTTTGCATCTGGCCAGAGCTGGATTGTAAGAAAACAAGCAGACTTATTTCCGTCAATAGGATAAATCTGAAAAAGATAATTGGCGCCCTCACAGAGGACTGTCTCATAGCCCAGAAGGCTTGGTACTCTCTTCAACAATTTCAGTAGAAGCTGTAGAGACAGGGAAAGGAAGAAACCATACCGGTCTTGAGAAAAAAAGGCGAGTACTTCTTCGAGGATCTTAACGATCTAGCTAGACTACACTTAGGTCAAACTGGTTTAATGTCTAAACGGCGAACCATACTTCTTCGGCATGTGTTTACCCCGAAACTGGTTGCCCTGCCTCCTGTCGCATTGGGAAGTTTGCATGTAGGTCTCCGGTGCTAGTAATCCATTTTTTCCATAGTGGTACCACAATGCTGAGCGGGGATAACCACCTAATCAAACCCAATCCTTTTCAGATCTACATGAGCTACGAAACACTGAGCCAAACAAACACCTGACACCTAACTGAACTGTTTTATTATTTACTTAAGGCGTGCTCTTCTGGGACCTCAATACATTCGAACATTTTAGAAGATAGTCCTTGTCATGCCGCATTTCGAAGAAGCTATAGATACAGGGTCCATGACTCGGATTTGGAATAGAGTCAAGTAGACTACTAGATCTATTTCCATACCTAAGCGAGGTCTTTTCAAGACCTACATTACACAACAAAAAACACGAGAAACACTATGCATCCACAGAGATCTGAAGGAGTGCTGCCCCTCTCTGGTTCCAACCACCTGGTCAAACCATAAATTTAGTCATGAACGCTTTAGAACTTGCTTTTGTTTAAAAAACCTTGAATCTTCCAGCAAATTCAAGTTTGTCTAGGTTGTTTAATTTTTTCTCTTCTCACATAATTACGGTATCTACAGCATAACTCAATTTGCTTCCATTTGGGTAAGCGCGGACAGAAACACATAATAGCAAATAAACTTTACAAGGAGGTAGGTAGGTATAACAATACTCTATTTAAAACTTTCGCAAACACTCCGGAACAATCAAACCGCTTAATTAGCACTCCTGGCACACAGACAACCAACCGAAAGGATTGCCATCACTTTTGCTAAGTGTCGTTACCAGAAAGTGTTACCTTTCAGTCTTTTTTCATGAATACTTAATGGATTCAAGAAAATTTTACCTTCAGTACCAAATCCCTAAGACCGCTTTCAAGCTGTTTAAAAATCCTTACCAAACGCTGAAACGCTGTGCAGGATTAATGTCGACTGTCAATTAGCGGGATTAAATGCAAAATGCAACACGCAGACAGACAAGATAGAGGCATAAGCACAATAGGTACAAAAAAAAATAAAAACAAAAAGGACGTCTAATACAAGAAGACGACGAACAAAACCTCACACCATCCAACTTCACTAATTGACAATCTGATGAGGGTTCACCGCCTTTCTTTCTGTTTTTCGTTTTTTTTTTTGTTCTCTCTCTCTCTTTAATACAAACAATTTCGTCCTTTCATTTGGTATTATATATGTAGGTATATACTTACGTAATGGCATATTGCCACCAGATGCAGTACGCCGCCACAGGACATCGGGCAAGGGATCACCACCGATGCGACATTGAAATATCACAGAGTTGCCAACCACAGCGGTTTGATTTTGTGGTCCTCGAATGAGGAATGGTTTAACTGTAATATAGAGACAAAAGAAATGAAACGTCACAATTCCCAATGGAAATTCATTCGAATAGCTAACTCACCATGGACTTTTAGAAATGCAACCGCAGATTCTCGCGTACCAACAATATTCTTCACCACACACTGATATCGTCCGTCGTCCGATTGACGGGCATCCTGAATCGCTAAATTGCCACCGTCCACGATGCGTATCCTTTTGGATGCGCTCAAATTTAGCGTTTGTCCATTTTTACGCCATGTGATTGTGGGCTCGGGCGAACCACGCGGTGCACCGCATTCCATGATGGCGACGTCACTCTGTGCGACGCGGGTGTTTTGTGGTTCCAATCGGAACTCTTCACGAAGGACTGGAATGATAGAATTGCATTGTAAATTAGAATCAGGATATTATATACGTAGTTCTAAAGAATATTAGTAGCTATAGATACGTCCACCCTTACAGTGTGCCGTGGCTTTACTTTGACGTATTTTATAGATAAAGTTCTGTCTCAATGGGCGGGGGTGGGATATAAAATGCAACATGATAAGGACTTCAATTTAATTCCGCATTGATTTCAAGTGAAAGGGGATGATGCTAAGCTTCAGTTAAACAGCAATTACCGAGGATGACAATTTATTTTATCCTTATTGGCGAGTAATCCCACAGAATGATTACTTCCCTTCGATGTATTATAAAAGTAAATCCGCAGTAATTGGGCAGGTGCGCCGCTCAAGAGACACTACACACGTAACGCATACTACCTATGTACAATGTGCAACTTTTTGATACGCAGCGCCGCCACAAGGATTATACTCCACACTAATACATGGCATGCTTTATCGTCCTTTTTACGAATTATTAACGATCAAATTGGTTTCGTAATTTTTTGCTTCATTGCAAGAATTTGAAAGAAAACCAATGCCTAGGGTGAATTTTACGTTCCACAGGTATTTCTGTGTATAAGGACGGATGCAATATTCAATTCAGATCGCTTCCTATTATCTTTCTTTTGCTTTTAGCGCACTCTCTCTTTCTCTGTTCAAGGAGTCAGATAAATTAAATTCAATTACTTCTTGGCATCGGCTGTTATACGGCATGTTAAAAAGCCAAGCTACAATCTTTCTAAGGAGCCAAAGAGAAAGGGAGCGACACAAATGATGATGTGGGTTGATAAGGACTATTTCTTTTCATCTGCAGACGGAGATTTTCCTTTTACGGTCCTTGGAGTGTGAGTAATTTCTTATTTCGTTATATTATTTTTTTTTTATATATTAGTAGAAAAGTCGAAGAGATTTTCTTTGCAACGATTGAAAAGGATCGCATACGGTAGTGTGCACTTTCGAAAGGATGGGTAATTAGGGAAATCGATGAGGTATCAATAGAAAATTACCTCCTCAACGATTAAAGGTGGAGCTAGATGGGAATTGTACTCTTGTGCATGGAGCTTCAATTAATTAAATCCTCAAGGTGGAAAGATCACGAGATGGAATTCATGAAAAAAAAAGTACTAGGTAACCCCAGTCTACCTCCTCTACATATATGCTTATATAAATTTTTGTTTTATAACGAAATAGTATTTATTCAATATGATGATAGCTGTGTTCGTAAATACTGTCCCCGATGTAGGTAGATTTTTTTACTGAATCATTCAGAGTTTTTTGTTAATCAAACCTATTATGAGGTTTGAAATCAGGTAAGAATTGTTACTTCAATTTTGTTGTGGATTGTATCCGAACTAATTGGATTGCTACGATACAGGCAATCGCATTCTACCTTCTAATCTAAACCAAGAATCACCGTGGTTTGTGCGACACACTATTGAACGTCATTCTATTCCGATCATACTGGAACACTCGTCGACTAACTTGTGGAAGCTGATGGATTCCAGGAATGCCATTAGGAACATTGAGTTATCGACCATTGTTTCATCTAATTAGGAGAACTTTTGTAGTAGTTCATCTGCCATATTTTTGCCATCGGCGACCTTGTGGGCTTGGGCCCAATAGAGGGATGGATTGTGCTTGGCAATGAGTGTTCTTGAGTTGATTACGGAATTTATTTTGGCTTTGTAACTACTGGAGCTTTTGTAAGGATTAACGCGACGACATTCTTCAGTCCACACCAAATTTCGTTTTCGAAATTTTCTTAAAAGAAGTCTTATAAGACAAGTGGATATTAGACCTTCTTTGTGGAATAAAATAGGCGTGTCTCTCACTATCTGTAGATTCGCGAATTCTGATAAAATTTCGCAAAAGAGGGCCCGACTATCATCATAAAAAGCTTCTGCAAAGTATAAATCAGAAATGGAGGAAATCGGAAATAGAGAAACACGTGCAAGTAGGTTCTGAATAGTGTTTTTCTAGCCCAGAATTGTAGAGCCCCAAAGCACCTTTGCATAAAGACAAAGGAACTGACTATACTATAAAGTTAAGACATGCACTCAAGTGCTAAAAAAGACTCGTTCTTCTTTCTAGTAGAAGACTGAAGACCTTTAAACAGATGTGGGAATTCAAATCCAACTTTTTAAGCTTGGGGAAGAAACGCGGCTTTAAATCACGAGCTTTGATTTTCTGAAAGGACTTCTGAATGTGAAATTCAAACTATTCACGCACAATCAACAAATGAATTGAATGATTGAAGTGTCAGAGATGAATCGTTATATCCTTTTCTAAAACTCTTCACATTGCTTTTGAGTGCTTTTTAAGTTCGCATGATACCAAATCAGGCATTTGGAGTGGTTACGTCCTACTTATAGATGCCATTTGCCTAATTTTTTAAGACATTTTGTCATCAGAATCTTTATATAGTTCGGAATTTTTTTCTAAAAAAAAATGTAGGCGTGGTGTGTCATGTTTCGATGGTAGAATCCAGAAATTCGATTCGTGGTCCTCAGCGGTAGTCTGCTTTTTAAATGCCCTTTGATCTAAAAGTCAAAACTCTTAAGGTTCAACTATATATAGCCTTAAAAGACAAATAGATATCCAGAGCGTGTAGCAAGGTTTCAAAGTGTACGAGATAGATATGACCATTGATGTTAAACTGATTGAAATTTATGAGGAGACCTTCGAGGACATAACGTTGTTGGCGGATATTATCCTATTTCATAGCGTTATCAAGATTTTTGTATTATAAATGTAATATGCATTACTATTTCAGCTAAAAGTCGAAGGAAGAAGCATGAGTTTGAATTGCATATGAGAAACTCTGGAGAAACTAATTCCGTTTAAAACATGCGGACAAGAGATATTTTATAGAGGTGGGAAGTAGTGAGTTGCAGAGTCCTGATTCCGGGCAATGTCAACGTTTATTTAATAATTTTTTGACTTGAAAACGTGCATCACTACTTGAATTTTGAATCCTAATCGATTTCATATTCAAACATATTTGACAGTGGAGCTAGAGCTTGATGTAAAAATATGATTCAGTGCCGTAAAGTAAGGCTAGACTGTTTTTTTTTTGCTAAGAAACACTCTACTTGAACACTCAGACTTGTACTACCAGGAAGCAAGACACAGTACTATCCAATTTACTGGAATTTCTTCGATTTCTGTAGAGAGCCGAGAACGCACTTTAGTGATGAGGAGCTTATAGTATCCGTAATCACAATGTCAGCATCGAAAATCTGCTACCTGATCCGAGCAAAGACAGGACAGTTACAAAAGAAATGAGTTGAAGTATTGTCGCTCTTTCCACAAGTATCGCAGACAGGGGAGAATTCGTTTAGTCTGCCTATATCCCGGAAAGTCGATCCACATACAATTGTGTTCGTAAGAACCCAGGTCTTTAAAGGAGTCCCTGACCGAGCACGCTGGAAGAAATTATCCTTTGAGCATTGCTTAGCAATTATCATCATTTTATTCCCCACAATTCCATTCCAGACAAGAGTCAAAAGATTCAGTCAAAGAATGCAAGGAAAGTCGACTCTAAATTTAGCGGTATCATTGCAACAGAAGGTGTATGCATAAAACCAGGTCATCTAAGCTCCATCTGAAGCCACTCTATCTATGACGGTAGATTGCTCTGAAAAATAGTCTAGAACATGCTAAAAGTATCAAGAAGAGCTAAATAAAATAGAGCATTTAAAGCAAAGCCAGGTGTACTCGGACAAGCTCCTGCACAACCGAGACGTTTTTTGAAGTTTAGTGCATAAGGAAGTACTTATCCAAAAGCCCCCTCTATGGAAAATGTCTTAGCATTGCCGTTTAGGTTCAGAGTACCATTTTCTGTGATAAGCTGGATTGATTCAAATGGTATTGTATGGGGTGTTTCTTTTAGACTCTCCTACTTCTTCAATAGCAACAAACTGCCAAATCTGAGCCAGTTTTCGGATTCAAGATGCTACCATTGACGTCCTTGAATGAGATAAAGACTATCGATCTATAGTTTTTTTTGCAGATTATATACATTTCTGCCCCTAAACTGCACTAATAGGAGCAATCAGTTTATTAACGAAAGGTTTCAGACACGAAGGAGACCCACTTTCTACAAGACCCACTTCGTGCAAACTATGTTGAAATTCCATTCATTCAGCTGACCAAATCTTAAAAATAAGTAGGTTAGGTTAGGTTATGAAGGGGTGTGTGATGAAAAAACTCATCACGGTCACTCGGAGACCTAAAGGTCCATTTTTAAAAAAATTACTGGAATGAGATCTAGAAATAAGAATGCACCGAAATCTATCGCATTACTGGATGGCTTGGGAAAAAGTTGGTGCTCTTGATGAAGTGGAGGAGATCCGATATCTGGAAGCCTGCTAACTCTGCTGTGCTTGCGAACAATCTGGAAGCTAGAGTGCGAAGGCTTCGTTCTTGCAAAGCGGGGCAGTAGCAAAGCAGATGTTGGATTGACTCCATCTATTCCTCGCTTCCACAGCTTCTGCATACATAAATCATCGGACTAGTCCTTCCATTTATGAAGCTTGACTCTGATGGTGCTGTATCCTGTGATACGGATAGAGGATCGATTTACCTCCAGAAGGATTTTTGTTTTTTTTTTTTCTAATTTCGGTCATAACGAACAGGAGGTCGCACAGTTCTTCCGCCTTCTCGTTTATATTGGACCGGGAACCCAGTAGAGTTTGACCGAATGGTGTCCAATATCCGACGAGGGAAGGTGACAGTCTTCTATGCATCTAGCAGCTTTCAGCTTGGAATACACTACACGCTTCTGGTAATATGAAATATTCCTGTTTTTGTGGTGCTTCCGAATAACATCCTGCACCCTGCCAAGTAAGTGTATGCTCTCTTCGAAGTCATGTCCAGCTTCTTTGAATTATTCAACATAAAGAAGGTGAGTTCCCAGAATTTTCTTACAATTTGGGTTAGAAATTGCTATCGTTACTTCTTTTTAGTCAGATGCATAGAACCTGATACTATTACAAACCAAAGCATCCAATATTTTAAAATAATATTAGATTGAAGGGCTTAGCTTCAAAAGTCATTAAGATAAGGATCTGAATTCTACCAGAACTACCTGCAGAACTAGTTGGACATTATTATAAAGCCATGACTTTACATGACTTTATCTAAGACTTATAAATTTTATCGTCGTTAGCAGTTTTTAAAAGGCCAAAACCTATCACTTGCATTACGAGTACTCCAAGTAAAATTTAATTTAAACTTTTCCATCATTTACACCAGTGCAACGTTTGCAGTCTTAACAATCCAAATTAGATTCCTCATTAACCATACGATATGAACGCTAATTACCACCTTCAAACAATCTACCATTACCTCGTTGACTCTTAAAAACTCATTAAAAGTACAGCGATTTTATGTGAACAATTATTGTTAAATTAATAACAACTCGATACGATACCCTGTATAGCCCCAAAAGCAGCATGTCCCGAGCGGCCGTACTTTCTACACCCTCATCTAAGTTTCTTGAATCTTTTTTTAATTATAAATCCCCCTTTTGATACAGTACATACACAGCATCATCTAGGCATCAGCCCACTCTACCACTGTAACATCTGGGCTTTGTATCACATTTCAAGAACAATAACAACAACTGCATCCTGACTACGAGTATAATCCCCTTTTAATGAAATTAAATTAATATAACAACACTTTAGGCCAAGACAGGGCCAAAAGCCACTAAAATCTAATCGATCATGCACTTACATGCTACTTGAAGGGTTGCATTTCGGCTTCGCGCCACACCGAACTCATTTTTCCCTTGACACCAATAGACGCCAGCATCGCTCTCCCTCCGGGAATGGATTACCTAGAAGGATATAAGAAAAAAGGATACAAATTAAATGAAAGTCATATTGTCCTGCTCCTGTGTGTGCAATTCATATTTATCAACGGAAAGTGCACAGAAAACGAGTCAAAATGGCGACGCGAACCAACGAAAAGAAAAAAAAATAAAATTAAGAACATGACACAGAAAACTGCTCAAAGCATCTAGATAGATGGGTTTGGTGGTGGAAGGCTAAGTGGCTGGAGTGAGTGAGCACCGTGTCCTCGGTGTCATCATCATTCGTGCAGACGCAGACGGCGACAACGGCATAGATGACTATGATGACGGAAAAAGTCCCTTGACTCCAATTAGATGACATACTGGCGACTTTCGTTTCAAGTGCATCCAGACAAACGCACTTCAAAGTATCTCAACCAGCTGCTTATAGTTGCTCACGTATGAAATTAGAAGTCACAGTTCGGAGTGTTATATTTTTTTTTTTTTTTGTTTTCTATCTACAACCAGCTAGCTCTTCTATCTACCACTCTATGTGGCTCTTTGAAGTGGGTCACAGTCGCGAAATGCATAAATATTCATTCGTTAGAAATGAGATGAGATGAAATAAGATGCTCCTCTTCTCGGTGACACAGAGGGGACAACTGCTGCGGCCGCATAACTCAAGAGAGAAATGCGTAAGCAATTGAAAAAAATGAAAAAGTACTTAGTGTAACTGTTTGCGAAGGGACTTGAGGTTGTGGTAAGAGCCGCGGAGGAATGGGTGAATTGTATTTTTTTTTTTTTTAATAGAATCGTATCAATCAGAAACTAACCGCGTGGAAAAAGGGAGCTTTTGGAACTTAACGAGACCCGCAGGAAAATCATGAAAGTTTGCCTTCAGTAAAAAAAAATCTGAAGAAGAGTCCTTCTTCAAGCAACATTTGTCAAGACGATGAGACCTGACATCATTAGTGAGAGTAAACTTAGGGCTAAAAGACTCGTCAGACAAGTATGCGATATGTTAAAGAGTCCTTACAAGACATATTAAATTAAATTCGGACAAGTTCAGAGGACCAGGTTTACAAATGGATATAAACCAGTTCCCGATAAAAATAGGAGATTCACTTAAGACTTCTACTGCAACTTTGTAGATACGCATCCATTATTCGACAAAAAACACCAGAGCGGTGCAATTTTTGTGAGAATACACTCACTTTCTGTGGGAGATGAATTTACTCTAAAAATGTGGATTTATTCCCCACCAAATGTGGACTGAAATTCCATATGAAGCAGAATGGATGCTGGAAACTTTTAATGATTTTCAAAAATGGAACCTTTCCGCCAATGTGAGTAAAGTAAGAACAACTATGACTATCGATAGCAACATAATAAATGAGAAGATACAACCCCAAACTGTATACACATATGAAAGTAGTCTAGAATGCCAAAAGACGACGTCTGCATTGGCTTGGTCACATTGACCAAATGTGCAATAATACTCCAGCTAAAGATCGAACCTCCGGTATAAATAAAAAAAATCTACCAAAGTTGATAAGCAAGCGTATAAGTGAACATGAGGAGGTATTGTATACATAAAACCAGAGCTACCCATAGTGTCATACTGTCATAACAGAGATTTAGAAGCCGATTTCGAAAAAGTTGAAAATACAAAACAAGAACTTTACATAAAAGACAAAGATTTCATCTGAAGGATGTCGAAGATTTTTGTGACGGCAAAAATAGCAAAACATTTATGAGCTCCAAAAAACAAAGAGTAAATATATGGTACAACAACCGCATGAAAGAACAAGTACTAGCTTCTCACAACTATTTGAAGCAAACTTGTACGCCTTCTTTTAAGGATTCGAATGGTGAACCCTAAATCAGCAGTCCTCTACGCTGACTAGTGAGTCATGATGTCCACAAGCAAACTCTTCTAATGGCAGGATGAGAACAACCCCGATAGCACGACTGGAGACAATTCTCAACATGCTACCCCTACGTAGACCTGTACATGCAGGAGTTTGGCGCCAAGGGTCCCTTGAGTTCCTTAGAACTCAAATCTCGAAAAGCATGCACAGATTCTAAAGAAATTAAGAGACTAACCGTCACCACATTTCGACTTTGAAAAACCATTCTCCTGCACTATTCCCAGTAGAAAAGAATGGGAAATCAAGGAACCAACAAAAGACAAGTCAATTTATATATACACAGATGGGACAAAGATGGATATAGAAAAGGAGCCGGTATATTCTCAGAGGAACTACTCAACCATACACAGCTAAATTAGGTTTCCTGACTACAGCAGTGTCTTACAAGCGCAGGTCCTGGTAGTGACAGAGGCAGCCAGTATACCATATTTATGATGGCAATCCAAGAGATAATATCACCGTCTGTCAGTCAGGTGGTCATTTAAACAATATCTGCTTTTGAAAACAATTCTAAGCTAGCTCGACACTGTCGCGAAGAACTTGAAGTTATCTGATCACAGCACAATATTACTCTCTGCTGGGTCTCTGGTCACAAGGATATAATCGGCCAAAATCAAGCACTTCAATGGTTCAAGCCTCCACTTTGTAACCGAAGCGAGCAAGTAGAACGTAAATTCCTGATTACAGTTGACAGTAGGTGTAACTCCTTTACTACTTCTGAACCAAACCAGAACCAACAAACTTTTACAAAATAACAGGAAATCGCTGCTAGTATTGGTAGGTCCACTCACTTGCCATAACCTTCAAAGGAACCACACAATGAAACTTAAACTCAACGATGACAATTTATGAAGAGGTTACGATGACGAAGTGATTTATGATAAAACACCTCACTTCCTCTACCACTGCACAAGCCTGCGTCACTTTCAAGACTTACAAGAATTACCTGATGTTTCACTATACATTCTTCCCAAGTTTCTGAGGACATCATGATCATGGTTGGAGATCCTAATCACTAACGATCAGCATGGAAGAAAGAGGGATGAAACCCAGTACAGGAACTGAGATTAACCCCCAATGGGCATTAGAATGGGTAAACCAGATCAACGTAGCTCTTCTCTATAGACAGCAGAGTGTAGAATGCTTCCAGAAGCTGTTAAATCGCTTTGGATTCACAGACTCAGCAGCAAGAAAATAAACTAGAAAGTTTAAAAATTACTTTTATTTTTTAATTAAATCTCCCTTACAGCCTTTGTTTCAAATGGTTTCCTCAGGGCTTTCAAAAAAAAAAACGTTTATTGCAGCTTCAAGCTCTTCCTTCCTTTTTTAGAGGTCTCTGGCTTTCCAGATATTTTCTTTAAGGTTGTGGAACAGGTGAAAGTTCTTCCTTCCTTCGTTAGAAGTCTCTGGCTTTCCAGATTTTTTTCTAAGGTTGTGGAACAGGTGAAAGTCGTACCGAGTAGGGTTAGACAAGTAGAGAGTATGCATCTGTAATTCGAACCCACAAATATGAATTTTTTCTTTTTGACTTTTTATCATTCATTCATTTGACAGGTTATCATTCGTCATAAATCTGTTCAAAACGTTCTCTAGATCAATTTGAAATATGTTCAACAGATGATCAGGTTTTTGTTCAATTGAAATCAGTGTCGGAACCCATTTTGTAGAAATCTTAAGCTTGTTTTGAAAGATATTTTGGGTTCGATCAAACAAGATGCCGAAAATATCAACTATCTCTCGGAGGAGCTCTATGCGACGCACGGTAGCTTCAACTCCAGTTTTCATCTTCGAACTAAACTAGGCTTGTAGGGTCCAGTACTGTAACACCATTAGACCAATCTCTTTTGATCGACTAAAAGATTATCGATAACTAGTGTGAGTGTCCACAAGACGAGAGAGAACTTCTTCGTAGGAACACCCTTTAACTGCAGATACATACGGACACAGATACTCCTTCAGAGAAAGAAGTAATAATTCTAACATGACTCTAATTCATTGGTTGGTCCTTTCTTCTATACCGCTGTTACTGATTCCTCTTGCTATCGAATCGTAGCCAGTGTTAATGAAAGTGCCCTCGATGTTCAGGAAAACTATTTCCTGCAGCGGAATGCTTCTTCTATCTTTTTTAATTTTCTGTACGCATACTGACTCGAGTGCAGAGGGGTAGACAGACAGATCTTACCAGTCTCTAGTATGAACGCCAATAAGTCTCTACATAGTTTTGAGGAGAAATAATGTAAAGATTATAGATCTAGAAGATTTAGGCTGTTCACTAGGCCTATTACCTAGATTGAGGATGGAAATTAGATTTATCTGTTATAGGAGGGATACGAATGAATAACAAATTGTCTTTCACTACAGGATTAGAAATTTAAAGAAACTAGTGGAAGGTGTCTTTGAAATTCATTAAGATCCACTTCCCGAAAGATGCTACCTTAGCTATAGTATACAAACTTACACATCCCTGTATGGAAATAAAACTCCTTGATATGCACTAAAGCCCCATCAAAACAAAAAATAGATCAAAATCAATTTCTCTGTCAGTAATAATAGGTCTGGTGTTAGAACACGCTTGAGTTAATTAAATTAAAAAAAAAAAAACTTTCCTAAATAATACCTTTCAAAGGCAATACCTACCTTTAGAAAAAATAATCCGCCAGCTGGTAATAAAATCCGATGCGATCCCGTCTCTACTTTTAATTCCTGTCCATCCTTATACCATTGTATCGATGGCATCGGATCACCCTCTGCTTTGCAATTTAACGTAAGGGGATCATTTTTTGGCACTGTCACGTCCATTGGGTGTTCTACGATACGAGGATTTTCGCCTGTGAAAGAGAAAGCAAACCATTTTAATAACATAGATACAATGATAAGCACTTAAAAATATTCGATTCTTATCATCAGCAGCAGATGTATGCCAACCAAGTTTGAAAATAAAAAAATCCATTAAACTCAAGAACCATCAATTAGTTGCTTGAGTGGCAAAGAAACAAATAGAAAAGAAAAAATGCTCTCAATAAAATTAATTTCCTTTACCCTCATAATAAATGACGGAAGGACATTAACACTAAACAAGAAAAAGAAAAAAATAATTGCATTCGAAAAAAAAAGCAAGACAACGAACCAAGAGCATAATATTTAATGAATGACCCAACAATGAATAATCGAACAGCAATGAATATTTATGACTGTTTATAACTAAAACTGACATAAATTTCGACCTTTTATTAGTTTTGAGAAGGACTCTCTGTCGTTCACAGTAATTTACTTAAAACCGTCTCTATTAATCTTTTACTACATACAACGCACACCACTGTATCCGCACAGAGTAAATCGCTTTCATTTTCAACATCCCGATCGTAATCCCTTTAGTATCCTTCAAAAAATACTCATAAACATCCGTTAAAGGCATTTTCATTTTACAATACAGAGTCCTGTTTACCGTGTGCGCTCTTTCGTCTTAAGGACATCCTCAATAAAACGGACGAGAAGCGCGTATTTTTGCCGCATAATTGAATTTGAAGCGAGTTTATTAATGGCAGATTTGTGGACAATGGAGTGAGGGCTGAGTCAAATTAAGTCCTGACTTTGTGTTTTTTTTTTCTTCTTCTTTGAATACACAAAAAAGAAAAAAAAAAAGAGAATGAGAATCCTGGTTAGAAGGTCGAAAACATCCGCCAAGAGAATTCATGATAATTGCTGTTGTCAATTTGCAATTTCTTCCGATAAATTCAATCTGACCTTAGTTCTTGTTCAATTAGATGTCCTTTCATTGCTATATACCGTTCTCTGTGTGTGTGTGTGTGTGTTTGTAGGTATATCAAATATTTAAAATTCCACAAGGTATTTTCTCTTCACCGCCACCGTTGTCGTGCCTTTAATTTCACCTCGAATAGGTAGGTAGATATCCTTGGGTTCTTTCTTGCCTTATTGAAATTTAAGTTTACCTACCTCCTGCTAGGTATGCAAATTTTCTTGTCCCTATTTTAAGGATAAACGAGGCAAAAGGAATATCTTCTAGTTGTTTTTTTTTTTTTTCGACTTTTTTGTCTATTTATTTTGGAATTGTCGGGCAGAAGCTAGGGAAGACACAAGGTGATTGCTATAGTGAACTAAATCCCAGAACAAAAAGTAACTGGAATGCAAAATCTCTGAGAATTGCAATTATAAAATATATCTACATGTAGGTAGGATGGTTATCCTGGATGGTTGTCGGGGCGGAGGGGAGAGTGACGGGAATTGTAGTAAAATAAACTCAAATTGGATGCTATTGTATTGTGCTCAGTGAGGCTAATGGGTAACGAGACAAAACTAGAAAAGGGATCTCTAATGGGTGAGGATAAGTTTACATAAAATTCGAATAATTCGGGTAATTTCCGGCAAAAGGACTCGGTATTGTGAAGGTACATATTCAAGGTTACCTTCATTAGATTTTCCAACAGAACAGGAACAGAAAATAACAATTTTGTGGAAAAGAAGTGGGAACCTATGCCAACCAGTTTGGGTTACTAATTTTTGGCTAAAGTGTGCCAAAGCTAGGATGCTCTTTGTTGTGAAGGAAGGATGTAATGGGATTTTTAAAGGATTTTGGTTACAAGTGTCAGTGCACACACATTGCATAGAGGGTGAAATTTAAATAATTCTCATGACCTCCTAGAAAACAGAAGACCCTTAGTTGTGGAGCTCATGTATGCCAACATGACTGGTAGGATGAGAAGTAGCAGATGATATGGTGATTATGATGATATGTGCTACTAATCGAAATTGTATCCACTACTGCAAAAGATGCACCTAGTGTGTGGCGAAATGGTCAAGTGGGACAATGAAATATTTAAAGCTCAGTATGTAGATAAGATACCTACTTGAATCGGTCTGTACCGACACAGATATTACAATAAGCAACTCCATGTGGCTTAGGTACAGCCTTGTTTTTAAAACAGTTACAGTCAAACGAGATGGCTACTGGACCATGTTGACAGATAATTTTTAACATAAATTGAAAGAGGATGACTTAAAGCACATGTGGTTTCAACAACATGGCGCCACATGCCACACAGTTGGCCAAATAATCGAGTTATTGAAGTCAAAGTTTGTTGGTGACCAGAAATTGACCAATCGTTTGCCAGTTTTGTTCATATGGTCTAGGTCTGGACTCCTTAGAAAACCACATGACCATTATGGAACGCCAAATTGCCGACATGTCATCGGATTTATGTGAAAAACTCATGAAAAATTGGGTTTCCGTGGAGGACATATAAATGGTGTTCCATACTGTTTGTACTTTTGTTCAGAGGAATTTACTTTGAATCTCTTAGAAAGGCTGTTATAATTCAAAGATAGCCTTATTCACACAACTCACCTAGAAAATTGAAGTAAAAAGCTAATCTGTTCATATGGAAATTATCGAACTAAAGCAAGAGTGCGGGAGTAACATCTTCCGACGCTACAAACGTCCTTATTTAAAATTCGTTAAATTAGTAGCAGTTCCTCTAAACGATATCTTCATATCATAAACATTATTTGTTGGTAGAAGTGATAATCTATTATATAAGGACATTGATGATACTCTGATTTGAAGCTACATAGATACATTTTGGCCTTCACTAAACTCATTTCACTAAACGCTGGTATGCATTTGTCTCTAAAAGAAAAGTACTACATCTTACTCCAAAAATGTTCACTGTATTCCCAATCACTCCTTCAATGAAAAACACACTTTGTTGACCACACTTTTCAATAAAAATTCCCTCACAACTTTGAAGCTTTAATCACCATCCTTTGTTCCAGTCGATGATGAAGGAACAGCTTGTTACTGACAGCTCACGTTTTCATTCTTTCAACGATGTACATAGTCGTCATCAACGAAGGCCAGAATTGGAATAAACTTATAGAAAATTGTACTGGAGTTATTTATATTAGAGTCACGTATGTACGTATGACAGCGTATCACACTGTTCACAGACTCTAACCTTGTGGTAAAGGGTTTTAATATCTCTCTTTGGGCTTTAATGGGGCAATAGTACTTTTATACGGTCAACTTAAGAAGCAGTAATATTTTCACCCTGAAAGCTGTCAAACTCAAATGGTTGTGGGTGCAGATTTAAAGTGACCAGAGCGTTGAATTATAACACACGGAATTTTTAATGGAACACATGGAACTGAGTAATGAAAAAAGATGTGGAGAAGGTATAATCAAACATATTTTTATAAGAAAAGTCTATTACTTTCGGCTGAACGACCCCCTAGTTTCAGGCGCTTACAAATAGGTATTTCAACTTTGCTGTGGTTCAGACTGCTTATTGTTGGTCCTATCCATAGAGATAATCACCAACCACTCCGCTTACCATATCATATAGGTACTTAGTGCGCAGCAATTTTATTTTAACACTAGAGCGCTTTTCTTTGTAGCGTTTTGTCAATAGATAGATAGAATCCGATTCCTGGCTCTCAATATCCGATTGATGTAGTATCAATCAAGACTGCATTGCTAGTTATACTTGAGTAATACTACAAACAACGACATGCAGAATATGTGATGACGGAAATGTGGATGAGGGTACTCCACCTTGCGTATCCATTGCCCAGCATTCTGTCACATTATAAATAAAATCCTTAGACGTTTTTCCTTAAAAGAAATTATTGGCACTTTCTGACTGAATGTAAGCTATTTGCACAAACTCGTAAATGCTTCGGAATGGCTTAAAAATACATACTAGGCCTCAAGGCTATCATGATAAAGCAAACTATAAAACATCAGGGAGTATCTATTAACATTTTGCCTTCACTGAAATAGCTATGAAGCCTGCATATTTATAACTATACAAAATCTCGTATTTTAAAGTGTATGTTGCAGTTTTTTAAAGCCACGATGGACTGGAATTACAAATAATTCCCAGTGTTTAGGACGAAATATCAATGTGAACTTTTGGTTCGTCAACAAAGCCAAATTCTTGAAAAATACACTTCCCACCAACATCGTCGGATCCTTTGAACCCTTCTGAATTAAAATTTGTATATTACTGGTGAGGTTTCATCGAAATATTGTTAGTAGATACTCTATACTCTTTAGCGTCCACCAAAAGCTCTTGGCCAAATGATGGAATAAAAATCATCAGCTCTTCATACAGAATTTCCTTTATCAACTCTGTTAAAAAAAAAATCCTACACATTTCTGAAGTTTCCATACCTACATATGCACCTACATACATATGTATTGCTCAAAAAAAAATAATAAAATACATACATAGGTGCTGCTAAACTAAACTAGAAACGACCCAATTCTTCATAAGTATCTCTAAATTCGAGAATATTCGTTAGAAGATAATAATAAAATGATATTAAGGATAATTCCTTATTAGGTTGTGCATCTTAGAGTATCTAAGGATTAAAGAAGTGTTGGCATCATTTGTTTCTTATTGAAGTACTAAAGAAATTTAAAAGCTCTACAAACTCTTTCAAACTTTTCATCTACATAGAGACATCAAGGATCATCATACTCGTATCCAAAAGAGGAAGAATAGTTGCCTCAAATCTGATGATCCGCTGTAAAATGCTCAGAAATACAGTATGCATCCAGTTATTAGTTGCAAAACAATTTCTATTCTTTACCATATACACACAAACAAAAGGTAACACTTGATACGGAGTAGATGATGATGACGAAGTCTCTGCACCCCCTATGCACGTATGTACCTAAGGCAGTGATGCTAACAAAACACACGTCCAAGAGTCAACAATAAAGCACTCAAACAATCGGAATGTGAACAGCAGGATTGTACATACATACATACATACATGATAAGTGTATATGTGCATGCCTACTACGTGTCTGAGAAGGTGTCCTATCCTAGCACCACTTTTGCATATTGCTTTGCATAAATAAATAAGCGCAATACTCTGAGAGTGCATAAAAGGAAAAAAAAAAAAAAAAAAAAAAGAAAAGAAAATCAAAAATGGTAGAATTTCTGACACGGCCAGATGAAGATGACAACGTTTGCTTAGGGGTTTGGTACTTGCATGTCAGAGACAAAAGGGCTTCTTTAACTCCTCATCCAGGAGATAGAACAGATACCGAACGAGTGGATGAAGAAGCGAATACAGAGGGTTGTTTGCACTTTCTGTGGAGATATCACCTCAGTTTCCTTAGTTCTATCTAATGCACTAAACATGAAGCACTACTATGCACCCGTTACGATGATGATGATGATGATGATGTTGATAACTTGAATAAGGAGATCTACGGAATTAGTTGACGTTTTCTTCTATACCGCGCCGGGGTGGTCCTTCTGCAAATATCCTTAAAGATGAAAAACGAAGGACTTATTTATCTAGCTTGTTAGAGCTAGAGTTTACGTAGTTAGCCAGGTGCAATAGTAAAAAAAAAAGAAAACCTTTACTTTACGACCAGTTCCTTTCGTGTTGTTTGCCTTTCGACCACTATGCACGATAGGGATAGGGAAGTCAAGTGGAATTTTGTCCTTTTTCCCATTTGTTTAACTTTTTTTCTTTTTCCATTACCAGGATGTTTGGTTGATTAAGGTTAAATGTGAAGTACAGGTAGGTGAGTAACTGAAAGGAAACCGAAAGGCGGTGCCAAGCAAATACGTTTTTATTACGTGTGTGCGCACATTCACACAGTAGGGATTCTAAAGTCATCGTTAGACATGGTGACAGCACAGCTGGTGGTCTTCTGCAAGATAATGAGAATGCTTTATGACGATGTCCTTTGTGGAGAGCAACAGCGACTATTCGAATTTCCTTTGTCTCTTGTTGGAGCACAAACGTTTTTCGAATGAATGTCACGTTTTGTCATCATATTGCTACAGCCTGCAGCTGATTCAAATAAATAGGTGTAAATAATCTCCAAAAATATAAAAATATCCTTCCCCCTGCGCACAAAGCAAATATTATGTTTAGAAGGACTCGCACGCGTCCCCCAACCTCAAACTCCAACACACACACGAAACTTCATTAGAGTCTAGCATATGACTTTGACTTAATTACAAGATGTTTCCATAAGCCACCACCACCACCATCAGGCCGCTCGGCATCCTTGTCGTTGTCGTCACCATCACCATCATCATCATCATCATCATCATCATCAGTGCAGAGCAGAGAGAAAAACTGCCTCCGGGGCCTCAGAACGCAAACACAAGGTTCGTTTGTGCGAATTTCGTTTGGGGAAATTTCATTTGATTTGTCCTGAGGGCCATTCAAATATTTGTGCGTCGTTCGTTTGCCTCGCACTTCCTTTAGCAGTACATACTGGAAACCACCACTTTGGAACCGCACGCCTTTACCAAGGAACCTGTGCTTATATTTCCCTACTGAGTACACATATTAGCATAATTTACTTTAGTCTTAACCTTCCCTACGGCTACAATTATTCATAAGCGCAAAAATCAAAGAGGTCCTTTTTTGCCGTATCTATAGATACATACATATATGTATCCTTTCCTCTGCCTCTGTCTTGTGTGTTTTGTTTTTCAGTCTGAATATGCGGGTGGGGACTATGCAAAATAACTTTCAACTTAAGCCAAGTTAACCAACCACCAACAATACTATCTCCGGTTGCAAGGACACTAAAAGCGGCTGAGATCTGCAACAAATGCGGCGATAACATATGTTTTTCTAGTCGTGCATACGAAACTCCTCTCAACCATCACCGGTGCGCAGCGTATGTGTGTCCTGGAGGAGAACACGCCCGGAAAAGTAGCCCTTTAAAGCTGTTTACTCAGCTGAGTTAATTTTATTCCAGTTTCGGTACGGTGTGGAGTTGTGAGTACATACATACTTCTGTCTCTCCTCCACCATCCTGTTAAAGGATGAGTGTAATACCGTCTGTCTGTGTGTATGTCTAAAATGCGCTTAAGTTGGAGAAGAAAAAAAGAAAAACTTTTCTTTTTCTTGTCGCTACTTTTATGCACATGAAAGTATCTTTTAAGTTCAGGTTGATGCATTCACATCGTAAAAGCAAAAGATAGCATTATGGAGATACAAAAAAGAAGATAGGAACAGTGAGGTGCTGGAGAATAAACAAATACGTATATAGTACTCGTACCTATGTATGGTGATGGGCTGAGGAAAATGTATTCAAAATCTCTAAAGTTTTGCCTGACTGGTAAAGCCCTTAAGTAGCTGTCAATTTGAAAATCATCATTTAACGGAGAATAATGAAGATAGGAAGGGGTTAAGTGGCTTTTAATACTTCCTGTTAAATAGTGCCTAGATAGATAGTGACAGAGAAGTGTGTACGTGTGTGTGTGTGTGCGTATACTGCTCACGGTGTTTAAGTTATTAATAAGCTGATGACTTTGTTGACAGAGAATTTTAAAGAAGCCACTTTCGGGTGGGCGATAAGATACCAACGAAAGGCAGTCGTCTGGCGACATAAACTAATCGGATTTTCGAATTACCTTTAGCAGTTTAAAATAGTAAAATTGTTATTATGTCCTAACTTATGTTGATATTATGCTGATGGTTAAATGGATTGGCAGTGGTTTTAGAAAACTGTTTTTTATTATTTACACAGTAAAAGTTTTAAGATATTCAGGGAGTTAACAAGATATTCTTGACAATCGGTATAGAGCTCCCGATTTATGTTATTTTTTTTTTTATATTCTAATCCATAAAGAATTTGTTGAGCTACACCCACACGTTAGTAGTTAGTCTGGACGGTGGGAACCATATGTTTTTAATCTAGTAGCTGTAAAAAATTGTCGAGAATGGGAACTCCTTGAAATGAAGTATAGATATAGAAACAAAAATGGTCAAAATGCAGCACTTAACAAGAAGATTCGTATTGGGTCTTTGGTTTAAAACATCATACAGCCTTGGTTAAGGAGAATGATGGGCTTAGTTGGTTTGGTTCTTAACGTATCTTTTACTCCAATATTTTGGTAAAAATTACAAGAGAGAAGGAAATCTTCAAGAGCCAACTTTGGAGATGGCGAAAATGAAGTAAAATGAAGTAAACTTCGGAAACTTCTTTGATACCTAGTCGCTGTATAATCATCTCTTTATCACCATCACCAATTTTTCTATTGCCACAGCCCTTATTGATCCTACTTTCAATTTCTTATATGTCAGACCATATATAACTCCAATCTCCAGAACTTGGTAGTATCATCCACTGTTATTCAATATTCACAAACATTTGTATGATGTGTTGTCTTAAACATTAATTCGATTAGTTGTTCACAGGAAGGATTATAAACAGAGAACTGCGTGTATCTGTCGGATAACATTTCCCGTCCTACTACTATCTACTATCTACATTTTCTTATAAGATGGAAAGTGGGCGGAAAGGGGCGTTTTTTTTTTCAAAACAAGCCTTCACCTGGCTTATGTGCATCAATAAAATGTAGTATCAAGTATCCAATTGCAATAAAATCCCATGCTAAACTTACTTCGAATGCTTTACAATAGACGAAAGCATCACTCTCCAAGTTGTGTCTAAGAGTCTAAATTTTCTACGGAAGTTGCAGGAAAGAATCATTCAACTCTAACCTAGCCATAAGCCATTAAATAAAAAATAGCGAGCCATTGTGTCGTAGTAAGTAGAAAGCTATTTAAGCTCCGAAAAGTTCGGGTATCACCTAAAGAAGATCGCTCTTCTGGGGGGATGATACCTATGAACTATGCCTAGAGGAAGTCGGGACGGCAGCGCATATATTATGTCAATGTCCGGCACTGGCTAGCAAAAGAAGGGACGTCCTGGGGAGCCACTGGGTAGATACCCAAAGAATGAACCAGAATTCTGTCAAACAGATGCTAGCGTTGACATGAGGAATCAAAGTCAGAGAGGAACTGTGGAGGGCTAAGATGGATCGTGGAAGAGAGACGAGGAGGGACCCAATACTGTGGTCTGGCTCGAAATTTATCTAGAATATATACATATATAAGCTCCGGAAATAAAAAGAAAAGCGTCTGCAATAAACCAAGAAACGTAAGGTCGGAGGTTCGAGATTTTCATCTTCGTCAGGAAAGGAGGTATACAGTACTTACTTACTTACTTAGGTGGCGCTACAGTTCGGAGTGAAAACAGACCTTAACCAACAAGCACCTCCAGTTAGCCCGGTCTTTAGCTAACTACCGCCAGTTAAGCACTCCAAGTCGGTTGAGGCCCCTTTCGTTGTCCATTCGGGTTTGGTTCGAAAACTTTGCTGTTCGAAGCACTGGGGTCCATTCGCTCTACATGTCCTAGCCATCTAAAACGACTTATGCTCAGTTTTTTGACTAGGTCGATGTCACTGTACAGTTCGTATTTTTCATCGTTGAATCTCCACTTCCAAAGGCCGTCAACGCAAACGACCGAGGATATATTCATCCGCCTTCGTTAACGGCCATGCCTCTACGCCATACAGCAGGAATTGGATCATGAGGGTCTTCTATAGAGACTCCTGTTTCTTGACAAGGAATTGTTATTCAAATTGCCTTCATAAACCAAAGAAACAGCAATTGGCAAATGTAACTCTTCGTTTGATTTCTGATGTGATGTTGTCAGAGTTTATAGCGAAGCTGAGGTAGACAAAGTCCCTAACTAACTCAAAGTTATAGCTATCTATTGTAACGTTCTGTTCGATTCGTCAATGTTGTGTGGCCCTTCTTGTTGACAGCATATACTTGGTTTTGCCCTGATTCACAACTAATTTCCGTTTCTGTTCCAATACTTGCAAACGCACCAGTGACAGCTCGCTGTGTTCTGCCGATGATGTCAATGTCATCAGAGTATGGAAGTAATTGCACAGACTTTTAGAAAATTGTGTCTCTGGTATTGGCTTGCGAGTTTCGCACAACTTTCTCAAGTATGATATTGAAAAAGTCACTTGTGTGAATCCTTTTTAACATCAAAGGTCTCGGTGAGATTGTTTCCGACCTTTATAAAGCAGCGAGCGTTCTCCATCGTCATTTTGCACAATCTGACGAGTTTAGCAGGGATGCCAAAACTAGACATGGCTCTGTAAATACTGGAATATGGCCTTAAAATCGATTGAAAGATGATGAGTATCGATCTTGGGTTTTCTCCAGGAACTGCCCACTGATAGGGGCCAGTCGTCAGTATTTTGCAAGGAGTTGCCATCATGCCTTAAGGTATGGACAATCGAATGACAGCTGTTCTCTGATACAGCAATTCGTTTGAGATGCGGTTGGGTCAAGAATCCTTAATAGGATGAGCAACCATATCTATTTCCGAACATTTGCAGTTTGCGAGTGACATTGTAAGACACTTTTCAGGTACTAAGCCCAGACTAAACAGGAATAGTCGCAGCTTGGTTCTTGTTTTTCCAGATTCCTGTCAGCATTCCGGAAGCAGTTTTAGTTAATCCAATTGGATGAACTGGACACATTAAGTTCGATGCCACCATTGGGCGCGACAAGTCTAGCTTCTTACAACCATTCCATGTTGTGCGTGTTATATTCTGTACACGATTGGAAGGCCTTGAATTCAAATGTTTTCTTGTTCAACCAAAAAAATATCCCTATGAAGGTACATACTTGTATACTCCATCAATTTCAATAGACACTAAGGATAGTTAGTTTAGGAAGGAGCACTGAAATTGTTTCATTCAAAAGGTTTCAGACTACGGATCAGCCTGTTTATTTTGACGAACAAACACCTTGGAGCGTATCCTTGAATAGAAAGACTGCACATAGGTAGGTAACACTCCTAACACTATGGAATTTCGAATATGTCTATCATATAACCCATTTCCTTTTTTCGCATTCATTTAGAAACACTTTCGACCAATGCCTAGATTTCATCGAAAAAAATGCATAAAAAAACATTTAAATCCCTCACGATGGAACTACCCCTCGCATTGCTCTCTCTACTAAATGGTTCAGTTCACATAAGAATTTCTAAAGCAAAGAACATAAACTGTGTTCATACTAAGCCGAGAAAAAAAAAATTGTGTCCCGAACCAATTGGTTGAGGATTTCCATTGCTACACGCGACTAAAATCGCTTGAATTCAAAGTCTCCACTAGAGTATAACCAGTTTCCATTAAAACTCCATAGTCGGGAGTATCCAAACTTAAGCCTTGTACCATACCATCAATGCAGGACTCACCTGTTTGTTGAACCAACATGAGAACACCAACAAAAAAAAAAAAATTCCAAGATCGATGGAGTATTTCAAAATTCACTTAGGACCAACGGATAGGCAGAATATTTTGTTTTTTTTTTTTTTTTTCAACTCTCCCCCAATGGAACAAAGCACATGACCGATGTGACGACAAAAACACCGACGACTGCGACAGATGAAGTGCTGATGTTTGGTCTCCTGACGCCGCCGCCGTCGCCAGTGGACTGCAGTGTTTACCAATCCCACGCCAAACCAAAACAAAAAAAAAACTCAAAACAACAAAATATCTCCATCAAAAATTGAAAATGCGAATCAAACACCAAAAAAAAAAAAAAGGTCCCTCCAAAAGCATCGGAGCTTCCTGTGAAAAATACATAAAAGCAAACATCCACCACCGACGAAAAGTGATTCAACATCCAAGGATGCTAGGTTTTTTGTTTTGTTCTCCTACAGTTCGATGTGATGAATGTGCGTGTATTTGCCCTGAGTCCTTTTTTCATTTTCTCATTCAGTTGTATCCTGGTGATTTTTTTCTTTTTTTTTTCTCAACACAATTCCCATGATTAAAAGCAATCAGTCCTCCGGGAGGATGGGGTCCTTTGGGAGATACAAACTTCAGACGATACTGGATGGCTAGGTGTTTGTGTGCACCTGGTCTGCCACTTAGACTGCAATCTACACTTAAGGAGCGATGACATCCTAAAGCATCTCATGCATCAAAAATTTCTGCTCATATAGTATTTCTTCATTTGTTTCATGTAAGTCCTTGAGAAGCAACACAAATAGGAAAAAATAAAATACCATCATAGGGGTATATTATCCTTGAAATTGGTTTCAATTTCCCTTATGCACATACATATACATACTTATATTATAGTCCTCCATCTACCTCGAATAAATCCCTAAAATGTTTCCCATTAGCTTATCGCAGCTCATTCTTTGCATACTGCATGCGTACATCATTATCATCGCAAATCCTTGTACACGGCATACTCAAGAGACCATGTGCTGTGTGTGGTGGGTTCTTCATCATTTACTGTTAAATGTTAAATATTTTATTAAGTGCTTATGAGATGTTCTGCTCCGATTTGTTTTGCCCCACTTTTTCAAGAGCGGGAGAGCTGCACAAAAAAAAAAAATAAAAAAACCAAAAAAAAAAGGACGAACAAATCTTCTTTTGATAACAAGATTGTTTTTTATGGGATTTTCTCATATTAGATACGATCAAATGGGATGAGAAGGGGGTTAAGATACACTACGGATGCTGCATACATTCACGAGTCTAAACGCCGCTGTTTTTCTAAGTTAATTTGACTTTCAAACGAACTCACTCACTCATTCGCCGCCACTCTCGTTCCTTTCTATGGTGTATTCCAAAAGGATGCAGTACGTGCTAGGATTAAATTGAAAATCTGCTTCTATTTCTCTTCTTTTTTTTATCCTTTTTTTTTTTAATGCATGTTGTTGTCTGTTGTACTGGTGGTAGAGAGTGGTAGCAGGATGACGATGATGATGATGATGGAGATTTACCCAATTTAGTAAATGTAGGGCATCTGTGGGTGGTTAGGGATTGGCGTTTGTTCTACACTCACTCTCTTCTCTTTCTCTCTGTTTGTATCCCCAGCATGAGTTCAACTCTCAAACGAAGATGTATTTGAATAACTGCGTGAATGGATGCACAACAAAACCACTAGGGGGTTTTTGCATTCAGTTTCATCGAATGAGAAAAAAAAAAAAAAGCAGAATTTTTTTAAATCCTTGCTTTCACATCGTTTAAAGGACTTAAAAAAGAATTTCGAGTTTTACTGGGGAAAAAATGGATTTTTTCTTTTTGCATTTCATTCTAAGTAATCTGCTTCAACACATTTTTGATGGTTTTTAATGGAAAGAAACGACTTAAGGCAAATTGAGTAAGAAGTGGTAGCAAAACTGGTACAAAATGCACCTACATACTTAAGCTGTCAGGAGTGTACTTTGTTAATAAGGATTGCCTTAAAAGTTCTATTAACTCAAACGTCAAACTAATTTAAGTAGTAGCAGGATGAAAGTTTCCTTTCACCAAAATGTGTTATTAGATTTATTTATGAATTAGAAACTCTATGTAAAAGGATTTTATTACCAAAAGGTTTGAAGGCTTATGATCGTTTAGAATGGGATACCTAGTTTCCGGCAAGTTAGGAGTGTAATTTGTAAAAAGGATTTGCTAGGATTGACCTTAAGTGTTTGCAGATGTATTCTTCGTCTCTTGCTTAATGATTGAACTAAAGCAGGGATACAGTCCAATGCTTTCTACTTACTTATTGAAAATTGTGTTCTAAATCATAAAGTTTCTGTTCAGTGGCAGCTGCGATGGTAAGTAAACCTCAAGTCTTGAACCTTCAACTCGGTGGTCCGACAAACTAACGCCTGAGCCACGTTGCCCACCGCCGCCGTAATAGAGGTAACAAACGAAACGTTGATCTCCAGAAGAATTCTGAAGTTCAATCTTTTACGACACTTAGTCTGCATTTGATCGTTGAACTTGTACGATTTTAAGTCTTTATACTGCTTTGCGAGATGCCGCGATAGACCTCTTGTAAAAAACCAAAAGATCGACCAAAAAGATTCAAATCGCATTCATGTCGAAATCTGATCAAAAACTGACAAAGATTAAGGACATACTCGTACTTTGCAGGGACTCTATCGCCTCTTTGGAAAACCTTGTGAAAAATAGAGTGCAATACACAAAGATTAATATTTTCTACATCGACTTCACTTCTTGTGGACTTTTCTTGTAGAAAATGAAGCACAGAGATGGGTCGCAGTCCACAAACAAGCAGTTAGACGAACAAAAGAAGGAAAAACCAAAGAGTCCTTAACCACTCCACATTTAAAGATTAGATTAGGTTCTTAGCTTGAATAGGGTTATAAGTTTATCATAAGGCACTAGGCACATGTTGGCACATGGCAATCCCTACGGAAACTTCACGGTACCAAACCTATAACAATCCAAATATGTCATCAATTTGTTTCAAGGAACCAAGAATCTTTAAATGACTGAAGAAGTCTCTTCTAAGTATTTTAGTCTTCTCCAAGCACTGGCGTGGCATTCACAGAGTAGATCAGTAATATCCTCTACGACATGTAGGTCATCATAATACCTACATGTATCCATGTTCGATAATCCTAATCTCATAGAATTCTTTCTCAGAATGCAATGACTAAAGAGTATCCCTATCGTTATTCTTATCCGTGATCTCCTAAGTTTAATGTTTTCTCCAGATTTTTTTCTGATTTAACACAGGGTACAAGCCCTTTGAAACCTCACGCTTCTCTAAGTTTGATCATCTTAGGTCAGTCATATTGATAATTTTATCGACAAGAATTCTCTTTGCCTTCTCCATTGGTGGTTTATGCCTTCAATTATATCACTTGGTGATACCCTTAGCCTGATTCTTTTTAGGCCAGTACGTCGGTACTTTCGTTACCCTCTATATCATAGTGTCCTGTCCAGTTACCGAACATAATCTGACACGTTTCTGTGAACCTAATGCGAAGATCATTGTCCAGCAACTCCTGATTGTTCCACATTTTTTGACTAGCCTACTTAGTGCAACCTGACTGTCAATATAGATGGCGATAATTTTGTCGGATACTAATTGGAACACACTGCATGTGTCTATTTCCCGTGTATATACTTGAAAGCGTATCCTAACTAGTTGACCACACGACAAATGTTCACATATGGACACTTCCATGTAATCCTTGTTATATATACATATGGTGGACCATCTGTTGGTTGGACTTTTAAAAAGGTTTTAAAGAAACCACTGTTGGATATTTTTCAGCGATTGTTGCTTCCGATTAATTTCATTTAAATGATTGCTTCGGCTGGTCATCCTGTCAAACCAATTGCGATGTTTTCGGCCCCCATATCACGATTAGCTTGACCAATATTGCCCTTGAGAGCCTTTGGATTGTTTACATAACATCGATCTTTACTGTCACCCCACGAAAAAAAAAGTCCAACGGCGTCAAAACGCAGCTTTGTGTCGGTCTAGGATCATCACCAAAACGACTGATTACACGATTATTTAACTGAAATCGATTGGTGAACGGCTTGTGTGACACGTAACTCTTTGCTGGAACCACAGCTCGCCCAAATCCAAATCCTCAATTTCTATCCAAAAAAATCAGTTATCATATCTCGGTAGCGCTCTCCCTTGATTGTAACGTTCCTTCCATTGTCGTCTCGGAAGACAAATGGGACAATAATAAGGGCTGTCAAAGAATACAATCTTTGTGGAATACATTCTTTGAAGTCATACTAAGAATTCATGTGGAATTGTTTGAATTCAATGACTTCAATGGATTGAAAACATTCAGTGAATGCTAGTGACCACTGAATGCAGATTAATCAAAAAGATTGCATTCATTTTGACTTCAACACTTTGATTGCTCAAAATGATTGCTCCAATCATGACTTCAAACTGAATGGTAATTTATAAGTTGATGTCATTAAATTGAAACAGTTTTCAGATCATTAAAATTTTGAATTATATTCAAAAATGATTGCATTCTTTTACAGCTCTGCCAATAATGCCGCCAAAAATCTGCAATATTATCCATTATCCAAGACAAATACGGGAATATGTTGGGCTATCAGTCAGCAAACCAGAGTCACGAACTTTCATTACTAACTTGCGTACACCAACATCATTTCGACTAAAATTTCTTTTCAAAATTCGCGCTATTTCGGCAAACACTGCATACACTTTGGAAGTAATATTGCAATATTTTTGAATATGTAAATCGATCCATTTCGTACCCCAAACATATAATACTGAGTTTCTGTCAATTTTTTAAGATCAAAAGAGGTGTCAGTGCCAAAATAACATATATTTCAAAAAGAATCCAACAGATGGCCAACCCTTTATATAGCTTTAACTAGAACCAAACATTAACCCGTCGGACAACATCCATTATGGATTTTCTTGTTCAGCAATTTAGCCCTATCGGGTGTATCTACATGTCTTCTTTTTGATATTTTTAAAATCATTGATATTCAGTTACAAAGTACAGAGTTCTGCAGAACCATATTCCGAATGAAGATAGAAAAAAGAATTCTCCAGAGACGTGGTTGACGGTATATACTATCTGATCAACGATTTTTCACACACAATGGAACTAGAGTCATAAACTCAAATAAACTTATGGATCATTGCAGGTAGCAAAAGATAAAACAATTGTATTCTTATACCAAAAAAGTGGTTAGATGCGTTCTAAGGAACCCATGTGATCGACAGGAAACTGATGAGTTCGGTTACTTGGGACCACATCATAGATCCGATAGAATCTAATGTTTCTGTTATCTACCTGGCTGGCTGTCAGTACCTTTCATAAATCACTTTCAAATATTTTTTTTCGTCTTTACTGAAGACGAAGTAATCAGACCGCAAGCTTATAGACAACTGCTTGGAGAAAAGTATCTATTGGCACCACGATGCACTTGGAAGTAACAGACTTTATCGTTTTCACTTGTAAAGAAGACTGACTTGGTTTTTGATTGGTTTTTAAGACTGAATTTCATAGCTTTGACAGATTCAATTATGCTGTTCGATTATGTCAAAAACTTCAATACCCAAACAGAAGTGTTTCAAACAAAATTTTGAACAAAATTCGAATTCAAGCTTTGGATAGCTTTAGCCCTCATCAGCTCTTTCTAAGACACGTGAGTGAAAACACATTCTTACAAAAAAAAAAAAAAACATTCAACTGACACTCTTCATAAATATTTATAATCCTAATACGATCATCCAGTTAACTTCAATTGTCAGTACAATTTTCTTTAACTATCCCAAACGATGCCATACCATCCAAACGAAAACATTTACCCACTTAATCTGCGTCCTTTCATGGCACTTGAAAAGAATGCAGCAATTCCATTATTGCATTATCAAATTATGACAATTGTTGGCGCTTGCATGCCAATTCTTGGCAAGAAAGACAGCGTTTCCCCTTTTATGCTCACTCTCAGTGTGTGTACATTGCACTAATCCGACAGTGATTTAGCCAAGTCCTGTCGAGGACGATTAATGTGTGTTGGTGCCAGGCATACAATTTGCTTGATTTTTTCTTCGTTCTCTTGGTCGTTTCTTTTTATGGTTACTCGAGTAAAAATCCTCTCACATTCATAAAAGAGAAATGAAAAAAAATAGTTTGCTATAAATTTATGACAGATCACTGTGTTGTGTGTTGCGATGCGACGACCGATGCACAATAGTATTCCATAGATACTATGGAGGCGACTCTTGTCATCATAGTTGCACAAACATATTACTTCGTCCGTTCTATGGCAGACTATTTGTGTGCCAATAATTTTAAAAGGCGCAGACATACACAGGCAGCTACAACCACAAGAGAGAGAGATGCTCACAATGACAGGAAATTCACAACCGACTTGTGGGCTAAATTGGATACAAAATTGGGTATCTTTGCGAATTATCTAATCCTACGAGTATCCAATCAAACCGAAAATGACAAACACAATTTAGGTTGCTGCCGGCTGGTGGCTTTTTCACACAGCGTCCGATGGGGGCTAATGGTTTCACTACTTGAAATATGCCTTCGTTCATCGTTCGACCGAAGAAGACGACGACGACGATGACGGTGACGACATTTCACCAGTGATAAGGGACTGTGAATACTGCGGGAGACTAAGTACCCCCCTCTATTGGTATCCCTCAATCAACCCCAATCTGCCAAATCAATTGAATTTGTTCTTTTCGTTTTTTTTTTCTCTGCTTTTTTTCTTGTAGAACATGCAGACCTTATTTTGTGTTGACAGATTCTTAAGGATTGGGGTTTCGTCTTCTTTTCTGTTTGCCTCTTTGTGAATTACCCTCCAATTCATTGATAACTGAAATGATTTCCTTCATGGAGTGATTTGGAAGGAAATTAGTGTTTTTGTGGATGAATTAGGTTGTGGGGATGCTGGTTTGTTGTTTGCGGTGAAGACAACAACTGCCCCTGGAGCCAAATAGCCTATAAATGGTCGGTAATTATGGTTCCTTAAATTCCCATTGTGGGTTGTTTCTAGATATTGTATATTGGCTAAGATTACGATTAGTATGTCAGCAGAGAAGGGGCGGTATTGTGTGAATTTTCTTAGCCCAACCGCATTGCTTATTTAAAAAAAAAAATAATTTCCCTTCGGTGTATTAATCAAGCTGGAATGTGGTCTTACAGTATACCCCACTGAATAAACATGGGCGCGTATCTATTGATTTAGGAAAACAAAACAAACCACAATAAATTGTTTTATCTTTTAATGTTTCGTGCAATATTCTCGATATCCATAAACAGATATACATTTTCTTTTTTATTATGCTTTATCTCGAGTGTTTCCTTACATGTTGCGGTGGGTGGTGTAATACATAAATTACCAACGATTTATTTGCGGACAATGTTATTTTAGAACAACGAACTAAATGAAAGCAAAATTATGTAAACAAATTGCTATGTGGCAAGAAAGATATTGAGTGTGTGAACACACTGAGAGGGGATATGTATGAAAATGTATACATTGACATTGTTAAAAGAAGTCAGTAGATAGAGTATAAAGAAAGATCTCTAGTTATCCTATTCTAGTTGTGAAGACCAACAATCTCTGATATTTATCACTATTGAGTTTCTCTTTGATCCACATGTGTACATATGTACTTATGTCGTATCTATTGCAGGATTTCTCATAGAGTTTTGCTATGAAATAGCTGATTTATGATAGACTGAAGATTAAGTGTGTTTATTGTATCTATAGATACAAAGCTTCTGTTTAAGAATTGGGAAAAATATTATCTTATTTTACACAATGGCACTTACTCCTTGGCCTTTCAAGAGTGGTTCGCTATGGATGAATAAATTTATAAAAGATGTTGGCACTTCTAAAAATTAGAAAATCATATTAACGATCGTATCTCAGATAATACCTACAAGTTTTCCCGATATCACCTTTCTGGGGCCTTTGACAAACTTTCGAAAGTAGAACTGTCATGGAAAACCTTCTCAAAATAAAAATTGCCCTTCAGACACGGCATTAGGCCCCTTCCATTCGGTTGAAGAATATGGCACGCATAACGTTAATGGTTGTGAAAAGATCCCATGATCTGGATCCCATGGACTTGTCGTGGCAAATATTTGTAGGGTCTTCAGTTCAAAATGAGCCAAATCAGTCGATTCCAAGCCGTTCACAGGAATTGGAAATGTCTCAGTCCACATTGTGGCCAATTTTGCAGTCAGATACACCCTTACAAGATCAAATTAACTCAAGAACTGAAGCCTCTTGATGGGCTATGCAAAAGTTTGAAGAAAACCCTGAACTTCATCGAAACCTCATCTTCAGCGATGAAGCTCATTTTTGGCTTAATGGATTTGTCAATAAGCAAAATATGCGTTATTGTACAGCAACAAACCCACATGTGCTACAAGAGACTCCATTGCATCTAGAAAAAGTTACCGTGTGGTGTGGATTTTATGCCGGAGGTGTATTGGACCGTAGTTTACACCGTTTACATACCACCTATACCGACTTAAAAATACAAGATTGAACTGCTTTGAGAGATCTCTTAGTATCAATCCGAAACAAATTATCTAAAATTCACCGTCTAATCGGCTTAGGGACTACAAAAAACTATATAAGATACGTAAAGCACAAATTCTTCGTAATTTCAGAATCAGATGCTTCAAATGGCAGAAACAAAACAGCGATGGTAGCGTATGCTATCTAAGAGCCCACCTATCTTATTATACCCACCATTCGAGTATAATAAGATGTCAGGCGTAGGCATCACATCTTATCCTTGAAACCAGGCTTTGGTGAATTAGAGTATATATCCTAGATTATTTGTAGCAACTACAGTTTTATTTTACAGTAAGTACCGATGACAGATACGTTTGCAAACTTTAGATAAACTCTAAGAAACAAGTACAATAAGTTTCATTGAATATCGATCGTCAGTGAGTTATATGTCAAGTACAAGTATCTAGACTGAGGCAAGCAGTGGGTAACACGTGCAAAACACGTTCCTTTTAATCTAAAAATGAGCGGCTGCATTTAGATCGTGCATAGCTCTAAATTATGGTATCTTCTGGCAATGTTCCTACCCAAAAGGCTAAGTAGAACATTATACGAAGCGTATCTAAGACATGAGATTGACAGAAAGAGGTTTTAGATATGATATCTCCATCTACTCGGAATCAACTGTATCCAACTTAATCCAAATATGTACATGAATACCCCCTTATTTTCAAAACTGACTAGTTAACTTAACTGCCAGTAGTTCATTGGGAAGTAAAAGCTGATCTTTTATTAATTATTTTTGACAATTTGCTAAAAAGTCGGCAAAGAAGCATACAAATCATAGAACTCTTGAAATGCATAAATAATTCCAAATAAATCTTAGGGGTGACGAATTTTTAATATACACTATCGACACTTTCAAGTACCGCCAATAGCTTGTATCTGCAAATGATTTATTCTTGAACTGCCAGTGACTGCATTTATTCAAACTTATCTATAGACATAAGGGGGCGAATCTTGGAGAGGGGCGAATCTTGAAGAGGGGATTCAAAAGAAAGCATTAAACTTCGTATTATTTCTCAAGAATAGACACCCCCGCTTAAAGTGTTTTCTTTCAGGAAATTACGAAACTGATGACAGAGGGCACGAATGAACAACACTAACAAAACACGAAGAAAATGATTGAATCCATTTTAGCGTGAAATCAATCATTTTCACTAAGAACAACAAGAATACTCGTATATATACGATCTAGGGTGGATGTAGGTGAATAAAAAAAACAAATCTATCCCCTTCGTCTAAGCAAAATAAACAAGATAGCGCAACCCACCCCTCATCATTGCAATCATAATTTTCTCAGAATACAAAATGCGATACAACGATTAATCCTCAAAGATCGATAAGCACCCGCCGGCATACAATGAAACAGACATACACATATACATGCATATGTATAGTTGTGCATCCTGTGCAATTCTCCTCCATTCGAGGAAATGAAATTAAGACAAGAATGCCAAAGAAATTACAATATTTCCGCACTAACTCACACACTACCCCCGGAATCGTTAAAGAGGGTGACATGAAAACTAATACCCTCCACGCATGCATCTGTGTGTATGCATGTGGGGGTTTTTCGGACAAACTGAAGGATAATATCGTTACACACATGTATGTGCGCTTCGCTGGATCAAAAATCGCATCATTCTGGGTGGTACACCACCCCATTGTCGTTGATTTTATGTTGTTTCTGCATTTTCTATTTTTTTTTCTTTTTTTTTCTCAGTTAGTTTAACTTAGAATTCCAGACCACCCCCCGTGGCGATGTAAGTACACCACCCTACATCGCTTCGTTAGTATAATAGAATCTCACCTAAGTGTGGTGCATGATGCGAAGAAGAGATTCATCCGAATTCACTGACAGGATGAAATTTTCATTAATTCTATTTTCACTTGTGTGCCACATCCATACCTTTTGCTGTACATTTAACTGTCAGCAGTAAATTTTTCAACCCCCAAGGCGGATGTATTATGGTTGATTTCTCAAGAAGCACATACACCCACATACACCCATACAAAGTGTTGTTAAATTTCATTTGAAAATTAAGAAAAAAAAAGAACAAAATGCAGAAGAGGTATCTTCTTCGGTAGCAAAAATGAACTTATCTATGACTTCTTGGACAAGTTTACGGTTGAAATTTGATCATGACAGAGAGTACAGATAAACGTTCTGTTTATACATATTTCCTTCTATCTTGTAATAACAGAGTATCTGACCTTTGCCATAGCATTCAGTACTCCATTGCAAGTCTTGACCTTCTACTCCTCGGACAGTTTCCGTACAACCATCTTCTTGGAAATTTCATATTCCTTGTATCTGCGGGCTGATATGGTGGAAAATTTTCTGAGTAAAATTCATAATTTTCATTTTATGAGATTTTGATTACAGAATTTTCACCCTTTGCTTTCACTAGCTCTCTCTGTGTGTGTGTGTTTGTGTTTGATGATAACTTCACTTACTGAATGGATTGTTTCTACTGATAAACTTTTGACTCTCTGACTGGAAAATCTGTTGACTTATCATTTTTTCATTGATGACAATGTTGACGGGTTTGAAATATTTTTCCTCTTCTTATTAATTGCGGATGCATAAGATAAAATAAAACCGACTGTGTGTGCCTAAGCATTTGGTTGGTCAGATTAAAAACCAATTAAATGTGGGTAATTTGGTGTAAGTTCATGATAATCCCTGAGGTGGAGTTGCATCACATTATGAGAGAAGAGGATTTTAGTGGATACATGTTGTGCGTCTGGATGCGGGTCTCTTAGGGGATGAATCATTAAAATTGAAAGTCGTAAAAAAAGGGAATTTGAAGTGTATTAAATATTTTTTTATTTTTAGAAAGATAAACACGGTGATTTTTCTGTGTTTTCTAATAGTGTAGCAGTTCATTAGCAACCTGGATATAGTATATAAATAGGTTTAGGTCGGGAATGGTTTTTGAAAGAATGGAATTTATCTGAAAGCTTTTATAGCTTACAACAGAATTAGTAGAGCAGTTTATTTGAATATGTGTTAAGCTGTTAGATACAGGAAATAGATCGCAATGATGCAGGCATTATCATTTCCTAAGGAATACTAGTACCTGCTATCAAAAAGGATACTATCCGACACTATCCATTTTCGAAAATGAGGTTCACATGATCAGGGCATTGTATTGGCGGAAAAGTATATCACGTTCTCGCCTGGGAAATGTAAAAACATCTAAAAAAAAATAGAAAAGATCGCTAAATAAAAATTTCTCAGGTTAAATCTTATGAAACCTTTTCTCCCGTGTGTCGCGATACTTTACTACAGAAGGACAAACAGGAAAAGATGTCACATACTTCTAGTATTTATATCCAGTTTCTACACTGTCTAATGTGCATTTTCGATACAAAACTCTTAGTGACAGATGGCTTATGCATCCTTCCGAATCATTTTTTTGAATCGAACAATATCTTACACATTGTTCTACACATCCAAAGAACTGCACATGTGTTCAAGTGGAATTAATATTTTTTCATCACCACGCTCTTCTGTTTTGCTTTTTAAGGTACCCCTTGACAGAATTCGCTTAAAGCAACAAAAATGAAAAAAAAGGATGCAATTTAGAATCTTTTCCTATCATGTGTCCATCGCAAGAATAGCATTTGTCGTTGTTATTTCATTCAAGTGCCAGTAACAGATGAATAAAACCGACAAGTTAGTCAGTGTAGCAGTAGCTAGACCGCCATCTTGTCCTTAATTTTGAACAGCGAATTCTGTCATTTGTATCTTTTACTTTAGTGGTGTTATTGGATTAGAAATTCACAACTGAGACAAGTCAATCGGATAGAAAAGACAGTCTATACTGCTATCCCATACCCAATAAGACTCAAGACAACTAGCATGGGGTATTCGACTAATTTTACCTTTGGGATCAGACATTCGACATCTTACTTGACACTTTCTCCGTTTTGTCTGCAATTCATTCATTCATTATTTACTGAAGTACAAGCAAGAGTATCTATGAATGTTGCGTTAGAAACTGTGTCGTTAGATACATGACTGGATTTTAGGTAAATGTCGGTGTGTCCATCTGATTCTTACCAGTTCTTTGCAGTGGAATGCATAGAAGTAAATCGAACTCAATTTGTCTAAAGTTGAATTTTTAGAACGCTGCACTTGTATCCAACATCCAAATTTCGACTCGGTCCTTAAAGGAATTACAGTTCTGCCTTAGCTAATGATATAACACCCACAATTCTGTCTAGGGATGATTTATTTAATCTAATGGTTTGGTAGAATCTTAAGATGGTTTCGCTGGGGATAAAACAAGTGCATTTTAGTGACATATGTAAGTATATCCTTAACCATCATCCGCTCGCAGGCGCTGCATTCCCACTGGTGCTCGCTGGGCGGCAATCTGCTGTAGATGAATACACTATCAACTTTAGAACCACAGAAGAATGTTTGATGAAGCAATGAATGATTTAAGCTGTTGGGATATCGTGTAACTAGAGAATACTACTGGCTCCGCCACCCAGAGCGTGCCTCAAATAAAAGGTGCATTTTTTATAAAGGACGGCTATCTGTTGCCCGCGAACACTCCAAAGACCAAAAACCGGTGGAGTTGTTGTGTCTTCTCTGAAAGACTTTATTTAAACATCCCCTTCCGCCTTCTAGGTCACTTGAGTGTTGAAACTATAAGGCTGACGAGCCAGAAATGACTACAATGCTCTCATTCGTTGTATTAAGTTCTCCTTTGAACAAAAATTGAGGCAAAAAGTCCTACAACGTTCCAAAAGTAGTAGAAATTTTTGGTCGTGTCTCAGAAACATAAAAAATTGTGCCTCATCCTCCATTCTAACGCTTGTTCATAATGACATTCCAGCTTTAGATAAGGTTTGTGCTTTGCCTTCTCCTGTAAAAATCCACTTTCGCACTCGTACACAGTAGCAAGAGTGCTTACATACTGCTGAGGTGTTCTTGCACCTGGCAGAACCACTGTGTAGAATTTTCATATATCCTCCTCTTCTGGACACTTCCCTAGTAGCATTTGTCCAGCTCGTCTCTAAAAAAGTCGAATCTTCTTCTCCCTTCAGGTCAGGTCATGTAAACACTGATATATCGTCAACTTATGAAATGTCTTAAAAAGCGAAATGACCAACAGTATGGTTTTCGTAGCAAAAGGTCCACCAAGGTGATTGGACGGTATATCTTCATCGAAAAGTGGATCCACTCTCTGCATCGTTTTGATGAATGTAAGATTATTGCCTTTGATATTTCCAAAGGCAGTTGACAGAGTTTGGAATCAAGCTCTTTTGTCGGAAATGCGTGCATTTGGCATGACTGAATCTCTTTTTCACTGAATTAGAAACTACCTTTCGGAACGTTCAATTCAAGTTGTTTTGGACGGTTTCAAGTCTGCTATCCACCATATAAATGCTGGTGTACCCCAAGGCTCCGTTTTGTCTCCGACTCTCTTTCTTATCTTCATAAATGATTTCTTGTCTGCTAATTTTAATCCAATACATTCCTTCGCTGACGACAGTATCCTCAGCTTCTTATATGCGTTCCCAGACCCATGTCCCTGCTCTTCGACCGTGGAAATAGAGCGGCCGAATATGTTAAGCTCATTAAATTCCGATCTTGACGGCATAATAAAATGAGGTTCAAACAACAGAGTGGTTTTTAATGCTTCAAAAACCCAATGCTATCTTCGTAACCTAAACCCCCTGCCATTATCAATGAATCGCACTTGCATCGTCAAAACCGATAAACTTTCCACTCACGGTATGTGGGTTAGGGACTATCTCTGATGGGACGACCCAAGAAATCTGCGACATATCCAGGCTTTCTAAAACGATGCAAGAAGTACATGATCCGCTCTGATCTGGCTGCAAGCTCGAGTATAATACTCATGTCTGGCCCAGTTCACCCAAAACCTTCTGGCACGTCCTAGATAGAACTCAAAATCGCGTGCGAAAAATGATAGGAGACAGAACAAAATCGGAGTCAGACTCGCTTTATCGCTTCTTCCATCAACAGTGCTTCAGCAAAATAGCCAATTGCATTCTGCCTCTGCCTCTTCAACCATTTACTCGCAATACCAAGTCACCTCGTACCTTACATCCCTATAGGTACCTTTCAGTGTTTCTTTTTGATTATTGAATAGGTAGCTACATTCCCCAAATGAACCCACCACGTCTAGCCAAACAACAAAAAAAAAAAATTATCCTGAATAGGTCCCATCGGCGCTAGGATAAAATTAATAAAAATGCCTAAGGGGAGGGAGATATTTTTCATAACTTGACATGAACATTGAAACAACTTACTCCACCACCAGCACTGGACTGCACTTCTTTATGCATTGTAGGGCTTCTTTAACCACAAACATATATTAAATCTGAGAATCGTTGAAAAGGCAAAGGAGTACCTAATATTAATCACAGCGACAATCCCCCATCGTACTGCCATACATCAACTCGACTTACATATTAATTACTTAAACAAAACATTTAAAACCACCCATTGCTCATAAACATGTTGATTAAATGGGCGAACACAGGATTCTCGCTGTGTAGATACTTTTTTTTGCCAGCAGATTGCAGTACAACAATTGATTCTCAGACCGACCGACCGACCTGCATATGCATGAACACATCTCTCAATGCCGATGATTTCTCAACTGATACACTAAAAATGAAGACTTGACCGACCGACCGCCAATCGGCTGAAATCATTTTGCCTTAATTGAATTGCGATCCTATACAGAAGCATGAGCATCCACATCTGTACGTGTAGATACAAAATTGCAACTTGCAGGCTCCGGCACTTATGTAGTTCACCAATAAAGGTGATTTATTTGAACATGATTATGATCTTAGTGCAGAGGGATCTGTGTGGACGCTGAGTGCTACTCCTAGTCTAGGTCTTTATTTGCTTGCGCTACCTTGGTTGGTAGTGGTTATCTATGGAAATGCATTTTCGTTAGTTCCATCCGTATGCAACTAGAATAGAATTTTTAATGGTGTACCGATCGAAGCAGTTCCACACTGACAGCCAACAATAAGATGAGTTTGAATATTAGATTTTTGTTTACTAGTGGTTCCGGGACCGATGATGGAAATGTTTAGAAAAGATTCATCTTTCTTAAGTGCCTTGCATAGTAGATTGAAGAATAGACGATGACGACGACGACGAGGAGGACGGCGAAGAAAACAAGACGACGATGACTCTTTCGGAGACCACCTCTGCGCCAGTGATTGTTCTCGTTTGTTCTTCTATAAACCAAACCAAAAAAAAAAAAAAAAAACACAAAAAAGACGAAAAGAAGATTCGATGATTGACGAGAGTAGGTGGGGAGAAGGTGTAGGAAGTGGAAGCTGCTGCGGTGAGAGAAGTTTTAAGAATAAATAAATAAATGCCGCGGGTTGGTTGATATTCATATTTCTTTCAATTTATTTTATTTTTTTTTTTTCCTTCTCATTATTTAACATTAATGAATCGGAGTCTATTGAGATGTCAATATTTGATTAAGTCCAACATTTTTCTCCTTTTCTGTTGTACATGGTTTGAACTGACGTTTTTGTTGTATACAATTTTTTTTTTTTGAATCTTTTTGATGTTAAATTAATTGGTACGTTCTGAGTGAAGCATTCATGATTCATGATTCCTCCCTCCTTGGAAATGATTGTTAATCAACTGCACAATGAGATGATATGTAAGTTTTTCAATCTTTTGTGTAATCACTATTTTTTTTCTTGTCGGTACAACACCGACATGGGATTTGTTAGGGACCAAAGGTTGATGACTTTTGGCAGTTGACCTTAGAAATTGTTATCCTATGCGGGGAAAAAAAATCAAGGGGAATCGCAATAGAAGGGTATCTTAAGATGTAATGGTTAGTTAGAGATGAGATGATAGTATTTGTTTGCACACAGTATGGGAAGGTCCTATACCAAGAATAGTTTTGACAAACCCTGACATTGGTTCGTTTTGTACTTTTAGCTTCTTTTTGATTTAATATCCTTCAGCATCTATCTGCATTCTAAATAGATTGGACTAGGGTGGCTGTTGGGACTCCTTTACTATCTTTGTCAAAAACCTGCGAATAGTTTTGAATCACGTCTATTCAATCCGAGACGATGTCTTGCCCTCTTTTGATGTATCTGTCGGCCCCACCGGCATGATCTCAGTTTACGACAATTTTCGAAAGTATTGCAATTAGATTTGAAAATACCAAAAAGAATTCATTTCGAGTTGGAAGACCAAAGGATTCAAATGACAGTCTGCGATGCGACATCGAAAAGTAAAAATTTTTGAAAAAAATTTACCATTTGGTGACTACTGAAGATTGTCCATCAATAGTGACAATAGAAGTGGAGAAAGGACTCCTCTAAGGGGACAGCCCTTAGCTCCGGTCACAGACACTGACACTCCCCCAGTGGAGGAAGTAATAATTCGACTTTCAAGCATGGCCCTTATCCCTTGAATGGTCGAATCCTAGATACTCCTCTGCTACTAATTGCTCATGCTATTCAGTCGTAGCCAGTGTTATCGAATGCGCCCTCAAGGAATGCACAGAGAGCTATTTCCTTGGAAGGAAAGGTTTCTTCTATCTTCTTCAGAAGATAGTGAAGAGTACGTTCTGAAACAGAGGACTTATTTTACGGAAGACTTATCTAACAGAAAAAAAGGGGGTAGACTCTGACGATGAGACGGCGGTAGTTGGCACTTTGGTGTAAAAATGTTGAACAAGACCTACATATGTATCTTTTATAAGTTTATTGCTCCATGTCCAGTGGACAGTGCAAGGCAGTGCTCATTCCCGTCCAACAAATTTTTACCGATTCGCCTTTTTGGCATCAACTTACAAAATCTCAACTGATTGTTCTATTAACAAATCAATATTCATCTAAAAAAATAGGTTTACTTTGTAAACGAATGCCGTCCACCATACCTAAATCGAACAACGCGTGTAACTACAGTGCTTTATAAATATTGAAACCGTACATCATCCACTCGGTATACCTAATCACCTAGTGTGATGGATATGCCCTAGATATTGTCACATAAATAAACGAAATCCATCTTAATGGACTAAGGCTTCATACCCCTACCAAACGTCGTGCAAACTTTCTAGCACGCACGTCAAAAATTTTTTATCTTTCAATGCATAGATGTAGTACTTTACTTCACCAAACGAGAGTTGCAGATAGACAAGGTAATTTAAAAATAGATATATCAAATTGTGCCTCAGGTTGCCTAGGGACTAGGTCCTCACTGACACACATTGTTCGCACGAACAAAAGGACGAACAGTCTTATGCAGTAAGGGCAGATTTGAGTCATGTTCTCAATAATGATGCTTGTGACACGCATCCAACTACTAATTGGTTTTTTTGGTACCCCCTCGACATAAAGGATATTTATACCCAAACTAAAGAGGAGCAGAAACAAACGTGCATTCCATGTCGACTCCTCGACCAGTTCTCTAATTTGTGACAATCAGTATCTAGTCTTACTTTTATTAACTGAAGTAGATCCGCATTAGGTCAGGTATGGTAAGTGGTTATGAGGTTCCATTTCTGACTTGAAGACACAAAATCATTCGGTTGCTATCAGGTGGAGTAGATCACTATAGTTCTTAATTTTTCTAAATAATGAATTTCCGAACCAGACTGTCCCCTTACTTGCATACCCCAGATACAAAAATACAAATATTTGGCACGACAGGTCCGTAGGGGACAAAGGGGACAACCATTCGCGTTAAATTCTTCATACAAATGAAAGGGGCTTACTGTTGCATATCCCTAGAGCTAATAAATATGTAATGTCCTTAAGGTAACATGGTGTATACTTAGAGTACAAAGTAAAGCGTGACGATATATTTAAAATTTAATTAACTTCATAGGCGATCTCCTCATATCCTTTTCTACATTGAGGTAGGTGATAATTAATACATAAAAATGTCAAAAAGTGTAGGAATACATTATACCTATTAATTAAAAAAATACTCGTTTCCTTTTCACAGGACAATCTTATAACGCCTGCAGAAAAGATTAAAACACCATAAAGCAATTGCTATTTATCCTTCATCTTCCTTCAGGATGATGTGATATCTGTCGACATTGTCGTCATCATCAACATCCCCTTTGACTTAGTTACGTTTCCATTGTTCTTTTAACGGCGACAAAAATAAAATATCAAAACAAAAGGATGCAAGCAACAATACATACAGACACATAAAAAAAAAAAGAAAACACGAAGGAAGAGAGTAAATTTCTGTGTGTAGTGCACTGCAACTAACAATGGACAAAAGGACGATTTATGTTTACAGTGCACATAAAATTGCACCCTGGGTAAAATCCACATGCAGTTGTAGTAGTGTTTTTTTTTTTTTTTTATCTTTCTTCCGTTGCAATAGGATTTTCCACATAAATAAATGTACATAGGTAGGTAGGATATACCTATGTGGAAGGTATTGTACAGAGGTAGGCGGATGGAATAGTTACAGATACAATGTTTCATTACGCGATTATCCCTAGATTGGTTCCCGCTTGACTGCCTTTAGGTACTATTCTTTTTTTGTCTGTTTTCATTTTTTTCGTTTTGTCTGAACTTTGTTAAATTGCCTTTTGTCATTTTTTTTGTATTTTTGTGCAGAATTTTCAGAATTTTTCGAGTTTCAGCTGCTGCGGGTACCGCACAGTTGAGATGTAATAAAATTCCCTTGGCGAAAACAATTCAAATAATTTTATTTTACACAAGAATATTAAAGAAATGAACAAAAAAATAAGGTGGATGGAGAGACGAAGGCGGCCAAAGAAAACTGGACAAAGCAAATGCTGCTAGGTATGTGCTTTATTGTTATTATTATTACTCTCATTACAATTTTCTTTTTCGAGTTTTTTTTTCGCTTCCATTCTGTTTTCGTTTCCTTATTTGTTAATTTTTTTTCGTCTTCTATTTAGTATCTCACCCTGCATACCATATCTTGAAGACCACCCAAAGATTGTTTGAACAAACACATTTCCCTCGAAGAGATACATACCTTCTTGCACTAAGAAGTTTCAACAAGAAAAACAGTCTACCCCGACTGGCCGCAAGTACGTAAAATATACTTTTTCTTCTTAAACAAAAATAAAAGGAAATAAAAACAATTTCTCTTTCTTGGCCGTCTACATTAAGGAATAATAACACAGGGTGGAGAGACAAAAAAAAAAAAAACCAACACCAACCAAAGAAGGATGTTAGAAGGATGCGAGCCAAAATATAATTTATCATCGAGATACCAAACAGCCAAGCCACCATCCATTCAAATGGAGGTGGGAACAAAGAGATGAACAGCATAAAGGAGCAGCTTTAGTCCATGTATCACAGGAGATACACATTTTTATATAGACACATTATGTTAAAAAAAAAAACGAGATAAAAACGATGTGTGGTGTCAGAGTATCTCAGGACACTAAGTAATTATTTACAATGGAATGGAAATATTTTAAATTGAATTGCATGAAAGAATAGAGAGGCAGCGAGAGAATGAAGAAGAAAAATAAAAACCAAACACATCCTTCCCTCCTTTTTGTTTTTTTTTTTTTTTTTTGGGGAAAGAAAAAGTAGGAGGTGCGCATTGCATGAACAAGGAGATACTGTATATAACTTAATCAATTCGCTATGGACCAGCGCGTGTGAGCTTGAATATTATTTTAATTCCTAGGTTATGGATGCACTTCATTTGCTGCAGATATATTATTTTTGTGTACCTACTCGTTTTTTTTTGTACACTCAAGGTTTACCGCAGAAATTACTGCAACATGTGTGAATGGAATTTCTCGTAAGGAATACGCAGGGGATTAGGTGTATCCGTTGTTGTTCATTGTGTTGTTCTTAATTTAACTTAAACACAAAGATGGATGAATTTTTGTAAAGAATGTGGTTTGCACGGAAAGATACAGATTTAGTCAGATGTTTCAAATAAATTGCAGTTTAAGTGGTATTGCGGCGTTTTCTGCATGACACATTGTGAGGAAGGATCTTCTACAAAAATGTTTTTTTCAATAAAAAGTCAAAAAACAGTAGGTACATGATTTTCAAACGTCATTCTTGGTGACTACAGCCGATCTTGCCCTTGTCCCTCTGTTACATCAACGATTGATCGATCAATCTTATTTGAAAGAATGTTGAGGACGAAATCTGCTTACTATTCCTAGATAAAATCTTATTCTCCGATGGACAAACAGCTCCTATGTGCACTAGGTTGCTCGGTAAGAATACATAAATACATGTATCTAGTGACAACATAGGACGACTAGACATTTTATTTTTCAAAAACTGATCATTAAACATTTTTAAGGTCGATTCTCAACCTTATGTATGCGGGTTCTGTTATCCATTTTTAAAAGAACATATTCTCAAAGCAGGAATATTGTCCTTAGTATCTATTGCCAATACATGAAATCTCATATCAATTATGACAAATGACATCGAATGACTTTTTGGACAGTATGTACATATCCTTAACATCCCCAAATAGAAACGATTCATTTACTACAACATTGTGTTACCAATTCTGTATCTATTGACGTGCTTCTTATGGTTTTGATATTAAAAGAGGCATATTTACACAGTTTGAGAAAATAAACACAATTCCCTTCCATTGAACTCAAGGTCGAACATTGGAATTCCTATATAGAATAGTTCTTCAAGAGCATATTTGGCATGTGTGCCAAAGTTTAATGTATCTGATGAAAAAAATTGTAACGTGGTTGTTGATTTGTGATATTATTCCACATACGCATTTGAAGATTTTTTTTTACAAATTGACTGCGAATTGGCACACAAACTGGAGAAAGTTTGAAAACTTGATTTTCTGTACATACGCAGGGACGTAGAAGTTCAGTGTTAACCGGTCAACTTATTACAACTGTGTCACTGCTGACATTTCTCTGTTATTGTTGAACGTTTTGAGACATATTTTTGAAGTCAATAACATACCAAATGTTTTACTTCAGTGGAAAAAGATATAAAAAGATACAATACTCTATCTTTTCTTAGAAAAAACCTTGTTCATAGATTTTGGATTAGAAGTTCTATTTTTATCGCACAATTCTGCTGGCATAGTAGACTTGGATACCGTGGATACCACTCAAGCATGACACAAGGCATAAATGACCGACACAAGACTTTCGCTATTCTGGAATCAAAAGATCTCAAGAGAAAAACAAAAAGTCGCTTCCATTTCTTGTAAGAATAATTTCTGTGCAGCATAAACTGGCGGAAGACTAAAACTTAGCAAAGATAGGCTCTGTAGTGATATCGATAATTTGAAAGTCTACGAAAATAAAGGGTTTTCAATTGGGAAGCCTCATTTTTCTAATAGGGTATAGTTTGACTTTTAAAGTCATCTATACCTACTTGCTGTTTAATCATGAAAACAATATTTCCAAATTATCCATCTTTTTGTATCAAAGTTCGCGTTCGGTTGCGACATATTTTCGATATCTCTGTGCTGAAGCCCATTTCTGCATTGTCCCATTTGGGCAAGTTAGGAACCTGAAGCCATTCACGAAACCATTTTTACCATAAAAATTTACTAATTGGTGAGGGTTTCACAGTGCTTTCAGCACAGTGGATCGCTAACAAACCACGCAGACTGACTGTGAGATAAATTGGAAGAAGATGACTTGGAGCATACATATGTGGTTTCAACAAGTCTTTGAGACTATGTCAAATCCATGGTACCTATATGCCGATAAAACAGAAACAGAAAGGACCACCATCGAGAGCCAAATTGCTGGCATATTCTTCAATTCACTCGTACAGGCGTTTCCGTGGAGGGCATTTGAATAATATTGTATTTCATATTTAATGGCATCGATGGTACTTTAACCTGGCAAAAGCTTCTTTATTTGAAAAAAAAAACGAAATGGATCGGTCCTGACGAACAACACTTATAAGTCATACCCTCTGTTCTTGGAACAAGATCTCTTCGAAGACTTTCAAGCATTTTCACACTCCATCAAAACGACAGGACGATCCGATACCTAAGGGTAGTAGAAAATGAATAGGAAGCTATTTTATTCTGGATCATAGAGATGTACCACGCTGAGATTAGGCAACCCCAATTTCGGTCCTGAAAATCCAATTAGTCCCTCGAACGTAGATACATGGCTTGATGAAATACCAGAGTTGGTATACTAGATAAGAGGCCATAATTTAATGGAGTTTATACATAGCGCTTCCTTAATTTTTTTTATAATTCACATGTGCTCAACGGTATAGCATTCAAACACAGCACGGGTGGTAGGGAAATTAGGGATAGAAGATAGGAAATACCGATGAACGTTGGTTTTGAATGTTTGAGGATTATAATGTGAGACAAAAATGGAGCATTCCATATCCGTGTTGTAGGGTTTAGGAAAGAATCTTTATACTTGACGGGTATTGCGAGAAAATGGTTGATCGGGTAAAAAATAACACTACTCCACTATATAGTGAAGAAGATATCGAACTCCATCATGAAAAAGCTATTTCGTCGAGTCATAGTAGGCGAAGATTGATGAGCTGCACTAAAATCTGTATGTAATCCCAAACGTTCAGATAACGCTCTATATAAAAAGCAATTGCAATCCCCACTCCCTGGTTTAAGGGACCTTTGGTATAAGACCCAATTTTGAGTCTTGATGTGGATAAATGGAAATAACGTGTCCTGGGTCGTGTAAATGTCTTAAGACAGGCAAAAACTCTTCATGGGATAGGGTTTCGTAAATATAGACACAATGGGTCAGAAATGTAAAAACAATCCAATCAACTTTGGCTGCAATCAACTGCATTTTTTATGGACTGATACAAAGGATAGCTGCCCACTGTTTTATCTTAAATTTTATAACTGCCTCACACTCCGTATTGAAAAGAATTCCTGCAATTTATAAGCGTATTTCTTATTTCAGCAGAAATTAATGCATTTACGCGTAAAACTTGAGAATGCAAATTAATGCCCCCTTTGTTGAAAAGAGTGCATACGACAAAGGGTCTACACTAATCCTGATTTATCTTCTGTTTTGATGGCCTATTATACTCTGTAGTTTAAAAAACAAAAAAAAAACATATTATGACCATGGTCAACGACCGTAAGGCACATCTCTAACTTTTAAATGGCATTCCATTGGACCAATATGGACCAATGTTCTCCAACACCAACCAATTTTAAATTTTCTGTCCTGCCTGGCCACGCATCGATCATCTTTTTTATTTCTGTCAATAAAAACAGCGGGACACATCGCGCTTCCAGTGTGAATTCCATAATTTTTTTTTTTAACGATCACCGATCTCCAGCAGATCGGTTCGAAAGATTGATATATGAGTTCTCAAAGAGCCATATGTGGTGCTGGTTTAATCCGAAAAAAGAAATGAATTCAAGATCACCGCTGCACGATCACGAAGACCAAACCGGGCAGGACAGGCACCCATTGACTGCTTGCGCGCTGCTGCTGGGGAATTAATTGATTTTTCGGATTTGCATCGGAGAATGCGGGTCACCCGAAAACGCCATAAGAACTTAAACATTTTATTAGGCCCCCTAAATTGCGTGTGTGATAACAAGCGGAACGAGAACGAGAACGTCCACTGTGTAGTCATTTTCAATTAGTGTAAGAAAATTTGTTTTTTTTCGTTTTTTTTTTACCAAAAATAATTTATGAGATTCATGTGTTTTTTTAGTGGGCTGAGATACTAAATTGAAAAAATTCTAAAAACTGCTTGACAAGGAAAACCGTCTGCGATGTCTGTGACGCACGACCTGTTTTCCTACAAAAACGCACAGTGGGCAAAAATTATGTATGTTTTGCTCGGACGACGACTCCTATTTCAGAAACATGAGCGCACTTGCAGTACACACAGAGAACATTCTAAGCCGATGCTGACGACCACGATGCCAATGATGATAGGACGCATGATGAACGGGACAAATGAACGCGAGGCGGCTTCACACGCGTACAGCATCCATGGTTTTGTTTTGCAAGGCTAATAAATCCAAATGAATGTCAACCTACGCGATTGCAACAAGTATCGAAGAGATAAGAAATCTCCACGCTGCTGACTGGACTGGAGGTTAAAAGAATGCGTTCGTGTCGCCCATTTACGCTGTAGATTGCTGTTGTTGTGTAATTCGATACGCGCGTCTCGAAAGAAAGTGGGGACCATGTGAAGGCACAGCAAAGCAACGTGGAACGACAAACCAAAACCAGGCCATAAACTGTCTCAAGAGAAGGCAGCAAATTAGTTAAGTGTAGGCAACCAGCATACTCGAACAACATGCAACAAGGTACTCCTGGAGTTTGCTTTGTCAGCCGGTGGTGGTGGTTGGTGGCTGGTGGCTGGTGATGGTGTGTGCCGGTTAAAGAGTGTGGGGTTCAAGTGACACTTAAGAAAAAAGAGAAAAAAAAAAAAACAAAAACACACAGTATTCCTTATCGAGGAAGTTATTTCAATTCGATGGAAACGACAGGAAACCATTCTGGAATAGATACACACAACCAACAAGTATTGAATTTCTGGTCACAGAACCAACCAAAGGGGACTTACTGGTATCTTTGTCTACAAATTCTTCTCCCTTCTCCCTTAGTTGAGAGTCAGAGTTCGAAGGTGGTTATTTGAGATGATACACAGGCAAACGCATGTACTACACACAGGTATGTACACACACATACCCAAGTTCTCGAGGAAGACCCTTTTTTGAGGTGATTTATCTGCATGCTGCATTAGAAAACGTATTTTCTTTTCTCTAATTTTCTATGCCGTCAGAGGAAACAACCAAGAAGAACCAAGGTGCGACCCGTCAACCTAGAGCGTTGAGAATGTGTAGGCTCTTGGAATACAAAATTAATCTCCATACATACATACATACATATAGTATCTGTATCTCCATCTGCGTGCCTATGTGTAAGTACTAATTGCTCTGACAGTAATGATTTGTGACTGATGCAGAGGTGATGGAGGTGTTGCTTGAATTTTAGATACATTTAATAAAATGTAGCACGTTGTTGGGGTTTTCTTCTTTTTTTTTTTTGTAGTTTCTTGGAAAACTCTCTAAATACGTGGGTAGGGTGGACAATTTATAATGCAACAGAGACTAGAAATAGAATGAATGGGTTGGATGCATTGGAGAATCTTAATGATGACTTAATTATTTGTTATCATTTCGTGTGCAATGGGGGGAAAGGTCTGGCACGTAACACGTCAATCAGCGGTTAAGTGGTTCCGTCTAGTGTAAGGCATTGAATTTATAACCTCTTTTTTTTTTTTTTATTAGAATCATCTTAGTGCGGGTGTTTTGAGCACGTTTTATAGGTAGGTCTATACTCCAAATGGACTGTCACATGAAATGTAGAAAAGAGACTTTAGAATATATAAATTTATTTAGTATCTATGTACATAAGCTTTGTGTAGAGTTCATTGGTTTATAAGACATGTTAAGACACATGATTTTTTTAAAACTCTTAGCATGAGACTTTACGTGTCCAGAACCGATACATACATACGGCATCCGTGAATATGGGTCACAAAACCATTCATCTCATAACGATGGTACCAAAACTTTTACGAGCCGAAGATACATACATATGTAGGCACCACAGACAGAACTTTGTCGGTAAGAGCGATGCTTTGGTCTTCCACATTCGATATCAACATAAGGAATTGATAAAGTAGGTTGTTGTAACTGTATAGCACCAAAGTACAAAGATGTATGAAATCATCTGCTCATCGCTGTCTGACAGAGATTACTCTCTGGTTTCACTACAAATAATTATAGGAAAAATTTTAATACAAGAGACTAGACTGGGACTCGTACAAGGCGCCCTTAAATATATACAAAAAAGAATTACGGATAACCAAACCTAATTATTGGAGACTCTTCTGTGAGAAAATAGAAGAAGCCTCTGAAACTCTTAGTTTAAGGAAAATTCTCTCCTCAAATTCAGCTTCCTTAAGAAAGCTGATGGGTCTTAGACGATTTCTCGCTAAATCCACTGTAAGATACTCATTTCCCAAGTAGTACCCAAGTGGTTTGCAACATGAGTTTTAATAGTCCATCTGCATGTATAACCATCCCCTCAAACCTAGTTACGCAGAGAAAACTACATTGGGCAAATCATAGCTTCAAACCATATAAATCAGCGGGACTTGGCGGCATAATCATAATCTTGTCGGGGTTTGAGGTAATTTTAAAAAGTTGTCTAAATCTGGTGTATATCCCAAAGAAATGAAGAGAATTTAAAATTGTCTTCATTGCCAAAACGGACACACGTCTTCAAACAAATCCAAAAGATCTCAGACCAACTGGTCTGTCAGCATTCCTCTTACGCAACAGTATTGATAAGAAACTACTGTCAGCGACCAAACATGCCTACTGCAAAGGCAATTCAGTGGAGACAGCATTACACTAAGTAGTACGTAATAGAATATTCCCTGTTTCATAAGGTGTACACGATGGTTACCTTCCTGGATATAGAAGGCACATTTAACAATGTCAATGTCACATCAGCGATAGCAGATCCACTATCAGATCTGAAGGTCGGCAGCTTACTTTGCGAATAGATTCAAAACAGAGTCATTCAATCCACAGTAGTACTTTCTCTATCAAAAAAGCTATATGAAATAGTTGGGGTCTACAACCTCGAATAACTCACTGGCTTTACATTTCGGTCATTAGGCCGATACTCACGTGGTAATTGTTTAGTGGACATTCCTAAAGCAAGCTTTAAACCGCGACTATCTAAGTAAGGTCCAGCGTAAAGCATTTCTATGCATAAGCGGTCTCTTCCTCAGAAGGAAGCTTTACTTAGGAGCCTTCTGTTATAATGATTTAGGCGATCTGATAAACTGAGATATCAAGAGCCTCTTACGCTTCATTAGAAGTTCAAAATGGTTTTACGAGTAGGTGTAGAGAGACTTATGGTATCACAATGTGCCTGTTGTTAGTCCAAGTTCTGTGCCAAACCAAACCAACTAGATAGAAACATGTCCAACAAAATGTGTATGTTATTATCCATGTGGACACTTTCTTGAGCATTTGTCGAACGAATATTATTTTCAAATTTTCAAAATTTCACGAATTTGTAAAGGATTTGAAGTTCTAACTTCCTAGTCCTAAATGCATTTATTTGAAGATTAGAAATTTTAATCAAGTAGAACTGAGTAACAGACGATAACCTGAGTTCCAAACGAAAGTATCTGCTTATTTGTCATTTAGAATCCTGCAATGCCGCACCGAAATCACACGTATATCGAATGAATATCAGTTCAAATTGTATGAATATGCCAACAGGAACAAGGGCATTTGAAGAAAATGATGTCTATGTCCTACGTTGGGCGCCATTTTTACTTCTGTATCCAAAAATGCATTAGAAGTGACCCTATACCGGAATTAAAAACTGCATCGGCTAATCCAGATTAAATGTGACTTCTCTTCTTATTAGAAGAGAGAAACTAGTCATCAAATGCGTAGTTAAAACCTTATATACATATATTTTAGATCCTTAATCTCTTGAAAACTAAATTACACTCTGGGTAGCTCATAAACTCAGCAAAATCTGCATAACAAAGATTCTACGAATAGATACGTCAGCCGACCCATGTGCATATTATCTAACTTAATCATCTCTGCATAATCCCACAAAAGGTCTTCTTGCTTCTAAAGCATAATGTTACGACAAATAAAACATCAATAGAAACAATTAAGACCGCTCATGTTGCCCGCACTTGCTTGCATTGCTTGCCTTGAGGTTATCGTGTGCTCACCAAACACGAAAAATTTATGTAAAGTCAACGCCTTAGTGACTTAGCTAAAGCTGTCCCTTGGGTGAAATAACCTCACGGACGTGTGCGCCCTAACACACCCCGTTAACTTCGCCAACCATACGCACTGTGAAAACAGATTTCAAACCACCATCCATACCATTCGTCAAGGATATGACGTACGCCGTCGAGGATACTATAATGATGAAGTGGAAATTCTATCGTCAGGATGTGCATTAAAAAAAAAAAAAAAAACTAAAACACCATCCACCCCATTTTTGAGCTATTAGTCATCTCTACTAAACCGACACGCATCCCAATGTGTAACAAACAGATAGATAACATAGTGTAAGGGGAGTCAAACAAATGACAATCAGTGCCGGTTTCTTCCCCTCGCCAAGGATGCACTTTCTATTTTTAGACTCTTAAGCTCTGGTCGCATCTGCCACCACCATCACTCTCCATTCTCGCGACAAGAAATCACGTCACATCTAGTGAAAGTGAGATGTCATCACAGTGCAGCGATTAATAATTCCCCTGTGAGATGTGGGGCCGCTACATTAGGGAGAGAACACGGTGCGTGTAAGTTACACACGCGACCAGTCAATCGAAACAGACAGGAGACGCCTAATCTCCTAAATTACTTTATGGTTGGCGCACCTAATTTTAAACCCATTGATAGTGTATGTTCTGATTTTCGTTTCTGGGAATTTATGTGAACAAGGAGGATGTACATATAGCCCTCCTCACATGTCACTTATCTAACAAGGTACTTAGGATGTAAACCTCAATTGAATGTTGTAACAATAACACAACCTACAACACGCATCCAATAAACTTACCATGTATAGCTAAAGTCCGCTGGCATAGACTGCAGATTAATATCACCACAATTGTAAGACATCCTCTTGTCGGTTCCAGCATGTTGAGATGAGATGCCGCTACTCAAGTGTGGTGTTATTGCCAGCACGATTACACACAATTACAATATTGTGCTTGTTGTTCGATATCTGTTCGATTAATCCAAATAAGTTTAGGGTATCCGTTCATAGATAGTATTGCCTTCACTGGTCACAGAGATTATTATATTTTCAAAAAGAAAATCAAACACTTGCACAAAAATAAAACTTAAATATTTCTTTTTTTTTTTAATATTATTTTCAAGTATTTAATACTTCCATAACACTCTAAATTTTTATATCGAAAAAAAATACAGTGGAAGTATCTTCTATCGAAAAACAAACAAAAAACCAATCGAAACTACGAGTACTACTAGCTATATTCAAAACGAAATTTCCATTGCGTATCTTGAAACACGCACGAAACGAACTCTTTCCCTCACAACAAACGAAAAAATCCAAAAATTCGTAAACGACAATCCCGTAGATACATCCGTTCAATAACAACCGAACCGACCGGCAAACAATATTCAACTGAATACCAGAATGCAGCAAGTATCTGGACTGGATTGTGGTGCGCGATACCAAAGCAAAGCATTCGATTTCATTGCCAGCGTTTCTAGATTGTTTTGTATTTCATTTATCGGATTGTTCCTTATCATTGCATGTGAACGGTGGAATAATAGAATTCAAATGAAAACACTGAAGGAAGTGGAACTGTCACGAATTGAAACATTTCAGAGGAAAGTTTCATTTCCAAATGACGTTATTTCCATGCGCGAAATCTAATGAAATTGAAATACAACCCCATTCATGGAACGGTTGTGGAATAAATCTTTCCACATCACTGTGCAGTTAGGGCTGTTCATGGCCTCTCACATGCCGATTGTGGGGGCTGAATTACTCAAGGTCTCGTTTTAAAGACATTCATCTCTTTAGGATTCCACAACCAATATTGATGTCGGTCTTTTTTTTATAGGAATATTGCATTTTGATGATCCACACCAACGAATGTTTGCACTGCTTAATTAAAAGTTTTTTTTTTTTTTGCTTTTTGTTCGTTTGTTCCTGCACTGACCTAGACTGTAGCGCCTAAAAATTTGGTATAGATGCAATGGAAATCCACTTAGTTATGAGGGATGTCGGTAAAGTTTTTCAATTTGAATTCGAATTCGGCACAATGACTGGGACTTTTAGCATTTTGAATGTGGGGATGGGGAAGAATAAGGGAACACCAAGACGGGTTTCGTATTCATCTCATTTTAATGTCAGTGGGAAAAAGAAAAAAAGTGAAACTAGGGCGGCCTTTGTCGATCTTCAGACTGAATGTGATGCTTTATGTTAATGGGTTCGTTATTCAGAATTTTCGTTTTGCTTTTGTATGTGGCTTGTGCCGATATGCGGATGAGGGTTACTTTCAATAGGAATCGGGTTTTTTTTTTGCAATTTGAATACAAGCTATAATTATAGCTACAGCTGCATTGAACCTTTTACTATTGCTTTTGATTTTGAACGAACCACCTAGATACTCTATTAATATGGCGGGGAGCTTCCATTAGCCGAAACATGGGTGTTAGTATGTCCAGTACCTACCGAGATCAAATAGGAAATGTAACATAACTTTACACAAAAAAGCATAACTAATGAGACACGTAAAAACCTGACATGAGTGGTAACAGACAGACGACACTGGAATACCACAAGGATGAATACTGAATATCTTGCACTTATTTTAAAATATCTCTTCAATTAAAGAATATGAAACTTTTTACACAAAATCGATTAGAAAATAAGTTTCTCTGGCACTGGACATTCCACCAATGCTTTCCTGACTTAAAATGTTAGTAGAACTGCTCTCTAAGGTCTACGTTGGAATAATTTCATCTGAGGAAAGGTATTACTACTACTATCGTAGCTACAGCTATGGCAGCTCGTGGAAATATCACACCAATGTTGTAATTTTCTAGATCTAGTTTACAAAGTCCTTAAAACGAATAACTACCCCAAAAGTTTTTATGTAGAAAACTATGCGTACCCGGATATATGCCTATACTATGGACTTGCTAAACTATCGAGGACTTATCGCCGTATTTTCACCTCCATTTAGTTGCCCTTCTCTAGTCGATTTGATTTTGAATTATTTTCCTCTAATTACGCACAAAAATAGAACTGGCCCTCCAGGTTGGGGATTGTGCCGTCGGGGTAACTTCCTTACCAAGCAAACAAGAGCTAGTTATGAGAGCCACCAACCTCGGATAATATCACGATTCGGAACGTTCACAGACTATGAATTGAGAGCATGTGCCTTGAAAGTACAAACACTGTACACACCTGGTGGTACTCAAAAACTTAATTCTGTCCTCACTTGGTACAAGGCAGATATTACCGCGATCCAAGAGATATGACGAATAGGATCAAGTATGCAAAACCGGAAAAATTGCGACATTTATTACAACTGACACAAAAGCTACACATGTCAGGATGCGGATTCGTGGTGAGAAATCGGTGATCAGCGATCAGCTGGCTATGATCCGTATCAAGGCAAAACATCAGCATTATGTGCACACGTACCTACCGTCGAGGCTGAAGACTCTATCAAGGAGGAGTTTTATGACCTCCTGGATAAAGCCTACAGAACCTGTCACAATCGGTAAGTATAATATCTTCGGTGGATTAGTTGGAAAGCACAGCCTCGACGGCATAACAGCAGACAACGGCTTTCGGCTAATCGATTTTCCAGCAGTGGAATGTGATAAGTAGCACTAGGTTTTCAAGTAAACGTCTAAGGCCTTTCTACCAGTGTGGCTTCCGGCTCGGCAGATCGACGATTGACCAAATTTTCACACTAAAGTAGATCCTGGAAAAGGACAACGTATATGAAGTCCAGACTCACAATTTTTTCATCGACTACAAACCCGCATAGGATACCATTCATCGTCTTGAGTTCTACAAGGCGATGGACGAATTCGGGATTCTAAACTGATCCAGCTGTGCCGCGTTACGTAGGAAAACACGGAAACAGTTCCTCCGAACTATTTCATGCCAGATTTCGGTAGAGAGATGCGCTGTCATGTGATTTCTTCAGTCTTGTGCTGGAATACATAATGCGCAAGGCAAGTGTTAACACGGAAGCAACTATCTTCAACAAATCAGTCCAGCTGCTGGGATTCGCAGACGACATCGACATCATCGGTCGCACACGGCGTTTTTGAAGAACAGGCGATACGATTTGGCCTTGAAGTCCATTAACAAAAGCATCTGTACATGGCCTAGGACAAAACGTCACTGTTGGCAGCAGTAACTTCGAAGTGTTTAAGGAGTTTACCTAGGAAACTGCTGGTACTTCGGTTTGGCGAATCAACTTAACTCGGAAGACCTTTGATACTGCTAGTTGTGCTATATAGAGCTGAGTGTTGGACGGTAAGCAGGAAAGCAGAGTCTATTTTGAAGACTTTCGAAAGAAAAATATTTGGTCCCGTATGAGAGGAGGAAGAATGGAAGAGAAGATACAACCGCGAACTCTATGAGCTGAACCAGGATTTGGATATATGTATCCCAAAAAGCCACACACATCGACTACACCGGCTCAGCCACATCGCGCGAATGGACAATATAGCTTCAGCAAAAAGGATCTTCAAATCACAGCCCCCAGATTCGAGACGACAAAAAAAAACCTATCAAGGTATCGTGGATGCCAGAGCGCTTACTCTACATAACTAAAAGCAGCATTCCCGTGATCGAAGAGCTTGGACGGATACCGTGTCTCAGGCAGAGACTCTTCACGGGTCGGCAGCCTGTTAAGTATGTAAGTAAGTAAGTTACGCACTTCTTGATTATTGAGGTCCCCTTTTTCTTATGCACGTCACCAAAGGCTAAGTTCGATTCTAAGCTCTACAAATCGAGCCGCTTCGACTTTCGTAGACTTTTATAGAGTCTCCTTGCAGATAGTAGATTGTAGTAGTGAGCAAGAACAATACTATTGTGCCCCCTGAACTATTGTTTTCCTAGTCGATAGGATACTCAACTTAAATCACCTCCTCTAGTCTAACAGCTTTCAAAAGCCGAAGTATCTGAAGTAGATCCAGTGAAGTTAGATCCGCCTCTGATAGCAAATAGGTTCCCAGATGGTTTCGGCTTCTGTGAGTTACTACTTTACATTCCAACATAACTTGTACTAGTGTGTCTTTGTGGTTGTTTGCTGAATCTGCATGAATCTGGTCCTTAAATCTATAGTTTCCGTAAACTTTGCAAGGCTTTACTACTGTTCTCGATGTATTTTGTTACATGTTCTTTCGTCTGTCTCATCTCTCTGAAGTCATTCCTAAGTTTGGCTCATTTACTCTCTTCTTCTTTTTGTACCTCTTCCCATATTTTGTGTAATTTTAACCCACGATTAGGTTTCGGACCCATGAATGTGATTTCCGAGATGATCCTTGCTAGTCAGCTGCTTCATTTCTCACTATTTCTATGATACATGCCCTAGTATACAGTAAACGGGTGACTTGGTTTGTCAACGGCATAATTTCCGTCTGATTGTCTGACAGTTTTGCAATATGTTGCCCGCGATATCTCCTGTCTATCTTGAATTGAACACATCTTTTCGATTGCGTGAACCTCTGCTTGGAAAATGCTGATGCTGGGCATCATGGGCCCACACACACTTACCGCAATTCCTGAGGACATTTCGGAACGATCTGTGTACCATATTGTGCAACTCGATATACAACATGATGACGAAGTTGAAACGCATTTTCAATTAAAAGCACTTTTGATTCGAAAAATACTTGCAATTCGAAATAAGAAATATTTTTTCTGGGCTTATCGTGTTTATTTGTGTCTTCTCCAAAAAGTTGTTCTACCTTTCAATGGTAATTTACTCCACTTGCCAGAATTTGTATCTGTTTATCACATTACCAATTAAACTTTTAAATCAACTTTTTTGTTTTTATAGCCACCTACATCCATATGTACCTATCCTATTGTAAAAAAAACAGAGCTATGTTTTCCAGACAGAAAAAAAAATAAAGGAATGGCTATAAATTTTACAGAACACTTAAAACATCCTTCGCCGAAAGGAAGTCGATTCTTCGCTTTAACAATGTGCTGATAGAATTCCTTTCCCTCTGTTTAAGAAAAAAAAAAGGTAGGTATCCCTAAAAATGAAAAAAAAAAAAAACATGTTACAGCAAGCAAATATTTATCGACAGGTGAGCTGGTGAGCTGGTGAGAAGGTGTCGATAAGAAATCGACGCAGGTAGCCCAGATGGAAATCCAACACAGAAACATCACTATGAAGAATACGTTGGCCAGTTCGTTCGACGAAATTGACGCCTCTTGCTGGAAACAATATGACCAAAAAATTTACATCCATGTACAATACAACACGTATCCTTTGTAGAAGACCCAAACAATTTCTATTATTTTCGATGTTTGCATTGAATATTAAGAATGCACCTAACCAAACCTAATCATGGTGGTATGTACGCACAGGTATATGGTTCTGGGTTAGTGTATATGATTCTGCCGCAATCGAAGGTAAATATTTAGTAGTAAACATTCTTGCGCAAGACTGTGGAAGCTGTAGTCTATGGCTTGGATGCAAATTCTAAGAAAATTCACAAAATAGGATTGCACCTTGAATGTTTGTTTGTACTACGTAAGAGGTTGTTGATTCTTATGCGATTTGTTCTTGGTGAGTTTGGTTTTCAGGGGTATATACACATTTTCATTTGTTATTTAATTTTAGTCACCATGGCTATTGTTTTCGGTATTCGTAAGAAATTGTATTAATGATTTTGTTTGTTCAGGGATTTGCCTAGCTATCGGTGCTTAGAATGTTGAGTTCTTGTCAAAAGAAGAATTAAACGAGACATTTGATGCCAAAATGGAATATCATCACAAGACATCATCCTTTTCCTTTAACATCATACTTGCACATATTGTCAAAAAGTCTCTACAATGTACTTGGGTACACATCCATTATGTACATACATATATTGACAAATTGGCAGAATTTAGTGGGCTCTCATGGACTAGTGCATTTGCCTGATTTAAGGTTAAAACCGCAGTAGGAAAGGACATAAGTGGCTTTGTCTACATTGACTCTACTGTAACTTTCGACAACATCTCATTAGAAAACAATTAACGATCAAGGAAGGTCATTGAGTAGTTAGCCCGTATTTCGAAATGCAAAAGATACTTTAATTAAAACCTTAACTTCCCGACTAACAAACAAATACAAATTTTTGGCGCGACAGGTCCATGGGACCCAAGGCCTAGCTTCTCACAACCATTCGTGCTGTGCGTGTTATATTCTTCACACGAATGGAAGGGGCCTACTGTTTAATGCCGGATCCGAACGGCAATTTTTTGTTTTGAGAAGCTTTTTCATGACAGTTTTAAAAGAAATTTTAGGTGTTGCTGGGAATTGAACCTGGAACCCCTCGCTCCGTAGTCCAACGCACTAACCACTTGAGCCACGGCGCCCACAACTTCCCGACTATGGAAAAAAATACGTAATTCCGAAAATTGCTAAAGCCTCTGATAAGGATGACTTCACTTTTGACGACCCTAGCAACCGAAACACGGACAACGAACTACGGATCTGTACGTGAAATGTTTGAACCCTTAACGGGGTTCAACAGCCAATTAATCATCAGAAGCCCTAGACTGCTATAAAGCAGACATCACCGCCATCCAGGAAGTGTGATGGGCCGGAAAAAAAAAGTATGAAAAACTGTGACATCTGTTACTGTGATTGCTATAGAGTGCAGAAACAGCGCTTAAACAAGAAGTCTTAAGTTTTCGACACGTGAGCGAGCATGGAAGGTTAAATTCGCCAACATAAGCCTAATACGCGCTCATACCCTCACAGACGACAAGCATGACGCCACCGAATAATTTTTTTACGAAATTCTTGACAAAACCATTCAATCTAGACGATGACAACCAAAATGTCAGTCTACCTGATTAAAACGAAGTGGGGATAGCAATATCTAAGGTAAAATCCAACAAGGCTGCTGGACCTGATGGCCTGAAGGCCGACTTCTTCAAAGTAGCTGGAGGTGAGTCCGTAGAGAACATACACCAACTCATCTCTAAAATTTCAGCTCAGACAAGTGTATGCCTGATGAATAGAATCTCAGCATCGTTTGCCAGATCCACAAGAAAGGAGATCCCATGAAATGCGTCAATTAGTCTCCTTAACATCGCATACAAGATCCTATCTGCCATATTGTGCGACCGCCTGACATTCTTCTTCGTATTCTTCGTAAAATGCTCGGTTCTGTTTGCGTTGACGGACTTTGGAGCAGGAGATTCAACAACGAACTATAGGTACAAGCTGTACCATCGACCTAGTGAAAAAATTGCCCATCAGTCGTCTAAGATGGCTAGGACATGTAAAGCGGATGGACACAAATGCTCCGGCCCTTCGAATCTAACCCGGAGGGACAACGCAGTAGAGGAAGTCCTCGTCTTAGGTAGCGCGAGTAGAACAACCGACTTGGAGTGCCTAACTGAAAGCAGTTAGGGAAGGCCCAGGTTCACCCCGAACTGTAGCGCCACCTTAGTAAGTAAGTAAGCAATTCGACAAGATGGTTCCAAAAAGATCGAGAACAGGAGGGGACGCAAAAGGATTCCTTGACTTACACCTGATTTTGATTGGACCTAGTCGGTGATTACGGTGATGGAGAGCATATACTCATATCTACGTTATTTACTATGCTATTAACTTCTTTCAAACGGACATTATATAGACTGTTTTTATTGATGGGACATCCTTTCTGTGTCATTGACTTGCAACTATAGGTACATAGGTTTCCTTACTCAATTCGTTTGATGTTGTTATTTTGCCAGTTGGAAGGTTTTGACCCGCGTACTATTCTATTCTTATAGAATGGGCAACACCATTCCTTTTTCAGATTTTCCTTTGCGCTATATATGTAGCTGTGTAAAAGTAACAAAAGTACAACAAAACAAAAATTAATCTTTTTTTAAAATTTCTTTCTTAAATATTGATTCATGAAGGATTTTAAAAGTAATTACTACCAAATTGCGTTTAAATAAAACTCATAAGTGCGCCCCTTTCGCAGCCGTACACTTCCACTTGCAATAAATAAATGCATTCTGCTGAATTTACGTTATGACTGAAACAAAAATCAATTTAAAAAGAAAATAAATAAACAAATAAAAATAAATCATATATGCTCGTATCCACGTAAGCGTTTAGGCAAACAATTTGCCGCATTCGCTCACAAAAAGTGCCTGTGTGCAGTAAACCCCTGCATTGGAGGCGCTTAGACGCAACACAAACCAACTCTGTGCTTAGCCATTTCAGTTCATTTGCTCTCAATGTTTGGATTACCTACTCGTATTTTACGTCATATTTTTCCATCTAAAAAAAAAAAAAATACAAATAAAAGAAGAAATTTAAAAAGGCACTCTCTAGCTGTGCCGACGACCGACGATATCAAATATTTACATCTGTTATTAGGTTTTTTTTTATTATTATTATTTCCCAACGCATTTGAGGTAAATGAATGAATTTGAATGAAGAAATCAAGGATTTACTTAAATCAAACAAACAAAGGCGAACACACAACGATGAGAGTAATAAAAATCACCAATATGCTCGTATTAGAGTCGTTCTATTCAATTATTGGTGAGAAAGCGACAATAAAAGAGGAACCGCCTGATAGATCTAAATCCACCCACATGCTATGAGTGGAAACCGAATTTAAAAATGAAAAAAAAAACCGAACAACAAACATCACAAATAAAATCATAAAAAAGTATCTCAGAGATACTTGCAGATGATAGGTGGATATTTCCATGATTTCTTTCTCTCGCCATGCTGTCAATTGGACTACAGATCCAAGTGATTCTCATTAGTCAGCAGAAGGCATTATGTGGATATATGCCACGCGTGTTGATAATAGTTCACCAGATCGCGCCCATTTCTAGAGATAGATACATATTTGATGTGGATAATGGGAGTCATCGTCAACGGATTGTTCTACCCACGTGCCCCGAATTAAAATAATAAAAACTATTCTTCAAAGTTTGACTAAAAAAAAATAAAATAAAAATCAACAACTCTATTTACAGTTTTATTTATTTTTTTACTTTTCACCAATTATGATAAATTTACCGGAAATTTTAGATCAGAAATAATAAATTAAAATTTAATCAGTTAGTGTGGAAGTGAATTCGAATTTTATGAGGAAAATAAACTTTCGATGCGGTCGGGTTGGGTTCGTTGTATTTTACATGCGACTACATGCGACTACATCTATGTATCTATTCGCCGCCGCCGGAGGAAGCCTTCATTTGTGGAGAAAAATTTGAATTATTAATAATGGCGGTGATTTACAATAAATAAACAAATATTTACTTTTGCTTAAAATTCCATAAATTATTATGCCGGTGGTATGTAATATTTTTCAGGGGCAACAAGGGGGTGAAAATATATTTTAAAATACATCTGCAATAACAATTGAGTTTCCTGGGGAAAGGACATTAGATAATGTATTGTTTTCAATTTTTAACCAGTGGTTAAATTTTGACGGTTTTGAGCTTTTGTTTTATAGGAGTGAGCATGAGAAGGAAACAGCGAGGATGTGGTTTTTGTTTGATCATCTCAGTGATCTAGCGAATTCATATATCCGTTCTGCAAATTGTTTATCTGTCTGTGGATCTGCTTTCATCTAAATGCTTTTGCACTCCAGACACACAAACCTAACTTGCAAGTGGTACAAGTACAAAAAAGCAAGGAGAAGACTATGCCCCGTATTTAACCCTTTTATAATTTTTGACGTGTTAAAACATACTACGATCAAAATATAATATAAGCAAATATAGCAAATATTTTATTTTTAAGGTGGTAGTTAGGGTTTCCAACTTTGATTGAAACAAAAGGAGGACACCGATTGTACTAGAATTAGTTCAGTTCTTTGCATTTATTGTTTAAAAAATAATGTCACTATATTTCTATAAAAATTTATAAATAATTATTTACATAAAACAAAAACGAAAATAAAGTAAATCAGTGGAACACATAAATGAATAAATGACAAAATTCAGAAACCGTGGTACTGGAAAACAGAAGCTTGTAGCAACTTTTGTTTGATATAAAAGTGACACTTGCTAGAAATATGGAAATGACAGATGAATGATTGACTGACGGTTTCATTTTGTTTTTACGTTTACAGGCAATTGAGAAAGCGAAAAGGTAACGTGTTACGGCAATCTGGATGTTCCGATTTTCTAAAATTTTCTCGATTTTATTTTTGATGTTTGGAAATGTTAATCGGTGTGTATCGACGAAAGGGTGAAAAAATTAGGAAAATTTATGAAATTGCGACGCAAACAAAAGACAAACCAATTCAATTGTTGTGAAAAGCATTAGTTTTGTGGTAGCCCCTTCCCCCTTCTATGCGTATGAAAAAAACATAACGACAAGATTTAGTACCCCAGGTGGCAGTCTAGCTTTACTGGAAAATTTACCCTCATCGGAGATCGGCTGTACGGATTCTGAGGAGAGCCACTTATTGCAATCCAATGACCTTTTTAAAAAAAGTTAAAGGGTGTCTCGATCTCCTCCACCAAGATCGAATAACCCCGGGAAAAGAAATCCTTCGGGAGCGCCAGAGCGCGAAAATCGGGACTCAGCGAAATTTAAAAGCTTTGAGGAAGAAACTAAAGCACTCCGAATCAATTTTAATGAAATGGATCTACTCTATCACGATCTTAAGAAAGAAAAGCTAAATACCGAGAAGAACAATTGGTATCTATACTTTCGAAATAAAGTCAGAAAGGAAGTGTTCAGACAAAACTATCAATCTGAACAGGGAAACGTCAAAAAAATCCAGTCTGTCAGTCTTGTGTGAACATTGTCATTACCGAAAAAGCCAAATCATCAAAAATGGGTATGTGCAATAAAAATAGTCGTAAGAAAAAGGAAAACGGGTTTTAATCCAGTTTTTATTTTGCTTGCTTTACGAGAAAAAATGAGGACATTTTTACTTAAAAGAGGACGGGAGGACAAAGTGTTGAAAAGGAGAACTGTCCTCCAAAACGGAGGACGGTTGGGAACCCTAGTGGTAGTACTGTAACTGACATCTGTGTCAAAATTCATATCAAAATCTATATTTTTTCAACAGGTACGCACGTGTTTTGTGAACAACAAAAAGTGAATTTAGCGATTTTTACAATGTCTGATTTTGCTGCGCAAAGAAATTGCATTACATTTTATTTGCGGAATGAAAATTGTGCTGCAGAAACATTGACAATGTTGCAGAAGGCCTTCGATGACCAGGATATGTCACAAAAAAATGTTTACAACTAGTACAAACTATTCAAAGAAGGTAGAAAAAGCATTGAAGACATTGATCGCCCTGGACGGCCATCAACATCAACTGATGAACAATACGTTACGGAATTCAAGGATTTGGTGCTCAAAAATCGTCGATTGACAATAAGAGACCTAGCTGATACTGTTGACATTTCATTTGGACCAGTTCAGACCATTTTGAAAAATGTTTTGTTCCTGAAAAAAGTCAAATTTTCCAAAACACTAATTTTTTTCAAAGAACATTGCTTGGTTCTTCGAAACCAATCCGCCAAAAATTCAACTCATATTGTGCCACAACCATCAGCTAACAATTTTTGCTTATTTTTTGATCACAGAGTACTTATGTAAGTATTCAGATGCGGGGTGTTTAAGTCTGCTTGATTTTTTGAACTGAACAATGCGGGTGTGTTTATGAAATTTCGTAGCATGCTCTGGAATGACGGAACATAATATTTGCTTGATCTTGAAAATCATTTGAATAAGGATTCTCCTAGCTGGAGATCATCCTTCGCATTCTATGAAAAGAACTTCTGAACAAGGAACTGAATCAGGACTATTTGGAAAAAAGGAAATGTACCTACCAGTATATTAAGTAGCTAAAGTCTGAAATGAGACTCCTAAACGTTTTGGAATCTTGTAGGGCCTACTTCAATAAAGAGTAAACTCCAAATATCATGTAAGGATATGCCCACGGAAGATTCGCTTCTCATTCTCTGATTTCTAGGGAAGTGAAGTATTCTTGTCAATGCTAAGCTAAAGTACAATAATCTTAAAGTAACTCGCTTAATATCCATGTGAAAACTGAATATACATACATAGGAACTGATGATTCTTTTTTACTTTTCCAGCACTTAACCTCCCAAGCTGTCTCTATAAGTAAGAGGAGTTTGTAAGAGCTCTGTGGGTACACCGTCAAGTTCTGCGGATAATGTGTTTGTTCTACGTATTTCCTACCTTCCAGAATACATCACTCTTATTTTTGTGCATTTCGCTATCGAATACACAGTTCGAAGCCGAAGCAAAATGCTCCTCCGTCTAAACTTTTAAGAGTCAGTTCCTTGGTAATGCTGAAGACGGTTCCTCCACCGCAAATGCTTGTGGTTTTATCTGCTTCTATATTCGTCGTATGCCATGCTAAACTTTTTTTTATCTTCATGATATACGGACTCTTCGAATCAAACCAGGAGGGATAACGATTGTTTCACAATTTCCGAAAGATAGTCACTTAATTGTTGCCGATCCTAAAGGATGACTAAGTCTCTCTGTGTTGAATCTGGGCATTCTTGTGTGTTTGTGAGATCTACGCACTGTGGGAGTGCGATTTCATACTATCCTGGCATTTGCTCTTTGTCTATTTATTTCGCACGTCCAAGAGACTACTTTTGAAGCGGCGTCTGGTGGCCGTCTTGGGTTTAAGCATGATGTCACCTATCATAAGGCGATTGGCATTTCGATTCTGTGTTTCCCGATAATATGTATGTCTGAGCCTTTGTTGTCATTACCATTCGTTGACATTCAAGTGCTCCATAACTATGTAGGTATGACGGCATTTGATGGTGTGTTGAAGTATCCCTATAATTAATTGTAAAATGTCTTGTTCTCGTCATCAAACGAGCTATCTGTTGGGATGCAACTCTGCATAGCGATGATGCATTGTACTCTAGTTCAGAATTGGCCCATCAAATGTGTTAGCAGCCGTATTTCCGGTGACTTCATATGGTCTTCTGTAATGGAGCAGTACAGTGTTACGCGTTGGGGACTAGTACTCAACCGCAGTCGCCGCATCTAACTAACACTTGTTATTTATTTAAATTTTCTTATTTTTTGGACCAAGTTAAACCTGTGTGGGGCTTGTTTAGAGTTCGTCAAACTTCTGATGAACTTTTGTTAAACTTGATGTATGTAAACTATTTTCATTGATCTGATAATTGGTTCATTGTGTGTCTTTAGAAATACACTCGTCAAGCCTTAAGAAATTCAGGGCTAAGAAATGCGTGAGAGAGAATTTCCTTTTTTCTCCTATAATCCTACCTTAGGACGTTTAAAAAAGAAAGGAAAGCAATACACAGTATTCTGAACAATATTTCTTAGTCCTAATTCATTTAAAATACTTTTACAGCAGCATAAACATCAATCGGTAAAGTGGACTTACTCCTATGTATGTAGGTAACCAATTAAATATCTAATCCATTGGCATTAGCGAACAGGCGCAGGAGAACCATGTCACATTTGAATTTATACGTATTCAATCCACCATGCAGAGAATGTTACCAACTAGGTATGTAGTAACCAAGAACAAAAGCAACTGCTTCGATACCCTAATATAATCGAATATCCTCGTTAGCCGTTCGTAGGACACAAACATCTCTGCCGTAACAAAACCGCCAAGAAAATTTTTCGCAAATCACTCCACAGTGACATTAACTGCAAATTGCTTTTCCATTTCATAAACGACCGCTCAATAAGCCCTAAAATGTCTGACAATAAACCAACAACATTGCACAATCAGGTGTCCAGGAAATTTTTGTAATAAAACGGTTAAAAGGAGTTACCGCCGCCTGACAAATGAGTGGGCATTGAGTGGGACCATAAAAACGACGAAGCGAAGGTCCGTAAACGGCCGGCGTCCAATAAAATGATAATAAGAAATAAATTTAATTCGACTTAATCGAACTGATATTCCCAGGCTTACGCTGCGCTGCGCCAAGGAAGCCCAAATAAAAACAAAAAATCATTCGAATTTGTAGGCGTCTATTGTCGGCAGCAAAGTCATACAATTTTCCCACCTACACTGAGAAAGAAGAAACCTTTCGTGGAATTTCGATCTTCTTATCGAAGAGAAGCGACGACCAAAGGAAATGAGTAGCAGTTGGCCGAAATGGAAATTATATCCATTTGTCCGCCTATTTCACGGCATCCTTGCCACCACCACCACCACCAACGACTATTAAATCAATTACAGCTGTTTGTGATTGCGTGCAGCCTTCAATAGGCATTTCGTTCCGGATACCAGTAACTGCAGGATATGGCATTTGCATCTTAAAACAAAAAAGGATTCCAAGGGCGTTAATTGGAATTTTAACGCCTTCGATACTCGGATCGGATGGTATGTACATATCTGTGGAACCTTCTGCGCATTTGAAATCGGATCCAACTGCGCGACTGAGGGCATTTAATTAGAAATTTAAACGAGAACACTGAGTTTCTTTTTATGACCGCGCGCACGGATTCTGAGAATGTGATGAGTAGTAGACTTTGTCGGATTGTTTACCTTGGAATCGGCATTTTATCGCTATTCGAGGAGCTGTAGAAATTATTGCCAATATGGTAATAAAATTATTATATGCGCGCGGTTTATGACTGACCAAAAGCCCTCCACCGCAAAACGACTTGAGTGCTCGAAATTAATAAAAGGTAATGGCATTGAGGGAAAATATGATTTTATAGATTTTTAATACGATGTCATTGGGGTCGACACAAATTGTATTTTGCGAATTTTAATGAAAACCCATAAATTATGGTAAAAATCGAGGGCGCAGTAAAAATTATCAGGAAAAGTGTTACACAATCCCTTGAATGAAATTAAAGCTCGCTTAATGGATTACAATAGTATAGAGAAGCGATGTAAAGTAATATACGTATGTATGTACCTAACCTAGCTAGGGCAGGAATGAAACTCGGGTGATATTGGATATAGTTTTTAATTACTAACCAATCCACTTTGATTACCAGATGCCTTTGTTTATCATTATCTACATGTGCAGTATTCCAAAGGTTGTTTGTTCATTTATGCAACATTGTGAAGTGGGAAATGACAATAATAAATTAAATAGTAATGAAAATGTATGTATTTGCAAATAAACAATGATGACTTTAATACATGTAATAAAACATAATTTGGAAGGAGGTATCCCTAAAAGTCGTAACGGCTGATCCAATTCAAAAAATCTCAGAAATCCCCTTTGCACACACGGAAACAAATAAGTATCTAAATAAAATTTTACATACAACTTCAATAGATATGCTATATCCGCTCATAGTACTCGTAAGATTGGAGAGTGGAAGAGTCAACCCAAAAGAGGAACTTCTACAAGTAACGAGGCGAGGAAGGAATTCGTTTCTAAGAAAAGCTTCAGAAACTATTTACTTAGGTGACAGTTCGGGGTGAACCTGGGTCTCGACTAACAAGTCTCTCGAGTTAGCCCGATCCTTAGCTAAGTGCCTCCAGTTGCGCACTCCAAGTCGGTCGGTTGAGTTCCCCATTTACTTGAACGCGCCACCAAATACGAGTTTTATCTCTACTGTATTGTCCCTCCAGGTTAGAGTCGTAAACTCTATGGGCCGGAGCATATGTCTCGCATAGTTCGCCATTGAACCTACTTCTCCATAGCCAGTCAACGCAAACTGGACCGAATATCTTAAGAAGAATTTTTCTCTCGAAGCTACAAAAGACTTCTTCTTCCGCTTTAAATAGAGTCCAAGCTTCAGCGCGATAAAGCAGCACTGGGATGAGTCTCCGTAGCTGTTAAGGATAGAGCCCTACTTCTTAATTGCATTTTCAGCCCAAAGCAAGAGTTATTCTTCGTTTTATTTCTGCTGAGATGTTATTATCAGAATTGAAAGCAGAGCCTAGGTAGAGAACGTCCCTGACTACCTTCAAGTTATAACTGTCGATTGTGACGTTCTGTCCAATTCTTCGATATTGTCTATCCCTTTGTGTTAACAGCATATAAATACTTGGTTTTGCTCTCGTTTACCACTAAACCCATTTTGGGAGCTTCCGTTTCAATACTAGAGAACTCACCGGTGACAGCCCGCTGTGTTTTGCCAATTACGTCAATATCATCGGCATACGCTAGTAGTTGCATAGACTTTCGAAAGATTGTGCTTCCGGTGTTGGCCCGAAGTTTCGCACAATCCTTTCAAGTATGATGTTGAAAAATCCCATGAAAGAGCGTCATTTTGTCTAAGACATCAAAGATCTAGGTGAGGTCGTTATCGACCTCGATGGAGCAGCAAACGTTCTCTATCGTCATCCTGCAAGGGTAACTAGTGTGGTAGGCATGCCAAAACTAGACATGGCTCTGTATAACTCGTCTATATAAATGCTGTCATACTTATGCGGCCTTAAAATCGATGAAAAGATGTTGGGTATCGATTTGGGGTTGGTTTTCCTCCATAACGTAGGGTTTTAGACGTTCACAGAGGATGGCAGACGAGATCTTGTACGCGATGTTGAGGAGACTGATACCTCTGAAGTAAGCGCAATGGAGGAAGTCTTCTTTCTTTTGGATCAAGCAAACGATGATGGGATTCCACTTATCAGGCTTACACTCATCTGACCAAATTTTAGAAATGAGTTGGTGTATGCTCTCTACCAAGTCATTTCCAGCTGCTTTGAACAGCTCGGCTGGTAAGCCGTCAGGTCCAGCAGCCTTGTTGGATTTAAGTTTGGACATTGCTATCCTAACTTTCCTTTGATCAGGTGGACGGAAATTTTGGTTATCATGGTCTATGTTGAATAGTTCATTCTGCCTGACAGCGGGATGTTGGTCTTCGTCGTCGTTATACAGTCTGCAGAAGAAATTTTTCCATATTCCCAGAACCAACTGTACTACGAGGTTTCCTTCTTCATCTCTACTGGTTTCTGTACGGGTCTTGTTGGCTTGACACGTTTCTGTTAGCTGTTAGTAAAACTTTCGTACATTATTCCTGGAGTATATTATTTCAATAATCTCCATCACAGCACTCGTCCTTCTTTGCAGCGCCTCTTTGTGCCTCTTGTTTAGCTGCATGTGCTTCCCGGCATTCGTCGTAATAGCAGGGGTTTCTTGGAGGTGGTCGGGCAGCAGCGTTGCCATTGATCTTCGGCAATTGATGCTGGCAGCATAGGAGTCGTAACGAGATTTTGGGATACACGTTCGGTAAAGGTTTTGGCAACCTCTTGCGATTGCAGTTTTTGACGTTATATCTTTTCACAGTAGTTCTTCACTGTTGTGGCGCTTGGGATATCCCCATTTGTACCTTGGCTGCAACAAGGTAGTGATCCAAGTCGATGTTGGCTTCTCAGAAGGTCCGGACATCCAGAATATTGGAGTATGCCTTGCTTCAATCGCAATGTGTTCAATTTGGTGATGGTCAGGAGACCGCCATGTCTCCTTGTGGATATTGATATGATTTACCCGTGCGATTACTAGACCTAGTGACGTTCCGTCCCGCAGCGAAGTCAAAGCCTAAGGTTGTTTCCAGAAGTGGTGTCGTGGGGGATGTGCTTTCCAACTGTCCTACCAAAGATGTCCTCCTTTCCCATTGGCTTAAATAACCCAGTCTTGGTATTAAAATTACCCAGTACGTAATTATTGTCGAGGAGCTTGTAGAAACATTTTTCGGTGGCGTCGTCCTAGTCGTCTGTGGAGGCAGGAGCGCATATTAGGCTTATGTTGGCGATTTTAGCCTATATGCGGATTGTCATAAGACCATCGCTCACGTCTCGAAAACTTAAGACTTCTTGCCTAAGGGTGCCGCAAACAAATCCGAATCCGAATAAGCGCTGTTTCTGCCCTCTACAGCAGTCACCGTCATTTTTCCTGTTCCCAACCTGAAGCACCAATTTCCTTTTACACTCCTAGGATGAGGGCCGAATGTTTGGGAGTCAGTAACCCCAATAAGGGTTCATCCGCCACCAACACTTTTCTAACACCCTGGCTCAGAGTTTGAGATCCCTATATACCTGTGATTCGAATATGTTGAAGCAGTTCATAGATAGTTCGCCCTGATTGGAACTGTAAACCTCATCGTTGATGACATCTAGAGAATTCGTCCGAAGTGCCTTAGTGAGAAAACACTCCTCTTCCTTCTCATGACTGTAAGCACCAACAACCTTCCAAAGGGGTTGGTTACACAATCTCCAGCCGAGGTACTAGGCACCCAGCAGCCACCAACGTTGAGGTGTAGAGTAGGAGTTGATAGTGAGAGGCTAATGTGGAAGCGCTTGTGCTCTCATGTATTCGCGTCACTATCCTTTGGCTATCACTACTAAAAATATTTCAACAGTAGGCTCCTTCCAGTCGTGTAAAGAATATAACACGCAGGACATAAAAAAATTGTGAGAAGCTAGGCCCTGGGTTCCATGGATCTGTCGCCCTACATATTTGTATTTCCGAAATTTGGACAACGGATCGCGGCTATAAATTCAAACCTGTGAAGGTTGTCTCGAGTGCAGTGAAACCCTGTTAATAGGAAAAGGTCCAACGGTGCATAAAGTAATACTGGGTGCACTGAGATTTTCGTCCTTTGATTCTTAAAGGTTTTACTTATGTCGCATGCATAAAAATTAATTTCCTTGATCTTTGTAGTTATTGTCATCGCATCCTCTCCAACAGTTCTTTGTTTTCTTCTAAGTACATATACATATGTATGTTTGTCTGACTGTAGAATAGGATGATGTTAAATCCACTGTGATTAAGTTTATGGATTTCCTTTATTTACAAATGTTGTAAATAAATACCTTTTTGCAAAGTGAATAATATGAACGTATATGTACACATACTCATATCTCATCGATTCCACTAAAGGAAATCAAAAATCCTAATTAATAAGTCCACCCCGCACTGATTGATTCCCTCTTTCAATCCAGCAAACTATCTCAAGTGTCTGTAAATACACTTTAAAATAATTGCACTCACGTCAGGAGCGCCACTCACATCGATTTTCCAATTCACTGTTCCAATGAATTTCAAAAAGGCACAGTACCCGAGTATACTCGTACTTCTTACTTTCGAATGCATTCCTACATGTGGCAGCGATTGTGCACGATATCCTATTTATTCAGCTTCTTCACACGATGAGATGTAGTACGTAACGTAGTACTATCCCACCACATGTACCGTGTGTACATAGTGAGACACCATTCACTTGTACTTAAACTTTATAGAAAGGATGCTCATAGTACTAGATATGTATGTACATACATAGATTCATCCAATCTTTCCAGTACATCTTCACAAATTGATGCAATCGTTTTGAATGCACAATCATCCTTTTCCTGGATATTACTCGGTGAAAAGAAAAGAAGGTGAATAAATAAAATAAGGATATTTCATAACCTCAAAATATATATGTATTTCCAGAAAAACATTCAAGATATGAGCATGCATGACGTAGATTGTTAGATAATAAAAATACTACCAACGAGAGTTATGTATTTCGGAGGGCAGCGATGTATAGAAAAGTGTAGAATATTTCTCTAAAAATAAGTATCTATGTACAATTCTAAATGAAATTAACATGTCACAGTAATTCAGTTTCAAAAATTCTAAAACAATGCAACGATTGATAAAATAGGAAAAAAAATAACAAACCCTTCGAAGACTTTTTACAGAAATGGTTGGTCTTAACAGATTGAAAGCACCCAGCAGTGCAGTAGTATAAAATTCCTAGAACACTTCCGGCTTTCATCCAGTTGAGTTTTCAAGATGCAACTGTATGTTGATAATTGAAAACGTATTTCAGATATGGGATACACAAAAACAGGTAAGAGTGTACTAATACAATAAAGTGTTATCTATTCTAACCGTTGAACAGTGGGACATTTGAGCACGAAAAAGGGAACGAATTATGCGCAACGAATTATGGTCGAATGAAAAAAAAAAACGTTGCTCTATGGTAAGGCCATCGGACTCGGACTACCGAGCGTGAAGTTCGTGGTTCGAATTTCAGAAAACATCAGCAACTTAGGTGTACTTTAGTGAAAAGAAATCAGAATACACAACTATTTGAATACACTTCTGGAGACATGTACATATGTAAAAGGTTTTACAATTGGAACGCGTTATGTGTCCAATACGTATTCTCAGCTATACATGAAGTTAGCTATAGTTTGTTTGGAAATAAACAATTAAACGTCTGGTAGAAAAATTCGAGTCAGAATAGGATCTTCCTAACGCTCTCGTCCCAACAAGACAACGAAACGCAAGGAGTGTCAAGAAAATTGAGGCTGCAACCGCGAGTTTAAGAAAGATACCAAATTTGTTCATTCCGCTTCGATGTCCTGAATGGAGTATCTTTGTTACCAATTTGTGGAGAATGTCGTGCAAGGACATGGGCCGTTCTCAGAACACTTTGACCCAAGAACTATAGGCGAACGACTATCATCTTGAATTGAACTTCAGTGATTGGATGCACGATAACGATCCATCATTTCTGTCTCAACAGCTTCCTTAATGAAGTTAGTTAATTAGTAGCTAGTTCCTGTGACCCTTCGGAGGTCAACAACGCCTGCGCGTCATCTTGTTCGGTTTTCTGCAACGTAGTTGAGCTTGCTCCAACTCTTTGCAAGTATCCTCGACTGCTCCTCAACTGTTCTGCGCCATGTGCGTCTTGGGCGACCAGCTCTTCTTCGGTTGAGCCAAAATTTTACCAAAATAATACACAAATTCCTTTAAATAAAGGACTGCAGCTTTTGAGTGATTGATGTGGTCACCTTCCAAGTACTGCACCCATACAGGAGTACTGACTCGACATTGGAGCGAAACAGTCGTAGCTTGGTCTTAGTGCTATAAATATTGCTTTTCCACATCATAAACCACATTCCGAAAGCAGCTTTTGCTTCCTCGCTTCTGCTACTAACATCGAGTTGGGTGCGGCCGGTAGTCCCTGATAAGGAAAGCTCTACACTTTCTCGATCTCCTGTCCAGCAATGTTAAATTGGGAAAAAGAGCTCTAAAGGCCAAGGACTTTGGTTTTAGCTGCATTTATTTTAAGCCCCACTCTACTGGCTTCAGCTTCAAGATTTTGACTCATCTGGTGTAGTTCCAGAACCCTCTGTGCAAGCAAGAGAATATCGTCGGCGTAATCAAGATGTTGCAGGTAAGATGTCATTGTCCATTGAACACCTCTGCTTTCCTCCGACAGTGCTGCGTGAATAACGTCGCTTATCACCAAGAAAAAAAGAGGCTATAAAATACAACCCTGCGGAACTCCGTTTTGAACTTTAAAGGCTTCTGATAACCTACGACATTTTGCACCTTTGTACGTAGCCTTTATAATAGCAACGATTTTAGCAGGAAAACCCCCTCTCCCATGCAAGGCTTTCCATATAAACGCCTGGTTCATGCTATTAAAAGCCTTCTTGAAATCGATAAAAAGCAGGTAGAGCGGCGACCTATATGATTTATATGATAGGTGCTGGAGGCTTCAGAACGAGAACCTGCTTGTTCGACATAGAGAGTTGAGTCTAAATGTGCATTGATCCTGTCCAGAACCAACTGTCAATTTCCTCAATTCGTCAAATTGCCCTTTTTCGGCAGCTTGACAATCAACCCCTGATTTCAATCCTCCGGATAACGCTAATTTTCCCATGGATCAACTATGATAGGTCTAAGTAGCTCTGCCAATGTATTTGGCGTAGCTTGGAATTATGTCAATGCCTACCGCTTTGTTCATCTTGGGGCCTTTGTCGCGGTTAGAATTGCTAGAGACACCAATGCGAATTCGGGAGTTTGCTACTATAGATGTTTCATTTTGGTTCGGGACACTCGAGTTTTGGTTTATATGGTTAAGTACTATCGCGAAGTGCAACCTCCACCTTCTGAGCTGATCCTCATCCGCTGTAAGTAGGGAACCGTCCACATTTTTTACAGGATGCTGTTTGGTGCTACGTCCCCCTGTAAGCTCGTTGGTAACGCATTGACATAGTTGCTCTCTTCTCACATGGTACTGGACTTCAAGTTTAGATTTCTCTGCGGTTGGGACTGCTGCAATCTGAATAATCTTCGATCCATCTCCAGGAGTCAGTTGATAACCATGTGCTGTGGTTTCTCTGCCTTTTTCCCATAAACTTTTGCCCCCCGGTTGTAAAAACACTTTTCACAGATCTTCAGGGTTCATCCACAGTTGTTAATTGTTACCGCTCCTAAGCTGAGATAGTCCCTGAATTGTTGACGCACTGCAAGATCCCGAAGTCTGTCGGTATTGTACCTGGATATAGTGAGCATGTTGGCAAGGTTACTAGTCACGGATTCAGTAAGAAGGCGTATTTTAGCTATCATATCGCGCTCCATACAGATGTCGGCTCTACGCCTGTTACGGACTTCATAAAGAAAACTTCTAAATGCTGGCTAGTAGCGATGTGGTCTATCTGGTTTGATTTTCTCTGCCTTTCAGATGAGACTCAGCTGATCTTTTGGCAGATCCGTTGCTCAGAGTGGCTCCAATGACTAGGTGGTTGGCGTTGCAAAAATCGACATTGTCATTTCGATCTCTAATGCCATGAATACCTATTACGTGCTGTCGCTTCTTACTTTGGCAATAAGGTGTCCTATCACTATCATGATGTCACAGTTAGGCGTTAAATTGCAGATGGCACCTAATTGATCATAGAAACTATCCTTTTCATCCTCAATCGAGCATTCCATAACTGCGTAGCATTGGATAATGGTTACCTTTCTTGCAGTACTCTGGAATCTGGCTGTTAATATCCGGTCATTATAAGGCCTCCACGATAAGAGGATCTTTCGTGCTGCTGATGTTAACATAAGCCTTACACCGGACTCCCGCACGCTTCCATTTGGTTTTCGAGAGTAAAGTTGTATAGTGTACCCTATTGGCGTCATTAGACAAATTTGGTTTTATGTCACTTATATGAATTAACAGTGCAATATGTAAGGGGGGCGTCCTGCGTCTGACCATCTTATTTCGCTCAGTCCCGAAATGTCCAACTTGTACCGCGTAAAGTTCCTCTCCAGTTGGAGGAATCTGTCAGTCTGAGGACCTTCTTCTCGGTATAGGGTCTTCACGTTCCAGAATCCGATCGTTGTTCGTAATCGACGACCGAAGGTCGTCAACAGAGTATCCGTCCGTATCTGTGACGTTTGTTTCCGTTTTAGAGCAAGAAATTTTTATATGGACCACAAATTAACCGGCACTTGTCCTGCCATGAAAATCGCCATTTGTCCTCTCCACTTCGCAATCTCCGAAGAGACACCCAGATGACGCCACGTGGAGGCGTGAAGTAGGGCTTACTAGCAGAGCTGCAAGCTGTTCGTCTCCAGAGGGTCTTTCTCATTATTTAACGAACCAACACCCGCCGGGGGATGTTACTTCTACGAGGCCAATACTAATCATTTGCCATCAGCAACCCGAAGTCATTGACGAAGTGCCATTACACCGACAAAGTTGACTGTTTGGTGCGGGTTTCATACTGGATGGGTTATTGGCCCATACTTCACTACCGATTTTTGGGATAAATTAGAAGAGGATTACTTGGAGCATATGTGGTTTCAACAAGCCGGCGCCACATTCCACACAGCTGGTCATACAGTCTCCAGGAAGAGACCAGCCTATTGGCCGCCAGGTTCATGTGATTTGATGCCTCTGTACATTTTTCTTTGGGGCTACATCGAGTCCATGATCTATGCCAATAAGCCAGATACTTTAGACGATCGACGTCGGAACTAAGAACGAATGCTAAATTGAAGGCATATCGCCCGATTTATGCGAAAAGTTCAGTGTGCAAAAATTGGGTTCAGTGTATTCACTCGTGCAGGCATAGACATATAGATTCATGGATGGCACTTAAACTTTTTATATTTTGATATCTCAAACACTTTACGTTTCTTACTACGTTTCTTTAAAAAAAAAATGAGGTGCTCTTAATAAAAAACTCTTTTCTTTCTGAAGAAATATATAGGCACTCAGCTTGACCCCACTGCGTACTGTTGAACCTTTAACAAAACTTAAAAATACTGAAACCAATGATAGTGCTCTTCTATCTGAATTAGGAAACTTCATCCACCATTCTCATTCGGAACACAAATCTGCAATAGATTCCTGTCAAAATCTCAATAAAATACCAAACAAAACAAAACCTCTGAGAAAATTACAAACCGGCAGGAGTCCTCAAATTGTTAAGATACATATATGTATGTATGTATGTATGGATCCTAGTTCGCTTTGTTATTTTGGAAACATTGAAAATAATAGCAAATTGAAATTGCTTTATCCTTCGTCCAGATGTTACCAATTCTTTTGATCCCGTCTATGTGTTGTGTTCGTGTAGAGGAATCTCTTTTCATTTTTGACACTTTTTTTCATTGAAACATCGGTAGGTATACAATTACTGAAAAGGATCCTTTCAAAGATAATAAAATACGTGTTTGGGTAATTTCGACACGCTAAGCTGAATCGAATGTCAAAAGTAACCCGGCAAGCAAAAAAAAAAAAAAAGTATCTTTTAAATCAATGATCAAAGGTCATACTCGTACTCGTACACTGTGCTGCGGATGTATTTATGTGATGTGCTCGAAAGCGTTGCGATTGAAGTAGAACTCAGACACAGATTATCCACGAGAATTTGAGTGGCTTCTGCAGAATCTTATTTCAAGGATTTTACACACACAAAAAGAGAGACTCCACCGGATTTACTGATGTTGAACAATAACTCATATCCTTGCCCATAAATACAAAATTTTATGCACACATTCGCATTGTTCGGTTCCCAGAAATATGTAGATACTCGTACATACATAGAATTTCTTTGGTTTCTGTCTGTTTTTCTTCCTTTCTAGTTTTTTTTTCTGTTTTTGTCGTTCCTTCTGCGGTTTGTCCGTAACAAAATCAAACATTAATTATTAATTAGGATGGAAGGGAGCCTACTGTTACAGTATACCAATGATGGCGGATTAGTGTCCTTTCTCAATGTATGTACATATGTATATGGTGTCCGTTCGGTGTTCATTCGTCCGTCCGACAGCGGAAATTGTTCAATGACCTATGCCTGATCCGATTATAAGCGAAAGGAGGATATTCCTCATATGGGCTTAGGTCTGGAAACAGTAACACGCAGACAGAGGTTTTTTAATATTTTATGAACGAAAGCGAAAAGTTTTTATCCCGAATTACATACGTAAGGATGGATGGATGGCTACTCGTTGAAGGTTGTTAAAAGCTAAAACCGTCACTGATGTCTTCTTCATTTTGTTTTTTTTTTTTGGGAATAGGACATGTACATAAATATTTTGTGACATGTGGGCAAACTTTTGGGAACTTGTCATTTCATTACGCGTTCGATAAGGCGATGTAAACGAAAGTGGATGTTCTTGGTATTTTTTTCTTTTGTTTAGGTCCTTTGTAGGTTTTATAGAACCATGTAGGTGCTTTCAATAAAGGAATTATCGTCAATAAGTAAACAAGCATGTATGTAGCTCTAGCTGCTTCTGGGAATATTTTCTATTTTGGTTTGATAGGATTTGTTAGGATCGTTTGAAAGGAAATATTGAAAAACTTCCAAATTATCTCTCAAAATTTATGAAATGTACGCACATTGTCTGGACTATATAAAGAACTCAAAAAGCTATTTAACTTTAACAGATGTTACACATGCTTGGTTTTGTGGCTTTATGCATTGGTACTGCTCTGCCAAAAAGAAACCGATTACCTAGGTGCATTGGAAAGATCTCAGCCCATAAGCTTTAATAAGACAAGTTGCAACAGTAATCAACCTAAGGTGGCGCTACAGTTGGAAGTGAAGCTTGGCATCAACGAATAAGCCTCTCCAGTTAACCCGGTCTCTTCAGTTGTGGCGAGGTCTTCCTCTACTGTGTTGTCCCACCCGGTTACAGCAGACTGAAGTACTGGAACTCATTGGCTCCACATATCCTAGCCATCTCAAACGACTGATGCGCAGTTTTTGACTAGCTCTATGTTGCTGTACAGTTCGTATAGGACATCGATCGTTGACTATCCAACTCCAAATTCCGTCAAAAGTTTGTGGACTCTTTTGGCCTGAAAGCGCACTGATAGGGGCCTAAGTTAAGTTCTTTGGATTAGTTTAGATTAGTTAGGATTAGCTAGGCTTGTTCGTGTTTCTTTTCCCAACTTTCTCCAGGATATTGGCACAAGTCCTCAGCCACTACATACTCCTCTATTCTATCTTTTTAGTCCGTAAGCAATCAAATTAGGGATTAGCTAACTTTTGTGCTAGGTTTAGCCTATACAAAATGGCATGATTTATGTTATTTGAGTAGGTCCGACGAGCTTAGCCGTGCAAGCCGGCGTCACAAGGAGAGCGAGTAACAAAACTGAGGACAAGACTTGAACAAGACGAATAGACAGAACAATATGAGACGCCACCTGCTGGGGGAGCACAAGAACAGTACGAACGTACTTGGACAGCCTAAGCAAACTTAGACTTGAACTTGGACTTTCCGCTGGTAAGTCAAGGCGACTTGAAGGTTTTTGAATCTATAACCTACCTACATTATTGACTTCGTTGATCGGGAAATTGCTTTGTTTGCTGAGTAAACTTTATTATGTCACCGATTCTTATGTTTCTGAGGTGCGTTATGTCCAAGTCAATTTCGCTTCCTTTATGATGCTTTCGGTGTCTTCCCACCTGAGTCAACCCCAACATGTATGGTGTTCCCGTTTCTGTGAGACAGGATAGGAAGTGGATGCTCAGTAGTGTCTCTAAAGCCTGTGCCTGTGTCGCCATGTGGCTCTGTGGTTCTTTGGATAGTATCTTTTTGACCCCATTATTCTCGCATATATCCGAGCAGAATGCTTTCCGTGATTTTCTTTTGGCAGTTCTGATGAGCTTCTTTTGCTTTCCTTAAAGTATTCCCAGTCTGTCTCATTATTTGATCGAATTGTTATATTTAGGAGCCATCTGGCGATTCTTAGCTTGGCGAAGCTTGGTGCTGGTTTCAATGGGCACGCTGCTTTGAAGAATGTAGTAATGTACTTTTGTTTCTTGTCGATCTCTTTGTTGAGACTGAGTATGTGGTCTGTCTTTCAGAAAGTTTTTGAGGGTCTCCTCCCTTTCGCTACAGTTAAGTAGGCCCAATTGCCCGACTTGCGAGGGAATACCAGAAAACGCTGAGCATGTATACTTTGAATGCCCACGATTCCAGCCTCAGAGAGAAATCCTGCACAGGGATCTGGAAGCTATACCAAACCCTGAAAACATTGTAGGTCACATGCTACAGTCTCAAGCAAAATGGAATGCAATAGACTCCTACACAAAATACATCTCATGTGAACTTACACGACTGGAGCGGGAAAGAGGCTGAGATGCAGAAACAAGAAGAACCCAAGAGACTGGTCATGTAGAAATCTGAAGAAAGCAAGAATTGCTAAATCCTGCCCCGCGAAGAAATACCTGGAGGTAGTACCGCGGGGTAAAAGATTTAAAAAATTGAAAGGGAGGTGGTTTTAGTCAGTAGAAATCTGGCATGCTGATCAACCGAGTATTTCGTCAGTATCTTTTAGAAGATTTCCCCTTCCATATAAAAAAAAGGTAGGTAGGTAGAAAGGGGGGCTACATAGTATGCTGCCAGCACTCAGGTCACCAATGGATCCATTGTGTACTCCTGTCTTGGAAAACTTAAAATGAAGACAGAAGTTGGTTTGCAACTGCGGCCATCCTGAACCACCCCGATATAGTTGTCAGGATGGATAATGGTGGCTTTTCTAACAGGTCGCCCAGGTCTTCGGAAGGTCGAAACGACGAGGGGCATTTCTTAGTTTTGCACAGGCTTGGGCATACGCACAGGCTTGGGAAATGAGATGTGCTATCTTATGCGTCCGTGTCGCCACAGCGTCGGCAGAAATGATTAGTGTCTAGGCGCATTCTTCTTCGGTGGACCGTCAAGAGCTTGTGGCCAGTAATTGCTATGGGTTGGGTCTGTTAAGAGCTAAAATTTGTTTGGAATTGGCATTGTCATGTATTGTCCAGAGTTTTCAGGAGACACTACAAGATAAGAGTCTCTCATTAGGTAGTCTCGCGAAGGATTACTCTATTTTGGATTTAACAAGAGCAAGTGGCGGTAAAACAGAGATAACGACCATTGTTAGGTCCTATTCGAATCCCTTTGTCTTGGAATGCCTCTGTGTCTTGGAGCTCAAAGAAGTGTAACGTCGTATTTTGCTGTGAGTGCTGTGAGTTCTTCACGGCATCGTTTCACAACTCTGGTTTTGACGATTGTGGATAAGATGGCCTTGATAGCGGCTTGACTATCGATATATACTTATGTCGATTATCATTCTTGAATGCAGTTGCATGGATAGTTCTCGTACTGCTTCTGCGATTCATAATACTTCGGCTTGTAATACACTGGTGTGGTTCGGAAGGCTAAATGAGCGACCATTTTCGGGTTCAGATGAGTATATACCAGAACCCAATCCTTCGTCAGTCTTAGAACCTCCTGGCAGTTGACTAATGAAAAATCTCCTCTTCCTTTTTGTCCCTGCAGCTTCTACAAAAGTCATTGTGGGGAATGCCCAATCTTTAACCATGTCTTCCTATAGCACAGTGTCCGGTGAGAATATTAACTATCTTGGAGAAGGATCATCTCTTATGTTTCAGGAGTCCGCTGGACCTGGTCTTATTTAGAGTCGGCCCGAGCACCATAGCGGCAGTCATACATTGGCAGTGTGGAAGGGTGATGTATAATCTGTCTTGGTACCCAAGTGTGTCCATCCCGCTATAGTGCAGTGGCCCGTGTCGCCTTCTTTCCAAAGATTACGTCGTTTTAAGCGTTTTTACACCTATTTCCTTTAGCTGTAGATCTAATGTGATCAGTGCTAGTATGGTTTCAAGGGCTGCTGTCGACGCTGTTCTTATGGCACTGGAAGTTCCTGTACATACTAATCTTTGTATCCTGATCAATACTTTGAGGAACTTGATCGTATATGCTGCAGGCCATTAGACTCATAAGATAGAATGGGTCTGACGATGGCCGTGTACATCTAGTGGATGATGGTGGGCTTAGGCCCCCAATTTTACCAAAGATTTTGCTGCGTGTACAGAAGGCTGTGGATGCTTTCTTAATCCTTTCTGACGTGTTTTCTTTTTATGGTAACTTACGGTCGAGTATACAACCCAAGTACTGAGATTTGAAAGGGTGTTCCGATGAGTCGCAAGAGGACGATCTGTGGGATTGTTCTCTTGTTAGTGAAGAGGACTACCTCTGTTTTCAAGGATTTAACGATTAATCCACATCTTTCCGCCCATTTGTGTAGGGTATTGAGGGGGGATTGTAGTATTTCGGTGATGGTGGGTACTTACTTGTCGCCATTGTGACAATGTCATCCGCGTATGCGACTTTGTTCTAATTTCTTTCAAATTTCGTTCGCGACCAATATCTATAGTAGAGGGGATAGGATCCCACCTTACGGAGAGGCTCTAGAGGCCGGTGCATGTACTTGGCAAACACCCACTTCTGAGTTGATGTGTCTCATCTTGGGCATGCATTCAATACAGTCTGAGATTTTTGGGTCTACGTGTTGTTTTTCCAGTGCTAGTCGAATTGATTCAGATTATTGTTGAATGCTCCTTCTGGATATAGAATAGGAAGACCGCTAGCGTGAATTCCTTGTGGTGGAGTGAACTTTTGATCCTTGTTACCACCTAATTCAGGGCTGTCTCTACAGATCGGCCTTAAGTATAGGCTTGTTGAGCTGAGGACATATCCCTAAGACTTAGTTTGGAGCGAAATTGTAAATTTATTAATCTTTCAAATGTCTTGAGTAGGGATGAGGTAAGACTAATCGGCCTAACGTCTTTCGCTACATTTAAACTCCTGCTCAATGCTGTCAACTAAACCAACCGTAGATGGAAGGACCGCACTACGTGGCTCATTTATAGATATATTTGGCCAAAGCTGTATTAGATACGTTCCAACTGTCAGAAACGGTAGAAAAGGTCGCTCGTAACAATGATAGTAGGTGTCATTACGGGGCACTGCATTATCGGCTTGGCATCCTCGCTTGGTTCCCTAACCACAGATACTATGACAGGAGATTACATTCTTTTCAGCTGATTTGTGTTGGTTGTGAATTGTGTTGAACAATATGGTCGACTTCAGAGTATTTCTGGTTTTATAAATGATATAAAGTATGTATGTATCTTGGCAAATATTGTACCTCGATTTATTTCAATCTTCACTCATACATCATTATCTCATACAGTAAAGTTGCATAACTCTATAAATCTGCGTTTGAGGTCTGTCTCTCTATAGATTTTACGGAATAAAAGTGATTTCATTTCTTTAACTATTCAAATGTTGGCAAATCTATTTGTTGTCGTGGCCCTTGAACAACTGGTGTACATCTAACAAACCGACACAAATTTTCCAACATTAATTCATTTCTCCCCGCGTGACTTTTTCTCAATTTCAAATTAACATACGGTCTTCCAATAATTTTCTACAAGTTCACAGCACAAACACAAAGAGAACGACATCACGAACGAAATAGAAAATGGTCGTAAATCCTGAGATCTTTTAAGAGGAAATCTTTTCGTTTTTTTTTTTTTCTCAAAAGACATCATCCGAACAAATATGTTAAAAACAAAATGAATCCATAAATCACAGCGCTGAGGAGGAGAAGAGTGAGCTTTGCCGCCGGCCGCCGCCACCGCTGTCATCCCGGAACCGAATTGCGAAATATTTCCACTTAATTCAGATGCTTGAACTCTGCTCCCATTCACCATAAAGAACAGAACGAAAAGAAATATCTTTTCGGTCGAAACGAAAAAAAAAGAAGAAACTAATGGGTATCTTAAAATTCCACACCACTTGACATGTATGTAATGTGTCGCCCCCCAATATCCATCCCCCAGAGCGAGCGGCGTTAATGAGCGCTCCTCCTCCGCCTTCTTCAAAAATAATAAACAAATAGAAGCCAAATGGTCTTCAAAAATCCACTGCTGCAACACTAATTAAGATTCGAATTTTATGACTCAGTCAACAAATGACATTGTTAGTCAACTTAATGGAATCGAGAATCTTGTCCGTGATTTTTAGCCACTTAGGGGCAGCGGTTTAGGGTGACACTGCAGTATTTTTTTTTGTCATTATTACAGCGGGTACACCTTTGTAGCTAAAATTTGTCGTCGGCAAACGGATGAGAGCGGCCCTTTGTCCTTACGTACCTGACAAACTAAAGACAAACTCTTAACAAACGCAGTAACATTCCTCCTTAATAGCCTCCATTCCCCATTCCAGAGAATCTACACACACACACCGCGAACACTCTCTCTCCCTTTTGGGGGAAGGAGTCAATAAAAGCCAGAGTGGCGTGTAACAAGAGGGTGTTTGCGCAGTTCATTATACCGCCACGATATGTACCGCCCGAATGCACTCCATCGTGCGAACAATGGAATGCTCGTTCCTGAAGTTCGCTGCCAATGGGACTGCCATCCGAATTGGTCCATTTAAAGAACTACTGTGGCGGAGGGTCACATTCCAGGCCATTGTTGGTAGGAGAATTGTATGTATCTTCTTGTTACCTACCTACGAGGAGTGCGTTTGCGTTACGCACGAGGTATTGCTACAGTACCTTGGCGTCTAATTATAAGACGAACAGTAGCATGCATACGTATTCAATGTTGCGCAAGATTGATAAAAACATAAAAGCACGTTCGTTTGCCGCTTGACATCGAGAAGAGATATTGGGTCCCAAACTTTTTTATCGGTCACAGCAAAAATAGAATCACTTAAGATTCCTGCTTGGAGTTGTCGCTCGGTCGGTTGGTTGGTTGGTCGGGCAATCCGTTGGTATGCGTAAAGAGCCATTGAATGTGGGATTCGATTCGAAATGAGTTAAGATTAATTGTGGTGCCGTCGTTTGTTACATTATCGTATCGCATCTCGCTACGGACATAACTCTCTGGAGTTATACAAACCATTTTTTTTTGTGGACGTCAGTGTGGAGTCTGGACCGATATAATGAATTAACCTGAGCGTCGTGCATTCGGATAAAGGTTAACATCTGGCTTTGTGACTCTTGGAAGTTGATCGCAGTAATTATGCTTCTTTGAAAGCTTATGTCGGTAGTGGGAACACAACACAATGTAGTGGGTGATCCAGCAAATTTTTCCAGCAAGCTATTGGATAATAGATACCGAAAGTGATTGATGATCTGTTGGATGAATGGAAGTCGAGCGTAAATCGAAACCGTAGAGATGTTATCGGATTAAGGTGATGTAATTATCGAATTAGTAAGGAAATCTAGCTACAAGCATACAGTTGATACTGCATAGAAAGCCATTAAGATACGTATCTTTCTACTGTTACTGTGTAGGTGGCCGGAAGAAAATATTATTATCGGTTGCACAAATGGATTTTAAGGTACTTTACTCGTACACACCTAGGTACAAAAGAATGGTTGAATCGTACCAAGATATAGACACATTTAGACCAGAAAATATCCTGTCTGATACCATAGATACCCAGACACTATAAACACCAACTGAAACTTCTCATAAAGCGAAGGATGCTCATGGCGTTTGAGGACTTCCCTGCGGTCGTTGAGGAAAGGAGCCCCTAAATGGAGCATTCTTCTTTGAAACATGGCCAGACAGTTGGATAGGAGGTAAAGGATTCTATAGAAGTCATTTGAAATGGGGCCCAGCTGGCTCGTCAGTCTTGCAGTTTTTCCGGATGTCTCTATGGCCTAGCACCCCACAGAGATGAATATTGAACTGCGTCATCGCCGAAAGAGACAAACGGCATTTGACATAAAAGACCACGATTCCAAGCTCTTGATTGTCAGTAAAAATGCTAATATCCAGATACATAGTACATAGTACAGGTCCAGGTTCACCCTGAGTACATCACATTGCAACAACGACAAGGCTTCCTTGATCGCCTTGATAATTTCCGCTGAAATACTCTGCAGTGATCTGGGAGGCGAAAGAAGAATCTCCAATTGAACTTTTCAGAAAATATACCACAACCTACACCTGTTTCGATCTTGGAACCGTGTGTGTAGAAGTGAACTGAACTATCACCCAAGGTGGCATCATTCTCCCATTCACTGTGGGTAGGGATGCTCATTCAGAAGTTATAGTCAAATCTCAGTTTCGGAAGGGTGGTCAAGTCGATGCATTCATGGGTATAGTTTAATAGATCGAGAACCGAGGAGTGGCCACTATGAGGAAGGTTTAAGCCTGATGGCCATACTGGCAGCCATCTCTTTGCTGGATATAACTAGGGAAAGCAGATGGAATATGATATTCAATGCTGGAGAAGGATCTTCGTCCTTTTGCTAATTGAGTGAAGAGAACGGCTTAATCAAGAGCTGGCCACCAAACGATCATGTCATATAGTACTGTATTGCTGATATCGATTTCTATCCAACGTAACTTACTTAGGTCCTTTAACCCCTCGAGGGGCATAGGGCGTCAACCACGCCTGCGCGCCGTCTAGTTCGTACTTTTGTAACGCGTTTGAGCTGCCTCTAACTCATTCCTAGAGAATTCGATTCCTCCTCAACTGTTCTGCGCCATGTTTGCCTAGGGCGTCCCGCTATTCTGCCTGCTTAGGTGAGCGGATTCCACTGCATGGCGTATTTCGCAATGGAGTTTTCTTCACTCCGTAGGGTGTGTCCAATCCACTGCCACTTTCTCCCTCGTATAGTAATGTTTATAGGTTCTTGGCCCGTTCTCACATAAAGCTGTCCGTTGGAGATCCGGTTCGGCCAAAAAATCCTCAAGATGATTCTTAAACATTTATTTACGAAGACTTGCAGCCTGCGTGTGTTAATGGTGTCCACCTTCCAGGTACTGCACCCATACAGCAGTACCGATTCCACGTTAGAGCGGAACAGACGCAGCTTGGTTCTTAAGCTGATAACATTACTTTTCCAGATTGTGGATAGCATACCGAACGCAGCTCTAGCTTTCCCGATTCTACTGCATACTTCCAGTTGGGTGCCACCGCGATTAGCCGAGATCACACTTCCTAAATATAGAAAGCTGTCAACTTTCTCGACTTCCTCTCCGGCAATGTTAAGTTGAGCGTTAGTGTTGGAAGTCCTGAGGGCTTTTGTTTTGGCCGTATTTATTTTGAGCCCCACTTTGTTTTCCTCAGTTTCTAGATTATGGGCCATTAGATGAAGGTCCATTATCCGATGTGAAAGTAGACAAACATCGTCAGTGTAGTCTAGGTGTTTAAGGTAAGAAGTCATAGCTGATAACCACCAAGAACAATAGAGGTGACAGTATCCATCCTTGACGTACTCCACTTTGGACATCAAATTCCTCTGACACCTTATTGTTGTGTAAGACGTGACACTTACCGCCCTCGTATGTAGCCTTGATAATAGCAATAAGTTTTTCCGGAATGCCTCTCCTGCGCAAGGCCAACCAAATAGCATCTCGATTCAAGCTGTTGAAAGCCTTCTCGAAGTCGATAAACAGCAGATGTAGCGGAGACCTGTACTCAACGCATTATTCAATTATGATCCGTAAGTTTATGTGGTCCATGCAGGAGGATCCAGCGCGAAAGCCTGCCTGTTCGACATCGAGAGTAGAATCTAAATGCTCTTTAATTCGGTCCAGAATTATTTTTGCTATTATTTTGGCTACAGCTGGAAGAACACATATACCACTTCAGTTTCCGCATTCCATCAGGTTTCCCTTTTTCGGAAGCTTAATGATCATCCCCTTTTTCCACTCCTGTGGAAATTGTTCACTGTCTCTGTATTAGCGGATGCAGCAGATCTGCTGATGTGTTTGGCGCCGCTTGAAACAGTTCGGTAGGGATGCCATCAATACCCACCGCTTTGTTTCTCTTGAGGGACCTGATTGCTGCCATAATTTCTGTTTTGCTGGGAGGTGCAGTGCGTATTCGGGAATTTATTGCTTCGGAATACTCATTCGGATTTGAGATCATATCGCCATTGTCTAAGTGATTTAGCACTGAAGCAAAATGTTGTCTCCATCTATTGAGCTGATCCTGATCCGAAATCAGGAGGTATCCAACGTAAGACCTAATTAGACTGCATTTACTGTAAGGAAGAGACTGGTATCATTAATCGCAGGTGGATCTATGAGAGAAATTTGTATTTTTTCGGAGGGTCTACCCTTAGTCGAAGCCCAGGTCGAGGAAGCCACCAAAGTATATTCTTTACTGGTCAGAGATCTTTGAAATATGTTGGGACGCATGCTGGGATGCAGAAATCATAATCTGATGTAGCTGACGATCTTTTCAATCTTTTCAGCGTTTTCAGAAGAAAGAAAGATAGACCTGATTGGTGGAAGATCCTTAGGTTTACCTGTCTTAGGTCTGAAGACGAGTTCAACTTCAGTCCACAATGTGGGAATAGTAATTTAAACAGTTCGACATGACGACTTTAAGACAAGGAAGCAGTATGTCTTGATGCTGAATCTCAGCAGGAATGATACGGTCAGGTCCTGGGGACTTATAGGGCATGAAACTGCCTAAGGGCCAAATGATTTTTCAGTAGTTACTATAGTCAGTGAGGCGCTTTACAGTGTATTGGAGGTTTTTGACACACAACAACAGAGGAGCTACCAGGAAAATGTGTATCCAGTAAAAAACTAGAGGTAATCCAGTTGAAAACCAAACAAACCTCCGTTTTAAGGATCAAGGTATCGCGGATGCCAGTGCGCTTGGTTTCGAAAAGTGGACGCAGCGTGCCCGGGATTGAAGAGAGTGCAAGGCTTCCGTGTCTCAGGCTGAGACTTTTCATTGGTCGGGAGCGCTTTAAGTAAATAAGTAAGTAATCCAGTAGCCATCTGGATGCATCTGGTAACTAGACGTTGAGAGGTTTTTAGAGACAGTTTACTGCAACCAAGGAGTTTCTGAAGGCTCTTCATTCGATCGCAGAAGAGCCTTCAAGATCGACGTCGATTTTTCTTCAGTGAAATTTTTTTTGTTGTTGTCTCATGAGAGTTAAACTAAATTAAAAAGGACATCAAACAATTGAAGACACCACACAGTTTGTTGTGGACAACTGAGATCAGCGTGTCTGCAATCAGCGAGTATTTAGTGAAAGCTTAGTTGAAAGTCTCCTCAAAATTTAACCAGAAAACGATTCGTTAGTAGAACTCCCTTTTCATTTTCCTTAAAGAATTTATTTAGTTGGCTTATGTCTTTCTATATGCCACCCATCTTTCTCACGGCCGGCGATGAAAGATACAAATTTATTCCGTCAACAAAGATGAATGCACTGAAATGCACATATGAATTTGCAATTCCGAATGAACTGCTAACTACTTAAACCAATAATCATCGCATACTAAAATTTTGTTTTTTCGAAATACCCAGCCCACTCAATGCACACGGCTGCATCAAGGAAGAACTTCAATCCTAGGCGCGCATTAACACGTCCCTCATGTACATACATGCATACAGTACACGGTCTAAATGCATGATCTGTAATAGCAATTAACGCTGGGATTCTACACTATACATAAGAATGGAGAACACTGTAGGTATTTGTAAATTCTTTCCTTGTTGGTTGTGCCTTTTAATTTTATTTTTTATTTTCCGAAAATAGCTGCATACGAGTACACTAAACGTTGCATCGAGCCGGTCGTATTAGAGGGTCGTTTAGATGGGCATTCGTCTTAAATTAGAGCATCGTTTAAGTGCACAGGCTGATTAATTAGTGCAGTGCAGTCGAATGAGAGAAAACGAAAATCTTAAGCCTCCACATGCACATACATATATCCGTATGGAGATCATGATGATTAATTTTTTTTTTTTTGTTTCTTTTTTGTTTCCCGCGATTTTATGCTCAGTCACCTCTATTTTTGGGATTCGGCAGCGTTTTAAGTGGAAATGTCGGATGGCCTTTTTTATTTATAGCTTGTAGGTGAAAGTTCACTATTCACAGTGTTTGAATCGAGAATTCTAATACCCCCCGAAGTATGCATGAACGTGTGTCTTAATGTCAGAGGGATACTAGAAAATAGTATACATAAATATTGCATCGGGAACGGACAAGTATTATTTTGAGATGTAAACGTTTGCAGATGTCTTATGATGAAAAACTGGCCCTAGATGAAAAAGCAAACGAAGACTCTAAAACAGAACGACGTACGCCAACAGAGAAGCCTCGAAACACTTCTCCACCGACATTTAAACCACTAAAGACGCTACCAGACTCAGAAAAGTCATATCAAAGGTTCAAACAGTTCCGAGGTTCCTTAGAAAATAGGACGGCACCTGGACTGACACCTTGAAAGAACTTATCTACACTCACTTCCATGGATGCTCCTTCACCAACTAATAGCCCACAGAGAGGTTGAGCAGCTTAATGACAACGAATAGAACGCAATCTGCCGTTCGAAATATTGTCATGAAGTTGCAAAGCTCGAAGTTATATTCGATTCCATGGCTCAGGCTGGTTAAGCTGCATCTATGTACCCCAATCATGAAGAGAAGTCAACGTCATTTTTATCCCCAAGACGGAAAAGTCCAGTCGTACTACAGCGAAGGATTTTAGACCAATCAGACTAACATGTTTTCTGCTCAAAACTATAGAAAGACCCCAAGGGATGTCTCACGCCGATCGGTAGAGACAGCGTTACACGAGGTGGTTACAATCATGGAGAAATCACTCCACCAAAAAAAAGTTACATTAGCAGCATTCTTGGACATTGAAGGGGCCTTCAACAATGTAAACTTGAAATCAGTCAGACGCATGTGGATCCTATCCTATCACATGCTGCTGCTTCAAGTGGAACCCCCCAAGGACGAGTAAGATTAGACCAAAACGGGGATAGAGGCGTCGCTTATGTCAATGATGTTCCTGCCTGCAATTGTTAACCTAACAGGTTAGGTTAGGTTAGGTTAAGAAGGGGTGTGTGACGGAAAAACTCATCACGTTCCGCATGGACCTAAAGGTCCATTGTGAATCTCCTATTAAAGTATGGATGGAGTGAGATCAGTAAAACAAAAAACCTATCGCGTCACTGGTTGACCTACTAATTACAAACAGCGTTAAACGCCCTGAATAAGTGGGTCAAACGCAGCGGACTTGATCTTAATGAACGAACCAGTTCCCTTTACAAACAAGAAGCAAATACCTGAATTTAAGCTACCTAGACTGACTGGAACACAACTCCAAAAAACAAACAAGCCAAGATACCTAGGGTGCATCGAAAATTCAGCTGAAAAGATAATATATGTAAGCGACCGATAGGTTTTTACGCATGCAGCATAATATTTGACAAAAAATGGGACCCGAAATCAGCCACCATCCACTCGATGTACATTGCCATCGTTAGACCTATCCTCACGTACGGCTGTCTGGTCTGCTGGCATGCCGCCATAGAAGCCACAAACCTTAACACTCTCACAAGGATCCAACGTCTAGCGTGTATAGATACCACCAGCGCAATAAGGACAACAAAGACGTCGCCCTTAAAGCCATATTCGGGCTATGCCCACTGGAATTCTTCACCAAAGAAGTAGTGACAAAAAGAGCTCTACGCCCTCGGCAAATCTGGATGCGGAAAATCAATCAAAAAGGATACACCACCATCACCAAGTGGTCAAATGTCAACGCAACTTCTAACTACCTTATCCCCCACAAGGACTTCAGCCTCAACCTCGTCTCCAAATTTCCCTCTGCAGAGAGTTGGACAAATGGTTAGGTCATTAATCCTGCCTCCATATCCATCTTCACGGATGGGTCAAAAACGGACGAAGCCACGGGTTCTCAGAGGAACCATCAATCGCCCGTTTCATAAATCTTTCCAACCCGCAAGTGTGTTCTAAGCGAAAATATATGGAATCACCGAGGCCTGCCGGGACCTATCCACTCTGGACAGCAACAATCATATGCTCATCTACATAGACCTATGTAGGCCTACAAGACTGGACCTCATTTCAAATGCCTTCTGGAATTTTAAGGAACGAAGAGGAGGACGAAATTGTCCTCCAAGTCTTATCCACGTATCTGGCACTATCTCAAAGAAGACTGCTCCATTTAAGGGCACTTTTCTTTAAGGACCTCAACGAACTGCCGTACTTCTTTAGTCCCTGGGTAGTCAAGATAGAAAGAACTCTTTAGGCCTAAATGCGTCTTTACTACAACTTAAAACCTAGCTACAGCTTGACTGTCATTCTCCCTTTGTTTTGGCGTAGGACGTAAGGAACCTTTTAAAGACGAAACTGACCCCGTCCTCAATAACAATGTGTGATCTCCACTAAACCCACCTCCAATCCTGCATTTGGTCAAGTGTTTCATCGCGAGCGCAGACTTCAGCCATAGGTACTCGGCTCATTCGTGTTGCCAGCCTGCTGCGCTGTATTTCTTTGTTGCTCCTGTCTTCGTTGCTCCTTCATAATATTTGTCACAGTGTCGCTAACTCCTTTCCAAGCCACTTGTCTGCTCATCATCTGTCTGGTAAAGTTCCCTGGCATTAAGTCCTCTCCAAGTTGGTTTATCAGTAGGTGCCGTTCTACGTAATATCGTGAGTAGTGGAACATGATGTGTTCCGCATCTGTGTCAGGTAGAAATTCAGCTCCCCATGCTCCCCCACGCCTATTTATCCAGGCGCCTATATTGGGTATTAATCTCTGCGTCCACTTACCTTTATCAGAATGACACCATCTCTCCTTCCATTCTTCCAGACATGTACTTGGTGGTACTTCAGCCGTTGTCCCGCTGCAATAGCAATAAGGTCTATTCGTATTACACATGCCGCGTCGTACGAAGTTGTTCGGAAGGCGCTGCCTACTCTCAACACGTTGGTTCAGCTGTCTTAGTCTTTTTACTGAATGATTTCGTCTGCTTGGCACCAGCCGTAGAACATTGACTCTCGCTAAGAGAAATCTCTTCTTGTGCTGATATTTGGCATAATCCTTGCCAGTGCAGCCGTTGCCTTTGCTGCCATTTCACCTCCATGCCGCATATGGTGTTGTAAGTTAGCCTTGTTAAGGTACTTCATCTCTGGTTTAGAAACTACGCCGTGATCACCCACGTTTACTCTTATAGTGTCCGTGACTAGCTTGTTGCACTACTTCGGTCTTTTCTTTAGCAAGACTTAGGCCCATGCGTACTAGTTCTGGACCATCCTGATAGCTTCATTGCAGTCATGCTCCAATGTTTTTTTTTTTACATAAACGACTGCTATGTCATCGAAACCTCGTGAGTCCAAGTCTGAAGACGTCATCATAATAGATTCCACAGTAGCGGACCTAATACGATGCCTTGTGGAACGCTGTCTGACTCGTTCCATCGTCCTTGTCGTAGAGCAGTATATTTTTTTCTAAAATAGTTCGTCATTCTGCAGGTATTGTGGTACTCTCTTGGCGGTAAATACTCGCAGGATGTTTCTCCAGTTTGTGGTGTTGAAGGCGTTCATGACATCCAGCGTGATGACTGCGCTGTACTATGTAGTACAACACATCCTAGACATGAGAATCGCTACCACATAAAGGTTTGTTCTGTTCCCAGACAAGTTCCGATTTTGTGGGCTTGTCGTCTCTCCTCCTTTATTTGCGCCATTGCCTGCTTTCCGGGATTCTAAGCGGGACTTCCCGCGAAACTGCTAGTGATATCCTTGCCAGTCTTGAAGGTGGCACTGCGTCTTCAATCCGCAAATCTCCTGAGTCCTGACATCCACAATAGTCTAAGTTGAGTACAGTGCGTTACTCTATGTATGCACATGTATGCCACTCCTTACCATCTTAGCAAATGTATCTTACATTTTTATAATTTTGCATATCACATTGTGCATATCTCTACTTACTGTTTTGAAATTCGTATTTTGTTCAATATCTGAGCCTCATTCCACGCCCAATACCAGATACTTCGTACTTACGAAGAAAATCACTATCATACTCGTAATTGATGCGACCTGTCGCAAGAGACTGCCATCTCATTAAGAAAAGACAGATAACTACGAGAACAGCCGTAAAGCTGGAAATTTATTACCACTATGGTCTTATCGACGCCTCTCTAAGAGGATACCCGGATTTTTTTTGTTTTTTCTTTTTTTTTTTGTGAAAGGCCATCACCCGATAAACGCATCCAAAAAAAAATAATTCTTATTGGCAGTGTGATGCTTTCATTCATCGCAAGGGATGGGCCTGCCGAACACGACGCACTGCCGGACAAAAGATATCTAGATAAAATATGAGTGTGTTCTCGTTCGGCGGACTTTTTTTTTTTGAAATCTCCACACAAATCGAATGAATGAATGATGACATTCACTGTATATTCCTTTTTTTTACATTCTCCCATCTTTTTATTTTACTCCTTTGTCACCCAGATTAGTCCCGGATTCCATGGTCCAAGCCGAATGAGGAGGCGGATCAATTCTCGTGTGACAATAGAAGTGTCAAAAAATTGGAAAAGTCTCAGGTAGATCTGGGTATCAGAATCACGAAGTTGTCGATAATCGTTATGGTTCAATGAGAGAGTCACAGAGCAGCAGGATGTCGATGTCGTAGTCGATAACCGATAGTATACTATATTATGAGCGCACATGCAATTGAAAGGAATTAGAACCCTGAAGGACTATTAGCTGAAAGTACTCTTCATTTCGGTTCGAAGGAAAACGATTAAATTATCCCAGAATTTTGTGTCAAAGAATGGGTTGCTGCTTTTCCTTACCTGAACGCTGTGCTATGGGAGCGAGGAATACCGAACTGAAGGAGCTATTAAGGTGAATACAAGCATGACTTAAGGTATCTGTCTCCCTAACATAAACCACTTTTCAATGTTCAAGAGGAGCGAGTGTTTTGAGATCCCCAGACTCGAAGAGAGATTTTATGAAGAGGAAATCTTGTAAGTTATGACGGCAATAATGGGAATTTTCATAGCAAATGCTCCTTAATGTTTATACTGGGGGAGCGCACTTATGCCAACGAAAATGGAAGTATTTATGCTACTTTATTCAGTGCTGCTTGCACTGGTTCTTTTGGCTCCTGCTGTTGTACACGTTGAAGGTGCACAGTGGGACCAAAGAAAAAGCAATTTTTTTTATAACACATATGTGTTCGAATGAAAGCTTGAATTGCTTAAGTGAAACTGGAAGTTTATGCAAGGACATGGGGTCTGGTGTTAGGTTGTTCTATTAGAGTGGTACTTTACAAAACAGCACCTGGTGAATGATGTATGTATGTATGCATGATGCGAAAGTAATTGCTGGTAGCACCTGACGCTTGATATGGGAAACGCAGTTTCTGTGTTATCTGTATTTGTACAACAGTCTATCAAGTAGTAGATAGTGCATATGGTAAGTGCCCATATGAAGACATTTCCAGCTGTTATGTTGATACGGAATACCACCAACGAAGTGGTCTGCGGTCGTGCTGGTCTAATAAGGGGGAACACAAATATGAGAGCAGCAGTCACCAGTATAATGAAAACCGCCTTAGAGCTCAGAAAGTTAATGGCAAGAGTTGGTATATCATTGCTTCTTCTCTGGCTGAGAGTAACAAAATTAGCGACATCTTTCAAATCGTAGAAAGGTAAACTGAAAGATCACACGCAATAGGCAGTATTTTTGGTTGAAAATCCCATTATCCTGGATGAATTGGGGTAAAGCCGCATCGAAACCAGCATGGGTCTACTACTTACAGTCAAAAAAAGGGTGCTCATCAGCGGTAGAAGAGTCATAGATACAGTTCACCACTGCCAGATAGTGCCAGATAAGATGTACATAGGTGGACCTAAATATAAAAGAAGACTCTTCTTAACAAAGCTTCAGCCTCGATAAAGTGAACAGTACCATACGAGCAAAATACAGAATTTCACATTGACAGCTACCAAGGACAGTAAATTGAATAGCAAGACGGATGGTATCACAGTTAGAAAGGCAGAGGAACAAGAACATGCATACAAGTCGCTTGTATAAACATCTATCACCACAAATTTGGACAAGTCAACATCTCCTACTGCTCAACCTTAGCGAATGCAGTTGAAGATGCCGTTGTGTAAAAATTGACAATCTACTGGTGGAAAAACTGGGTAAGGACTTAACGCAAGATGACATCACAAAGCAAATGTTACGAGAATTTACGAAAAAACTAAAACAATCAGACACTAGACACTGGACAACTCAAAGGCATTAGACCGAATCTGGCATAGGGTCGAATTCAGTGAGTTAATTTCCTACTTGACTACAACATGTGCGGTTGAGAGATTTTTCCAAAAAGGAAACTGAAAAATTGTTGCCTCGACAGACTATTGTACCGACCTTAAAGTTGCATCTTGTGTGTTGCAACTGTCATGCCTAACCCGCAAGCTTTCATTAAGGAACAAAGCGAAGAAGATATCCCAAGCCGAATCGCTAAAGCGAAGTCTGCCTTTAGGAAGTTGTTCAAAACATGGAGAAGCAATGCTAGTAGTTAAAATTTTGAGACCCTCTGTTATATGAGTGCAGCACTTTGAAAGTGACCACTATTATCAAAAAAAAAGCTGGGGATCTATGTGAAGCGGTTATCTACAAAGTACATGGCACAGGACAGTGGATGAAGAGTCTCAGCAATGGCCAAAAAGTTGGAAAGAGCCGAAACTCATTGCTAGAAACCGTACACGTTGGCTCAAATATATCATCCAATAGAATCCACTTACGAAGTTGAAGAGAACTGAAACAAAGTTCAGAAACTCGAATAGTTCTGCACAGGCATTATTATAAACTCTTCGATTAGATTGGGTATATGGTTAGGCGAGTTGAGAAGATGTGTGATGTCCTTTGAAACTTGAAGGCCAAAGCATATATCCGTATTTGATAGTCCTTATCTTCAATATTTCCCCAGCTTTTTCGTAATCTAAGATTGGCCACAAGGCCTTAGACACCCTACGTTCCTACTAGGTTCGACCATTGCAGGTCAGCCATATTGATGATCCTATCGAGAATAATCATCTTAGCCACGCATACTAGTGGTTTTATGTCTCTAACTCTATCGCTTTGTGGAAGCTCTGGTCCAGTACTACGACCCTTTCGTTCCCCTCTATATCGCTGTGTCCCGGTACCCAGCATAATCTGGCACGGTTCGGCGTACATAATGCTCTGAACATCGAGTGGCAATTCCTGACTAATTCAGATTTTAAAATGTTGGATTCTAACGCCTTAAGCGCAGAGTGACTATCAATCTGGATGGTGATATTCTTGTCAGATATTGAACCCATTTCTAGTAATTCCGCAGCCTTGAGCACAGCTGGAAACTCTGCTTGGAACACACTGCATCTATCTGGAAGTTTCAGTGCCACTTGCAGGTTTATGCCTCTGCATATACCTGAGGGTGCCGTGAAATAACGCCGAGTGAAATAAGACCGAATTTCAAAATTCGGCTTTATTTCACTTTCATATAAATGCCACATATCGTGCAACAAAGTTGCCCATGTTTTAGATCATCCGATTGTAGGTCTTTCGTTTCAACCCTTTTATTTGTTCTTGCCTATTTCACCCAGATAATCAAGGGAAAGTCGTAATAAGTGATTTTTACCTAACTCGGCGTTATTTCACGGCACCTACCTGAGCCTGTACCCACATTAGTTTTGGAACCATCTGTGTATATTGCAATCTTGCACTGCAGACCTTCCTATGCCATTCCTCCCTTTCCGGGTATATTACTTCGTATGGTGTATCGAAGTCAGGCCAAGCATGTCATTCGATTCATCAGGAATGCCAGGAAGTGATTCCCTAAGAATGGAGCTATGTCCGTCATTGTTGAACTTGAATGGTCCTATGTTATTGAGCCGAAGACCACTATTATACGCCTGTAGTTTCATTTGTAGGTCAAGCAGTAAAAGATGCAGAAACATCTCGAGTGCAAGCGTGGGCGTAATGCGCAGAGCACTGGTACTGTAAATGCAGGCTGTTCTTTGCACCTTGGCCAATGTATCCCGTGTATTCTTTTTTACCGTGGCCTTCCACCATACAAGGGCCTCATATGTAAGGATGAGTCTAACTGTCATATTACATAGGCAGAATAGTACTAGATCTATTTTGTCCGGGTTGACGTGAAGCCCACAATCTGTAGCCCATTTCCCTTTCTAGTGTTTTGAGAAGAAATGACGAGAGACTAATGGGTCTGTAGTCTTTCGCTTGGGTGTGACTTGATTTACCTACTTTAGACATGAAGATGACCCTCACTTCTCGTCACGCTGCTGGTATGTAGCCTAACCCTAAATATTGTTTGAAGATTCCCCAAAAGCATACACCTGACTTTTGCTGGGGTCTTCTGAAGCAGGGCCTGGGGTTTTGAATGGTGCGAATGACATGATAGCCCAATGCAATTTCTTTCATGTGACGAGATTCACTACCTCTTCCAATATCGACAAACTAGTATTATCTGAGTGTATGGAAACATACAGGTGTACGACTGTCTGGAAAGTAAGTTTCGACTAACGTTTCCATGCTTCGTTGATTCTTAGCATATTCATGAAATCATCTGTGGTCTAAATTACGTTCAAACAAAATCATTCCTACTTGTTGATTCTCCGACGTTTTAGTGATATCTACGATATGGGCTGTACATAGCAGAGATCCTTTCCGCTCACGATCGTTAGATTTCTTGATGTATAGGTAGAAAATGCTGGCGTTTTGACCAGCATCTCTCTAGTATTTGTGATCGAGTCGCAGAATTGTTTCCAAGATTTTCTTTTAGATTGCCTATCTGGCCTATTGTAAAAGCGTCTAATTTGTTTACTCTTAAAGTTTAGCTCGCTAATCCACCATGGCGGTTGGGACGTCTTGGACACCCTTCTGACTGGGCATACCTTCTCATATGCCATGTTCATTACCTTACGAAGGTTGTCGTCTGCCTTGTCTATATCTTGGGGATTACGTTAGGGATTGCCTTATCTGTAAGATGTTGCCTTACTATTTCTTTGTATTTGACTCAATCCGCTCTCCTAGGGTTCCTGTAGGTATTATTGGCCCTGGGTTGGAAACTGAGCTAAAAGTGTATCCACTCATATAATGCCCTCCATTGTCTATCCAGAAGAAACTAATACACTTTTGTTTATAGCTTTAAAATCAGTCAAATCCATCATAGTACTATCAGCTCTACTTTGATGAAAGGTTAATATTTCGTAAATCAATACCATGAACACTTCGTTGTACCCTACTCAATCTAGATATTAAATTTCAAAATTCCGAATACGAAAAAGCAAATTTAATAGTTTCTCCAGAATATCATATTTGTTTGGCTCCACAGTGCCAATGAAAACTACCTATCGTTCGTACTCGTACTCATGTGCTCATAATTTATTTGCAGTTCAACAACAGCAGGCAACAGAAGTATGTAGTAGTAACAGCAGGTAAACTCAAAAGTCCTTCAACAACATCCAGCACAAGTATATTTCGTGCAATCTATATATACAGATGTATGTATGTCTATATGTATATCAATCGAAACGGTCCTTCATGAATAAATCCAAGATTTTCCGCTATTGTGTTTGACCCTCAAGTATAAAATGAATACGAAATTTGTTGTTATATTCAAGTTGGAATAGTGAAAGACTGAACGATTGTTGTTGTTTATGCTTTATGCTATGGCCAGGCAACTCCACCACCTGAACATAACAAGAGGGAGGTAATGAATCAAAACCATTCGACGTACAACACACAAGGAGGACGTATTCGATCGTCCTATTAAGTACGAAGTTATGTTCAATTCAATTCGAGGCAATGACATCAGTTTATGGTCAAACTATACTCGTATGACAGAACTAACGATCGGTTACATGTGGAAATATTTATTTGTGCAAAGGACATGTGAAGTAGTATTGTGTGTCAGTTTGATATTGCTTTTAATATTTCAATTTTGTGTTTGATTAGAATGAGAAATGTATTGAATTAGTATGCCAATACCGAAAAGGAATGCAATAGACTGGTTGTCCGAGGAACGTATTCGCAGAAAGTGGCTGGTTTATCGCATTGGAGAAAATAGGTGAAAATTTCATTTTATAAATTGAAATGTATCTATGTATGTACATAATACATTTCACTTAACTCATAAGCGACAGGAGGATGAAAGACAATTTGTGTAACACGCGACACTTCTATTTGGCCCGTCCGGTCCTTGTGGCACCCAACGCTAAACAGAGCAAATCTTTTCTGATAGAAACACAGGCCATATAAGGAAAAACTGGATTCCGTGAGCTGTACACTAATAAAGCACAAATCACAATGCCATGGCTTGAAATACATACAGAAATAGGAATAATCTGCCTAAAGCCTTGCAGCAATCTGTCGAATCAATTCTTCAAGTCCAACAGGTCTCCATCCTACCGACTTTCAAGTTCTTTATGTGTTCCTTCATATCTATCTTAAAGGAAGACGTTTGAATTTCATTGCCAGTAAACTTACTTACTTTATCTGACTTCAACAAGAGCAACCACTTTCAGTTTGAGACCAGAACCCAGATTCCAAAGAAGGTACTTTCTTATTCTTCTTCGTCTTCACAGCTTCTACAGAAATCTTTGAAGAAAGCACACAGCCTGCTGGCATGTATGCCTACTAGACAAAACCCTTTAGGGCTCCATCTATGTTTCTTAAATTTTTCTTACTAACGGAAAAAAAAAACTCCTAGCCACATACTGTTTGCCAATCTAATGGCTGCAGTGTCCGATTAGAACTTTATCCAGCACTATGTTCCTAAAACTACGAATCCATACAGCAAATCTGGCTCCAGACGGTCCAATCGCCAACCAAATCGACAATAGTTGCGAGACATGGATCATACATTCTGAATGTGAACAAATTTTGAGCAGCAAACGTCGACTCTAACCATTGTCTCGTTGCAGTCAAGTTCAGAGCTTGACTGTTCAATGAGAAGATTGATCGCGTTGTCGTAACTGGAGTAGCCATAGACTGAATAAGAGACATTCCGCTGGACTGAATATTGCAACATCATGAAAGAAGTAGCCGAATCCATCCTACGGTGACAGAAAATGCAAATCTTAAGTTACAGTACCGAGCCAAAAGAAGAGAGAAGATGAAAATCCTGTGAAGGAAGAACAGGGGAAAGCCAGCTACCCAGCTCATGGAAATCGAAAACTTGCGCAACTGGAACAATTTCCAATCAAAAGATAACCTATTCACCGATGCGCTAAGGAGCACTGAATGATCTGGAATGGGATGGAATGTTGAGAGAGTGATAGGGCAAGAAGAGTGCTTACCTTAAGTCAACAAAAAAATAATCACCCTCCCAGTCGACTCTGATTACCAGTCAAACCAAATGTCCACACTAAGACAGATCCTAGAAAAAACGCACAAATTTCAAGACTCACCACCTTTTCATCGAGTTTAACGTCGCGTATGATAGCATTCATCTTCTAGAGCTCTACAAGACGATATGGATGAATTCGGAATCCCTAGAGGCTTTCACAATTATTCACTAATGAACAGTCAATACAAATGTGTCTTGAAGTGACTGAGGCAAGAGAAAATGAATATAGTTAGCAAACATAGTACCATAGGACAAAATGCTCCTGTTTTCTCCATATAGGAAGTTCATTCAACTCGGAATCAAGATCAAGTCTACGAGATAGTGGATGTTCAACGCAGGTAAACCCTTGAAAACCGAAACTACTTTGATTTGGCAAAACAAAAGGAGTCAAACCTTCTTCCTCACAAAGAGATAGCAGTTCTGATATACGAAGCCGAATGATCGCATACTGGATCATTTGCATTTGCGATGAATTCCAATGTGTACGAGCTGTACCAAGGTGTGGATGTAGTGTAAAAGCCATTACGTGACATTGGCTCGACCATATCAAGCGAATAAACAACAATGCTCCAGTTAAGAAAATCTTCTGTGTCTGGAAAAGACTTAAGAATGGTTCGGGATGCGTTAAATCCAGAAGGGTGTCCAAGAGGTCCGATCTTCCATGGTGAAATAGCAAACTAAACTTTAAGAGAAAATAAGTTACGCACTTTTACAATAAACCGAACAAGGAATTCAAAAGAAAATCTTGGAAACAATTTTGGGAGTCGATCACAGATACTAGAAAGACAGGTTCCGCAAGATGCTAACCATAACGCCAGCATTTTCCACCTACATCAAGAAATCTAACGATCGTGGGTGGAAAGGATCGCCGCTATGTACATATGTACAACCTATATCGTAGATATGACTAAAACGTCGGAGAATCAACAAGTAGGAATGATTTTGTTTGAAGGTAATTTAGACCACAGATGATTTCATGAATATGTTGATAACCAACGAAGCATGAAAACGTTAGTCGAAGCTTACTTTCCCGACAGTCGTACACCAGTGGTTTCCATATCGAATTGGTACTGAGTTAATACTAGTTTGTCGCACCATTAAAAGCTCCAGGCCCTGACGTCATTCCGTCAGCTATGCTTTGGAAGGACCCAACAAAAGTTACGTACATGATTACGGGAATTTTCCAACAGTGTTTAGGGTTAGGCTACATACCAACAGCGTGAGGAGAAGTGATGATCATCTTCATATCTAAAGTAGGTAAATCAAGTCACACCCATGTGAAAGACTATAGACCAATTAGTCTTCATTACACGAATTTGCACTAGCTGCGTTCTTAGACATAGAAGGCGCTTTCAATAACGTAAAGAGGAGGCTATCAAAAGATCCCTAGCATACCATTACCAACTGGATTTGCAACATCTTCATCTCAAGAAATATCAATTCCACTTTCGGTTATAGTTCAGTTAGAAAATCTGTCACTAGAGGATTCCGTCAGGGAGGCGTTGGAATCCCGTTTCTCTCGGTTCTAGTCATTGCTATCATACTTAAGGAACTAACTAACACAGAAGTAGGCGTCACTGCGTATGCGGATGATGTAATAATTTTAGTTCAAGGAAAATGCCTAAAAACATTAAGTGAAATGATGGAACCAGCTCTTAATAGTTTTGGGAAATGGGCTACAGATTTTGGACTTCAAGTCAACTTGGACAAAAAAGATCTAGTACTGTTCAGCAGAAAATACAGGACACCACCCTTTAAAATGCCGAAGCTGGATGGGGTCGTGTTGTCCCTTTATCTTGGCATTGTACTGGATAAGAAACTAGACTGAAAACTTAACACATAGGAAAGAGTCCCCAACGCTCTCTTCATTTGCAAGAGGACAGCGGGGAAAAATGGGGCCTGAAACTAGCAATGATGCACTGGCTATATATTATGACAGTCAGATCCATCCTTACATATGGGGCCCTTGTATGGTGGAAGGCCACGATAGAGAAGAATACCCGGGATACATTGGCCAAAGTACAAAGAACACCCTGCATTGCTATTACCAGTGTTCGGCGCACTACGCCCACGACTGTACTCGAGATGTTTCTGTATCTTTTACAACTTGACCTTCAAATACAACTACGGGCGAGTAATAGTGGTCTTCAGCTCAATAACGCAGCACCCTTCAAGTCCAACAATGAGGGATATAGCTCCATTCTTAAAGAATCAGTTCCTGACATTCCTGATGAATCGGGTGATATCCTTGGTACCCTCGACCCGGAAAGAGAGGATTGGCATAGAAAAGTCGTCTCTCTACAAAATGGGATTACAGTATGTACAGATGGTTCCAAATGAGTGAGGGTACAGGCTCAGGTACTCTAGAGACATAAACCTACAAGTGGCCCTGAGACTTCCGGACACATGTAGTGTGTTCCAAGCAGAGGGTTTAGTTGTGTTCAAAACTACGGAATTACCAGAAATGGTATGATTTGGTTTTAAAATTAAGAAGTCAATCGTCCTTTTTGGATTTTTAAATTTTCTGTTGCGCCTTGACAAGCCGTCTTAGTATAAGTATTTGCGTTTACATTCATCAAATCAAGGGTTATCATACCGATTTGATGATAAATTTGTTGAGTGTGAGCCCCACTATATGCTCGTATATGTATGACCAAGTATCCACACTTTTACCTCATTGAACTAGCTCCGATAATAATCTTTTCTACATGACAGGACTACCTAAAATCGTAACTGCACGTGATATCCTTCCTTAGGTACAACAATCTATATTCCCAGATTTAGTTAACGATAAGACATTCATTTCATTTCTTTTGTATGTGCATGGCACTGGTTTTGCGATATCGTAACAAAGTCATCTTCTTCTTACGAATTCTTCGTATAATGCTCATTGTTCGTGAACAGTCGTAATATATCCCTTTGTAATGCGAACGCGAACTTTTCCAAATACGCTAATCCCCAGGATAAATTGTGGCCATACTCATATATCAAATATTTTTGTGCGACGACCACAAAAGTCGCTTCGCAAATATGTTCGCACTCATGTGTGTATCTATGGATGTGCGTTTAGCACAGACACCACATAGAAGAGTCTTAATTTTAGGGGGAGAGCTCGCCCGTCCTTTGGCGTTTAACTATGCGCGACACATAAAACTGACATTGCAGATAAATTTCCCATTTGGCAGTGAGCACACAAGGAGAATTGGTCGTTCCTTCAGATCGTTTTGTTAAAAAATGGAAGATTTATTTGATAATTTTACATGGTTCTTATTATTTATGGTACAAATGTGCGTAGAAAAGTATGCTCATGCATGGGAATGCGCTGAAATATGTGGCAGAAAGTTTTTAGTTTTTTTTTTATTAGATATGCGACTGTAGACTAGCCTAATGTGCTCGAGAAGTAATGAGAAATAGGTCAAAGAAAAGGTCACAGTTCACTAGAAGGTACTGTCACATGTCACATACTCATAGGGGTGGAGGGTAGAAACCGTGACATCACTGCATTGAACTATCAAGCTTGACAAAGTTCAAACTCTTCAAATTCCAAAATAAATTTCTGATATCTTATCAATTCTCGTGTACTCGACGCGCAACCGAATCCATCTGACCATAGGGTCTGCATTGCTAGTAGAGTAAATAGATTATCTGGTAAAATGTTCAGTCCGGACATGGTTAAATGGGCTGTAGGTTCCTTTAAACCATTTAAAGACCCTGACGGTAATGGTATATTTCCGGCGCTTTTACGGAAGGTAACTGCTCTCATACTGGTGGGTATGATTGCTTTATTTAGAGCCAACTACGATTGGGGTTACATCCCGATGTAATATAATCTTTATCCCCAAACCAGACAATAGGCCAAGTGAGCTGCCTAAATATTACCGGCCTATAGGTCTAACATCATTTGTTCTCAAAACCATGGAAGGACTCATTGACGTTTATATTAGAGACCGGCTAGATTTGATCATACCTCTGCACTCAAGTCAGTTTGTACACAGGAAAGGTAAATCCACAGAAGGGGCTCTGCACTATTTGTTGAAGAAGATAGAAGGAACTTTTCGTTTCAAGGAAATAGCTCTGTGTGCATTCCTTAACATTGAGGACGCATTCCATAACACTGATTACGACTCAATAGCAAGCGCAATTAGTAGAAGAGTTATCGAGGATTCGACTAACAAATAGATAAGGTCGAATTATTACTTCCTCCTCTGGGGTAGTGTCAGTGTCTGTGACTGCAGTTAAGGGATGTCTCCAGGGAGGAGTCATTTCTCCCCTTCTGTGGTCACTAGTCATCGGCAACCTTCTAGTCGATTTACAGAGATCAGGCTACATGGCATTATTATTAGTGGTAAACACAGTAATGTTCCGTTTGCGTTGACGGGCTTTGGAAGAGGACATTCAACGACGAACTATATGAGATGTAAAGCGACACCGACCTTGTCAAAATAATGCGCATCAGTCGACTAATGTTGTTAGGACATGTAGAGCCCATAGACACAAGCACTGCGTCCCGTAGAGTCTTCGAATTAACCCCGGAGGTACAACGCAATAGAGGAAGATAGACTTCGCTTTAGGTGGCGCACACAAGTAGAAGGGGGCCTCAACCGACTTGGAGTGCACAACTGCAGGCAGTTATCTAAAGACCGGGCTAAATGGAAAAGTTTGTTGGTTTAGGCCCAGGTTTATCCCGAACTGTAGCGTCAACTAAGTAAGAAAGTAAACACAAAACGACCATTCCTAGTGTCATGCAAGGTGCTTTACCACACGTGTTAAAATGGTGCAGCTGAGAACGACTATCCATCAATCATTGAAACACCGTTCCAGTGCCTTCTACAAGAAGAACACTGGTTAATCTAGAACCTATCACCATCAAAGGCACCAGTTCAGTTCATTTCAGTAAGGTTAAATATCTCGGCGTCATCCTTGGCGCCATTGAGCGGGTTATGGTGGGCCATGTGGGCCAGTAGATGCCTATACGGCAGAAGTTAGGATCTAAGTTCAAAATTATGTAATACATTGGAGGTATACAATTGCGGTGAGCTCAATATCACATATGCGGTCATCGGTTACTGGCCGGAAGTTCTTGAACGGACAACGGCAACTAAGCTTCAGATAGAATTGCCGGTCTCGGTATTATGGGAGTCATGCGTACCTGCCCTACGGCAGCATTAGAAGCTTTTGTTGCGCTTTCTCCCTACCAATCTTCATTAGGAAGTCGACCGCTAGATGCGCTATTAAACTGCAGATAGAATACAAGTATAAACCAGGCGACTATGTGGGACAGCTGAAAATTCTTGACTCAAATGCCAAAAAGGACATGTTTTGCACTATCGCCAGGGTAGGTTATTTGAGTTAGAAATATTGGACAGTGCAAACAAGTCTAATGGTGTTCCGGAACTGGATCCTAGAGTTCTGATCTGATTCACAGACGGATCGAAGGTGGAAACTGGAGTTGGAGCTGGCGTCTTTAGATCCAACACCAAAGTTTCGATACCTACCGGAATGTGTCCCACAATTTTCCAGGTTGAACTTCATGGGTTTGAGATCCGTGCTAGGATAAACCTTAGTAAGGGTATTAAGGGCGCTTTTCAGATAGCACTTAAAGTGCTGTCGTCCAACTTAATGGACTCTATATCAGATAAATGCTGCTTCGGTACACTATAATCTCTTGCCAGACATAACAGGATGAAACTTGGTTATCAAGGAATTACAGGTGATGAATCTGGAGATGAATTAGCTAGGACTGGCACAGAATATGCGTTCATAAGACCTGAACCCACGGTGGTGTCACGATTGGGAACACAAACTTCATGTGGCCCAATGGGAAAATGTCTCGATACTGAGATAATCCAAGCGATTAATCAGGCTTTGTTCCTACAAGGAACAATCTAGTCAAGGATATCACTAGAAAGCTGGTGAGCTTTCTCACAGGTCACTGTGGCCTGCAATATCGCCTTTGCAAGCTCAATCTGTGTCAAGAAACGGAATGTAGGTTCTGCTCGGAAGATGACGAATCTACTGAGCACACATTCTCTGTGAATGCCCAGCATTATATTGGTTAAGGAGGCATATTTTCCAGAAAGAAATATGTTCGTCAGCTGAGTTGGGAAATTCTGCTGCTAAGGCAGTATGTACTATCCTTCATTAGGGAGGTGGTACGTCTCTTGGTTTAAACATACCCTAATTGATACAATAGACCTTTTTAGGTCGCAATGTCAGCCATATGGGCAAGGATCTACAAAAAATTGGAATAGCAGATATGAATCATATTACAACCAATGAACCGATCATAACCTATAGGTCTCTAGTCTGGCGAACTGCAGCAAAAGTAAATGGCTGTAAGAGTAAAACCACCTTTTCCACTCGGGTTTGAACCTATTCCTCCACAGAAAATGTAGGGTAAACACGTGAAAAACGATTCAAGATGTAATAAAAAAGAAGACCAATGGTTGGTAGTTCTTAAAGCCGACAGCAACACGTCTCATATGCTGTGACCAAAAGTGCATGTTTACACTAGGAACTGTGATTGAAAACATCCTCCCTAATTTATAAACTGAATCTAATGATATTTGTAGCAGTTGCAAAGACAAAGAAAAAATAAGATCCATCAAACATTGACTTACTTCCTTTTCTGTTGTACAAGAAAGTCTGCTTCGAGCTTCAGATATGTAAAAGCACAGCAAAGCTAGGAAAAGAACATTGCTATCTTCTCATTAAGAATGAGAGTATATAGGCTTCCAAATCCATGAAGGCTTGCTTTAACGCTTTGGCTTGTACTGTCAACTGCAGAGGTTGTTACCGACCTTGATTGATCAGCGAGCATTCTCATTCTGTACAGACAGACGGGCTTGACAGGGATGCCAAACCTAGACATACCTCTGGTCTTTGTAAATCCTGGCATAAGAGAGTATCGATTTGGACTACTTCAGTTTTCCCCACGATCTGGCAGAGTGCGAAAATTCGACCGATTGTTGGCTTTCCTTCTTCCTAACGAAGGTTGTTAGATGTTCCAATAATTTGGCAGATGCAAATTTGTACGCGATGTTTGGAAGAATGATAGTTTTGTTATTGACGAAATTGAGATGGTCTCCTTTCTCATGGACTGGACAAACGAGATTCCATTATCAGGCGTGGTAGGTAGGTAGATTATCCTCTGTCGTGGATAACCTAAACCAAGTTGGTTTGTAACTTTGGGATAGCTGCGGCCTCCGTGTACCAACCCAATATTGTTATAATTTTCAGGTATCATTCGGGTTGATGACCCTGTCGTTTGTCCTATCCTGCTTTGAGAGGATGATTGTTTTAACCCTTTAGCTGAAATCGTGTCCATCACACGACTCGCTACTCAAGTGTGCCCATCTCACTATAGTGCGGTGGCCCGTGTGGCTCTCTATCCAAATGTTGGATTGTTTTAAGCATAGGGCACTCTTTGCAGTTGCTTCCTTTAGGTGTAGGTCTAATGGGATCAAGGCTGCCAGTATGATTTCAAAGGCTCCAATCGGCGTGGTTCTGATGGACTAGTAGTTCCTATACATGCTAATCTTTGTAACCTGGTCAAGGCCTTAAGGTACGTGATCTTATCTGATGCAGGCCACCAGATTAGGCATCCATAAGATAGAATGGGTGTGACGATGGCTGTGTACATCCAGTGGATGATGGTGGGGTTGGGTCCCCATCTCCTATCAAAGATTTTGATTCATGTTTAGAAAGCTATGGATGCTCTTTTTATCCTTTCTAACGTATTTTCTTTCCAAGTCAGTTTACGGTCGAATATACATCCCAAGTATCTCGCCTTATCTGAGATTTAGAGATGTGTGCCATTGAGTCTCAGGAGCCCGATCTGTGGGATCTTTCTCTTGTTAGTGAAGAGGAATACCTCTTTCTTCAAGGGGTTAATGTTTAATTAACATCTTTCTGCTCGCTTGTGTAGGGCGGATTGAAGTATTTCGCTAACGGTGGGTATGAACCTAACTATCGCCATTATAACAACTTCATTCGCGTATGCGACATCTTTGACCCCACTTTGTTCTAATTTCTTTAAGATTCCATTCTCGACCACTAGCTATAGTAGAGGGGATAGGAGCCCATCTTTTGGAGAGGCTCTAGAGACCAGTGCATGTTATTGGCAGTCACCCAGTTCTGAGTTGATATGTCTCGTCTTGATCACGCATTCACTCCAGTCTGAGATTACTGGGTCTATGTTTTGATGGTCCAGTGCCAGCGTATATCCAGAAAGGCGGCTAACGTAAATTCTTTGTGGGGGAGTGAACTTTCAATCCTTGTTAGCACCTCATGCTCTTTACTGTTTTCAGCTCTTCTGCTGTTTTGAGAAGCTCGTTCGCTAAGCCGCCATATTCAGCAGCCTTGTCGGAGTTTAGTTTGGAATCTCTATTATTTCCTCAATTTGGTTAGTTGGACGGATGGTTTGGGTATCTTTGTTTAAAATGAATGGTCCCTTTTATCTACAGAAGTAGTTTTTATATATTTACAGCACGCTAAATTGTTCCTGAAGTATAATCCCTCTAAATATCCTCGATCGTATGCTTCTTGTACTGTTTTTCCTTCTTATGGAGATGTTCTTCCTACTTATTTAACTCGTAGACCTCATCAGGAGTCCTTGATCAGCAGCCTCAGTCACTTAGTATGCCTCTTGTTTAGCTGCATGTGTTCTCCGGCATTCTATGTATGTCAATGTCAAACCATAGGTTTGGTGGCATTTGGTAAAAAATCGATTTGGAGTTGTTGGGATCTCTCCGACATCTATGTATGTATATCATTTATATTAGGCTTACCTGGCCTGTTGATATACAATTCAGTAAAATACATAAAATGGCTTTTCCATGGCTTTATTGCCACTGGTTTTTTCTACTTCATGGTGATGGTACTATATACTGGTATGTACCTTACGAAGCACCGTAGAAACTTGATGATAGCCGATGTCTATTTGAACAATTCGGACATAGTAATCCCTTAAGGATTTCAAAATAATAGCTAGTCTGTCCAGATATTACCAACTCCCCTAAAGTGGTTTCCTCAATCGAGAATCACCGTCTTGTCTCTATTAAATTGTGTAGAAACTCTCGCAGAAGCTTTTTTGGGCTCTGTCTGTATCCTTGACACTATTAATATTGCTAGTTCACTTAAAGGTTTAAATTATAGACTGCGTCCCTTCCAAGATAATTCACTTCTATTGCATGTACCTAGCCATCGTTATAATAGATAAATAGACCACACATTATGTCCTCATGACCAAAGACATGTACCATTTATGACAAACGTTCACAAGTATGTATGTAGGTAGGTACATGTGTATGTATTTTTGTTTGTACCATCGAACATACCACAAACGTAATCCAATCATTAGGTATGGCATTTCCTCCAAATCCAATAACTGATATCATCAGCTCTCTGTTTCGGAGAAAACCCAAAACAGTGTCATCCTCCAATTTAAGACAAATTCCTCGAACTTCTCGCTTATCGCCAGATTCATTCTCTATTTACCATTTGACATAATGATTAATTACTTCCATTTCGAAATGCATACTCAGCCTGATTTCCAAATTAAAAATCAATCGCAACTGTCATCCATCCACTGACTCATGCAGTAATCTTTAAGAAAACAAAAAACAAAAAACAAAAACACATTATCAGCAATATATTGGTTTCATCTTCTGATCCTAATGGTCCAGTGACACAGGTTTAACATTTTGCCAATTTAGCAGTCAATTATACAAACGCGCATATAGAGATCAAATTTCCTCGAAACCGATACGACTAATGAAGATCATTTTTCATTCGATAAGAAGCCACTGTCCGCTGCAGTGACTAATTTCAAAATTATAAAGTCCAATCGACCTGTGTAGGAGCAAACGTAAATATAATAAAAACAAAAAAAAAAATTGTGTAAAAAGGGATCAGTGATCCTGGTGATGATAGCGCGGTGGCAGCGGCGGCGATATTGCGCTACGCGACAAAACGTTCATTTGCAGACAATAAACACATGTAGCCCTGTCAAAGAACAGGCGTTCACCCCACTAATTATGTGTACAAACGATGCGGCAACCACAGGAGACTACTCTCAAATTTCTGCACCGCACACACGTACAGAATACGTTGGGAGATACTCGCGAATTGGACCGAAACAACTGAAAAGAACAGAATAAGGTGTGTATACCGGAGAGTACGGTGAGTCAAACATTTCAAAGTAAGACTAAGTTGGAATGGGATCAGGATATGCTTATAACTTTAGTCAGGATAAGTTCATCTCATTTGAGTTCAAGGAACACAATGATTAAGAGGACGAACCGGACGGTTGTCATTGACAAAGTTCGGAGCATTGCTGGAACAGTGAAATACCAGAATTCACAGCCAGTTCTAATATGCTACTTTTACATCGATCTGTGTAAGAATCTGCAAAAATAAGAAAAAGAAAGGGAAGTGTTCATATTCTACGCAGCTTCTGGGGTGCAGTTGTGCCATCTAGGTGCCTTTAACGCAGAATAACAAGCCAACAAGTACTTGTTCAGTTATACCAATTCAACAAGTGAATAGCATTTATCACAGCCAGTTCCAATATGCTACTTTCAGAGCGATTTGTGCAAGAATCTGCAACAATAAGAAGGAGAAAGGGAAATGCTCATATTCGACGCAGCTTCTTGGGTGCAGTGGTGCATCTAGGTGCCTTTAACGCAGAAGAACAAGCCAACAAGTACTTGTTCAGCTATACCAGTTCAACAACTGGCATTTATCACAGCCAGTTCCAATGTGCTACTTTCACAGCGATTTGTGTAAGAATCTGCAACAATAAGAAGAAGGAAAGGAAATGCTCAAATTCTACGCAGCTACTTGGGTGCAGTTGTACCATTCAGGGGCCAAGTCAACCATGAGAAGCCATATTAGGGCTAACCCTCTTCCTTATAGTTGTATCTCCCAGTGTTGAGTGTATGGTTCTCGATCTGAGCATCAGTGCAATCCAGTTGCAGAGTTTGGTGTTTAGCTTTGTCCCGCGTAAGCTGTCCAGGATCGCATTGGTACTCACTTTGTTGAACACTTCTTTAATGTTTAGGAATGCTCCCACAGTAAGTTCCTTGAAGTGGAGAGATCTTTCTATGCTTGACACAACCCTATGGAGAGCTGTCTCTACCGACCCACATGTTGTGATTTTATAGGTATTAGATGTTCCAATATTTTCAGCAGAAAGGACGATAGACTGATTGATCTAAGGTTCTTTGATGTGTTGTGACTTACTTTCCAAGCCTTGGGAGTGAATACGACACGCACCTCTCGCTATACTTTCGGAACATAACCTAGTCTGTGAAAATTTGCTTCAGCCATGGAATAACGATATCTTCTGACTCGAGCTGCATCACATGACAAATGTTCTCCATTCTTGGAGCCTTGTACAGGGTAAATGATTTGATTGTCCATCTAGGTATTATGTTCACTACTTCATCTTCGTTCATTCTCGATGAAGCTTCTGGTGGGTATATCATCTCTGGTGACCAGTGAGCAGTTGTTACGTCTTACATAAGTTTTCAGCAAGCACTTGTTGTATTGTGTTATAGGCCCTAGGTCTTTGAAAGTAGACTGACTGGTCTCATAGGAAGGAATATTTTGGTAGACTTGATCGCTTGATCAGTATTCTGATAATGATCTTCTCCTCATTGTCCTTGTTATGATTGATCGTCACAATTTTGGGCAGCAAAATGTACTAGAGGAACGCATTTTAGAATGTAGTAGGTTATCAGTAACACGAATTATACAGAAGTCATAGGAGTTTATTTGCCTGAAGCAAATCCAATCCTATTATCCTAAAGGTTACCCTACAGCCTTCTACTGAAATACTACCCTAGGACATGAAGTTTCCAAAAAATTATGATCAAAGTAAATGTCACTTTTAGAAAACTTTCACATCACTGTACCCAGACATGGTATATTATGTATCCGATGAAGATCTTAAAGGAGATGCGCTTGGGAAAAAATACTGCCAGACAAAGTATCCAATTAAATATTTTATATTAGCCTGCTCCTTGAGTAAAATGCGTCCAAAAATAACTTCGATATCTCGGCATTCATACCAACTGCGCGTTGAGTTTGGCGATGAACCGACAAATCCATTCAGAGCGAGAAAACCAACCGAAAGATACATTTCAAAGAAATGATATATCAAAAGCATCTGCGAGGACGGGCGGCAAATGGATGAGATATTTCCCACCATCGCTGTATCATACTGTTGGCAAGATAAATGCGAAATAACTTTCGGAACACTTGAAATAATTAATTATGGCATTAAGTGCTAATTTCTCGACATCTCGACTATTAGTCTGGGCGGACAGCTGCTGCGGGGACACGTAGCAATACCGATTGTCGCACATTACTCTGGTGGGCGCGCAATCAGTCCACCAATGCTTTCACCACATTAGCTTCCATTATATTCGTATCTCAAGGGCTAATGCTATATACATTCACACAGTGAGGCCACTTGGAGTCACAAATCATATTTCTCGGATGTGTCAGTTCTGTCGAATTGAATTTGTGGCCCGAGTGACATGCACACACGACCGATGCGTCTGGAACATCAAAGGTGATTCTCGGGTATATGGACGCTTTTACTTGTTTTGTTTGTTCTATGGAAATGGAGATGTTAATGAGCTTCTTCCCACCCTACCCACACATGGTTTTCGGAGAAAATTTCATATTTTCTTCTTTTTTTGGAAATATTCACGACACACATATGGGATGGGATGGGACATGGGAATGGGGAGTGTATGTTTGGTGTTTTGGTGTTTCCGGAGGAGAAGATGTTTTGTTTACTCTGGGTTAATTAATATTAATTCAGTGCGGAATGAGGTTGTCAGAGCTGTTGAATGGTTTAAAAGATTAACTTTTCATGAGTTATTTTCGCTATTTGTTGCTGCTGTTGCTGGGATATGAGATGCACGCCAACTGGTCGGGTGTCACTGCGGCGCAAATGTCTTTATGAAATATGATATGAACGAGATTTATCTTAATGGAAGTCATTGTGTTGTCAGCAACTTCAGACTTGCAATTTGTTCTGTCTGCGCGATTGAAGAATGAACGTTAATTGAAAATCACATACGTCTTGCAATCGCATTGTCAACTGCAAGGATGTGTTTACGAGTATGTACATAAATAAATTTATATCTTTGTCAGGAAATGTATTTATCTTCCAGTGGACAAAAGGATTGCTTACAATTTGCAAAATGACTTTGACATTCAGCTGGACCAGAATCTGACGAAAGTGACAGTGAATTTTAAAAATGATTTACACACACAAGTTGCGTAAGAATTTTGTTATGACTACGTGAGGGTATGGCTGACGTTAAGGACTAATAAATTTCAGAGTGGAATGTATTCAGAATGAAATCTCATTTAGTATCACTACATGAGACTCAGTTGTAAATGACCTTTAAGTTGGGCTTCAAGCTGTTTTCTGTAACCTTCACACGATGACAGCAAGGGAGTTAGGACAATCCTGGAACGTCAATATTAGCCTTCGCATTCATGACAAAAAATTTTCCTTTAAACAAAACATTAAAAAATGGAAAAAGTTAGAAACTGCTGAAATAAATTGAAAATTTTGATAACTGAATCGGAAGCAATTTCAGATTTGAAGACAACTCGCTCAGTTATTAGCAAATGAAGACCACATCAACTACCCTTGTAGGAAATATCAATCCGCAAGTTAAGGAGAATCTAGAAAGTATTATCGACAATACATGTTCTCGTTCTGGATCATCATAATATTACAAGATCCCGACCCATGAAGTTTATCTGGCAGCCCTCCACTCTCTTTGATCGCGGGCACGCTGCTTCCAGTTGTCTAGACCAAGCGCTCTGGCATCCGTGATAGCTTGAACCTTGAAACAAAGGTTCGGCCTTCCTTGTCGTCTTGAACCTGTGGCCTTCGAAGATCCTCTTTGCTGGAGCATTATTGTCCATTCTCTCGATATGGCTTTTTGGACATCTTGGTACAGCTCATAGAGTGGTTATAAAGTTTTTTCCTCCATTCGCCCTCCTCGCATACTGGACCGAATATTCGACGAAGAATTTTTCTCTTAAAAGTGTTCAATATCTTCACTGCTTTCCTGCGTATCGTCCAGTACTCGGTTCTATATAGCAGACGTGGCGGGATCAAAGTTTTGTAGAGCATACATTTCGTCCTCCGAGTTAGGATAGGAGTTTTGAACCCATTTGTTTCACCAAACCCAAGTAGCAGCGGTTTCCTATGGTAAGTTTTCGCCGAATCTCCACTAAGGTGTCATCCGTGGAGTTGATATTTACTCCGAGGTAGGTAAACTCCTTAACCACTTCGAAGTTACTGTTGCCAACAATGACGTTCTGTCCTAGGCGGTGGGCAGATGCTTCTTTGTTTGTTGAAAACATGTACTTGGTTTTGAACTCATTTACTTCAAGGCCAACTCGTTTCGCCAGTTCTTCAATTCCCTTAAAAGCCACTAACACGGGTCGCTGGGAGCGACCGATGATGTCGATGTCGTCTGCGTATCCCAGCAGCTGGACAGATTTGTTATCTGTTCCAGCACGAGATTGAAGAAGTCACATGATAGTGCATCTCCTTGCCAAAATCCGGTATATGTTTGGAATAGTTCGGAGGAACTGTTTTTGAATAGCATCACGCGGCGCAGTTGGATTGCCACATTGCCTTCTAGAGCTCAAGACAATGAATGCTAACATATGCGGCTTGGAGTTGATGAAGGGGTCATGAGTCTGGACTTGAAATTCATTGGTCTTTTCCAGGATCTGCCTTAGTGTAAAAATTTGGACGATCGTCGATCTGCCGGACTGTAAGCCACACTGGTACGTGCCGATTAGTGTACTCCAGAAAAGCTTCAGACGTTCACACAGTACAATGGATAGAACCTACATACATATATGCGATATGAAGCAGGGATATGCCTCGATAGTTCTTATAAGACATAGGATCGAATTTTTGGAAGATGTGGCATATAGAGCTGATAGTCCAGTCATAGGGCATGGCTCCATCCACCCATATTTGATTGATGATTTGGAGCATGCACCCTACCGAAGCATCACCACCATGTTTGAAAAGCACCGCTGATAAATCATCAGAGCCAGTGGCCTTGATGTTCTTCAGCTTTTTGATAGGCTGAGCCAATCTCTTCAAAACTGGGAAGGGGATGGCTTCTTCATTGACATTGGCTTCTTGCGGTATCACTCTCTCTACATGATGCCCCTTAAGTAGCTGGAGGAAATGCTACTGAAACACATCTACTAATTCTTGTACTCCGTTTCCTTCACTGTTCCGAAGAGCTTGGGTTTCGAGCTAGCTAGCTGCCAGTTGCTTGGCTTCTTGACTCTTCGATATCCTTGAGCTGGGAGACGGCGTAGACCCTTTCCGTTACACGCATGATCCTCTTCCTCCCCTCTTCTGGCTCGATACTGGTCTTTGGCTGGCCTTTTGTGATGCAGCGCTTGTATATCCGCATTTTCCGTCACTTTTTTCCGGCGTACGCATTCATCATCATACCAAAGACACTTTCTGGATGGTGACTGGAGACCATGGTGGTCTCTGCAACCTCTTTGATTATGTCGAGGTACTGGTTCCACAGATTATTGGCGGTTGTGGATGGTGAATGGTGAATGCACAGCGGAGAGTATTTCGCTCAGGCACTCTCTGAAGACTCTAGGTACTCCAATCATCCTAAGGCTTCCAACTTTGAATTTCTTTTTCTGGGCGGTTTGCAGCTTCTTCTCATTGGATCGTCAAGCTCTGAATTAGGCTAAACAAGAATATTGTCAGAGTCGACGTTTGCCCCTCTGAAAGTTTGTGAATTCAGAATATTGGATACATGCCTCCCATCTATTGGAACGTAATCGATTTGGTTGGCGAATCGACCATCTGCAGAGCGCCAGGTTGCTGTGTGAATTCATAGTTTTGAAACCCAGTGCTACTTATCACTGTATTACGATCTGCTACAAAATCGATTAGCCGGAAGCCGCTGTTCGTTGTCGTGTTGTGGACGCTGTGCTGTCCGACTAATCCACCGATGAAGTTTTCGTTACCGATTTTGACATTGAAGTCCAAGTAGATTTTGATATCATACTAAGGACAAGCTCCATCAAGGAGGTCATTAAACTTCTCCTTGATAGAGCTTCTTCAGCTTCGTCGATAGGGTAGTAGACACATATTATGCTGATGTTTCGGAATGTTGCCTTTATGCGGATCACAGCCAGGTGATCGCTGATCACCAATTTCCCACAACGAATCCTCCCATGTGCAGTCTTTTGTGTCAATAATAATAAATGTCACAATTGATCACATCCATCGTATCTTCTGGATCACAGAAGTGTACAGTGGACGTTCGTTCCAGGTGCATACTCTCAAATCATAGTTTGTGAACGTTCCAGGTTTTGATATTAAATCCGGGGGTCCCTGGTTATCCGAGTCTTATAAGTTTAGCAAGTTGGGTCCGATGACTAGCACTAGGAGGTAGAATAAACACAATTTATGCGCAGTAACAATTACAACACCGGACATCACCAGGTTCACGCCTGTAAGTGTCTACCCTATTCCTACAGCATCCTGGTAATACAACACTAATATATTAGATCTCAGCTGCATCATTGATTTCGAAAAGCATTCGACAGTATAAACCGAGGGTTTATATGGGAAGCTTTACCCAGGAGAGGCATTCCAAACAAACGGTGTTCGGCAAGGTTGCGTATTATAACCTCTATTCTCTTCGGTGGTAGTTAGTAATGTTTTATAGAAAGCTCTATCGACAAGAAATAATGGAATTCAATGGAGTTTTACTACCTATCTCAAACATCTCGGCTATGCTAACGATATGTGCCTACTATTGCACAAAATCATGAACTTCCACCGAAAGACCACTGGTTTGATGGCAGAAGCCAATGTGGTGGATTGAGGATTAACTACTCAAAAACTTAAGTCTTCCCTCAAACTCGTCGACAACAGATCGAAAGAGTAATAACTTGCATTACTTTGGAAGTGTCGTCTCTATTGACGGTGGTATTGAATTTGACGTTATCGTCCTAGAAATATGGACAAGCAGCTGCAGCAGTGGAATCTGTGCTAATACATGCATATAGCTGGAGTACCTAAAAAGAGACGGTCAATGTTACAAGTAAGTTGCAAAGTCTTGTCAATCGTTATCTAAGAATACTACTACGAGTATTTCACATCGTATCTCAAACGAACAGATTTTTAAGAAACGGGCCAAGAACGTATAAATGCAATTATACAAAAGCGATAGGAGCAATGGATTGGTCATACTCAAGTAAAGTTTTCGCGTGACGTGGCGCAGAACAGTTGAAAAAGAATCCTGCCAAGTAATAGTCAATAACGAAATCAGTACGAAAACCCCTAATGCGAATTAGTCAGCTACTTTACTGTCTTACACTTTATGAGCTCATAGTCGATGTCTCCTAATTGTTAAGGTGTTCGCTAATCAAATCTGAATCCTAGCACTGCCTACGACAAACTGTAATAATTTTCAAAGTTTGTTATTTCTAATATCTATCGACTTCCACACAACACCAAAAACGCTCGTGTGAACATCCGACAAACATCCGAGGGTATAAATGTCATAAAAACTTATCACTCTAAGTGTATTGTATCTCAAATTATGTTTTCATCATTATGAACATGACTGGATTTGAAGTGCAATATCAGAATGCCAACCCACACCTTTGAAACATTCCATCAACCATCCGCATTCGTGCAGATGTCTCATTAAACTCCACATGTATCTATTCGCGATAAAACATAACAAATCGCCCATTAAACATCATTCCGCACTCTACAAGACGTCGCGTCTCGTCGTTGTAAAACTCTAATCAAATTGTCACTTAATATCTCAACATGGTACACGCTTAATAGTTAAATAATTGTCTCCCTCGCTCGACCATGCGATCCGCGATAAGTTCGAAAACAAGAACCCATTATGCCGTCCATAAAATTCCAAAAACCTGGTGTCAGAGATCATTTAGCCGAAGATATGGAACACAGATAACCAACGAAGCGTTAAGTAGATTTTTCTTCAAGGCGCCTGCCTCCTCTTGGAAATGTCAAAGTGACTTTGATGCCTAGGTGTTCATCCCATAAATTCTATCAAACATCTCCCGCTTTTATCTGTTTTATCATATTTTCCTTAATTGCCTTTCTTCACTTTGCTCTGTTATCCTCTGCGAGTATAAGAGTGTGTGTGTCGTTGTTGTTGGAAAAATCGAGAGCATAGACCAAACAAACATGGGTACTGTGTTGATAGGACGCATTAAAGCCTTTTAATCGTTTGTTCCAGCGGATTTCAAAGCAACATACATACGAGTACGAGTATAGCCTCAGGCATGCATCCTGTGTCAAAAAAGATGGAGGTCTTTGGGTTTGCCGAGTTTTCTTTTCATTTCTTTGTTGAACAAAGCCAGCAACATGCTAATCTCTTGTGACAACATAAATAACGTCAGCCCTTTGATCCCGAAAGGAGAGAGAAGAAAAAAAAATGCTCCGCACTACGACGCATAAGGCAAGGATAACATTAGATGAATCTGTACCAGGGAGAGGAGGGTCCTGTTTTTTTTAGTTTTCAACTATTTTCTCTACTGTGATGAATTTTTGGGTTCTTTTTGAAAATCAGTTCAGATTTGCAAATTATACGAAAAACCTAATCAAGGACAGTGTTGTCGAGGGGTTGCTCGCGATTGCAATATGGGAACGGGGACAAGGGTGCACGCACAATCGTGGCAGTTGTTGAACTAATCCCTGGGTGTCGGTGCACAAATGTCAAAAAATGTATCATTACCCCGATAGTGGTGGTGGCCGGAGTTAGAGGATTGTGTACATTTTCTCTTGATTACAATTACAATCAGCCCCTATGGAGGAAATGCGCGTTCCTTTTTATAAATACCGAATATCCTGCGCGTGATTCATTTCGTATTGTACGACAGCCGCTTACACCAAGGATAATATGTTTGCACAGGATGTTCTATTATTCGTTTGCGTGTAAATTAGGCGCAGAAGCAAACCGCTCTAGGGGTTGTAATGGTCGTTGTTGCATCGCTCTTTGGTCCTTACGACTTACGACGATATGTACATACCATCCCCTTTTTTGTTCATATTTTATAATTAGATACAGTTTCCAACTATACTAAGGGAATTGAATTGAATTCGACGACGGACCTTTTCCAAATGTGTTTTCAAAACATAGCAATTCTTCGAGCTGTGAAGCTCTTGACACTCCATTAAGTCTGAATTTTAAGTGGCGCAATCATTGACCCTTTTTTTGTCATTTTTTTTCATTGAATGAGGTGCTGTTGTAAGGAAAGGCGATATAATCCTGGCTGATGCGAGAGTACGTGTGTTCTTTAAAGAGATTCAGAATTGTTTTTTCCTATTTTTATTGTATCATCACACGCAGAGCCCTTTATATGCATGCATGTAGTACATGTGTATAATAAAGAACATTTTTGATTAATGATTGGATGATGATCCGTGAGTGAGCATTCAAGAGTTGCGTATCCATAATGATTACGCGTCATGTTTCATCTGTGCTCAGAGTATATTATGCCCTTTGTCTTAAGATTGTTTTTGTTTTATTGTTATCATGTATAATAATTTTTTGTATCTTGTTATGAAGGTCGGCCTGATACTATAATTGATTTCATGGGTATTAAGAGCTGTATTGTATTTCAAGGAGCATACGTAACGTACCAACGGCTTATTGGAATGAAGTGAGGATAATTTGTTATGTTTCGACGGTACTTAGGTTAATGTTGGAGTAGCATAAATTTTTTTTAAAAATAGGCTGTTAATTGCAGCAACATCTGGTAATGGGTTGTGTTATGCAGTCTTGGTAATAAGTGCGAACTGTTCAAAGCAGTCTAAGCTCGATCATTGTAAAGATCATACCCGATTAGCAGTTGCTGTTGTACCAAGAGTCCACCTTTGCAGACCCTAAAACTTCGAAGCACATGTGATATTCGTGAGCATATTGAAATTAACCTTAAGACCGCGAAATCTTTTAAAAGGATTTAAAGTGCAATATCAGAATGCCAACCCACGCCTTCAGTTAAAGTTTGTTTACCAATAATATCGTAAAATACTTAAAAACATTCCATCAACCGAAGACATTCAATGCAGATGTCTAATTAAACTTCACATGTATCTATTTGCAATAAAACATAACAAATTGTCCATTAAACTTCATTCGGCACTCTACACGATGAACTCTAATAATAAGCACAATATTCTGACCAATTGGATTGTGGAAATATTGGAGAGAAGACTGAACACGGAGGAACGAAGTTAGAAGTACATGCCTACAGAGGTATCCCTCTACATCTCAGATTCTTTTTACTTGCATTTTTCATCGGATCAGGAAACACTCTCCTGGAGCAATCAGGAAGCAAAATCCAGTATTATCCATTTTACTGGATTTTCTTCGACTTTCGGAGAAAGCCGAGAATGCATTTCAGTGATGAGAAGCTTACAGTATCAGCACTCACCACATCATCATCGAAGATCTGCCACTTGATCCGAGCCAAGGCAGGACGATAACAAAGGAAATGTGCCGAAGTATCGTCGCCCTCTCCACAAGCGTCGCAGACAGTGGTGCCTCTTAAGCCTAGCACATTAAGATGCTTAGAAAAATGATAGTGTCCCGTAAGAACGCCAAAAAGTTGTCTACAGTCTTATCTGTTGAGAGACACCATGAATGTCGCTGATTTCTTACAGACGTTCGGGAGTATATGTTTAAACTACCTGCATCCTGGAGAGCCGTGCCACACACATTTATATTCGTAGGAAACCCAATCGTCAATGTAGGCCCTGACCGAGGACACGGGAAGACCCAACGCAAGTTGAGCTCCGGAGAAATCATCAACTGAGCCTTGCTTAGCAATCTTGTCGGAAATTTCATTATCCTCAATCCCAGTCTGACCTGGAACCCAGACAAGAATCAAAGACTTCAACCTTGGAACCGAATTCAAAGAGGTCTTGCATTCTCGAAACTATTTTGGAACGGATTACAGGGTTCAGCAAGGCCTGACTCACAGTAGTCGATAGGTCTTAGTCCGTGGCGTCAAATTCATCACATACGCAGATGATGTGATACTTATGGCTACCTCCCAAACCTTACTGACCAATTGCAAAGTGCACTGAAGACCTGACCCAAGAAATGTGGACCAGTGGCGGTCAACCCCCATAAAACCGAGCTGATAAAGGAAAACACCAGAGTCTTTACTGAGTCGTCCTAGCATAGGTCATAGCATAGACAGTAGCCGCCCATGAGACTGCGTTGAAGATATCACCGTGCTCGTTGACAGTCAGGCATCAATAAAAGCGATTTCTGCTATTGAATTGTCAACTAATGCTACTCTATATAAGACTTCGATCATTCCAGTCCTGCTTTATGGCGCTGAAGCTTGGACTCTATCTAAAGCGGATGAAGATATCCTCGGTCACCTCGAGAGAAAAAATTCATCGTAAAATTTTCGGTCTCGTTTGCGTTGACGAGCTTTGGAGGAGGAGATTCAACGACGAACTGTACGAGCTGTACAGAAACATCGACCAAAAAACTGCGCATCAGTCATTTAAGATGGCTAGGACAATTAGAACGGATGGACACAAACGCTCCGTAGAGTCGTCGAAACCAACCCAGAGGGACAACGCAGTAGACGAAAACCTCACCTTAGCTGGCGCGCACAAGTTGAACGGGATCTCAACAATCTGGGAGTGCGGAACTGGAGGCAGTTAGCTAAGGACCGGGGTAACTGGAGAGGCTGTAGCGCACCCTAAATGAAAAAAAAGAACAAAAAATGCTATTGAATCCAAACTTTTGAAGTGCTATCGAGAAAAGCTAAATGTTATTGGAACACAGCACAAGGTTACATTTTGCTGGGTGCTTGGACATGAAGACATATCAGGTAATGAGAAAGCCAACGAATTGACGAGAAGACGTTTGAAATCTCGATCAGAATAAAGCGACTCCTCGATGCAGATCCCAACTTTCACACTGAACCTCGAAACAGGGATTAAGACCCTAAGGGAGGCAAACAATAGATGTTCCTTTCTAGAATCTTGTGTGACTGCAAAAAGAAGTCAAAGGTATAGAAAATCTCAGTCTATCCTGACAGGAGTTAAGTTGTCTTCATGACGTCCGTAACAGGCGCGGAGCCGACATCGGAATGGAGTGCGACCACCATCTTATACGCCTTAGTACTGCATCCATGACTAGCAACCTTGCCGCCAACATGCTAAGTATATCCATGTACAATACCGACAGACTTCGGGATCCTACAATGCGCCAACAATTCAGGGACCATCTCAACTTAGAAGCGGTAACAATCTACAGATTTAAGCAAACAACTGTGGATGAATACTGGAGATCTGTGAAAATTGTTTTCACAACCGGAGCGCAAAAGTTTATCGGTAAAAGGCAGAGAAACCACAGCACATGGTTATCAACTGACTCCTGGAAGTGAATCGAAGATTGTTCAGATTGCATCAGCCCCAGCAGCAGAGAAATCTGAACTTGAAGCCCAGTACCGTGTAAAGAGAAAGGAAGCTACTGCTTGGCTACTACAACTTGGAAATAGTTGGGGAAAGCTCAAGCACGTTGCAGAAAAGCGAACAAGCTGGTGCGCAAGCGTTGTTGTCGCCCTATGCCCCCCGAGAGTTCAGAGGGGCATTATATTCAGCGGTATCACATGAAAATCTAAGACTTATGAAAAATGACCTACATATGTCGAGCATGAGGCGACGAGGATGTCAACGAGCGCAGAACCCACTTATTCTGCCGCTGTCCAGTTCTCACCCACCTTAGAATTGTGGGGGGACACAGCTTAGGGCGTCTCGCAGTTTTGCCTGGCTTGGTGAGCGGATTCCAATGGAGTTATATTTGCGACATAGGGTATGTCCAATGAACTACCACTTTCTCTTTAGTAAAGTAATGTTCATAGGTTCCTGGCCCTTTCCCTGGTAAAATTCTTCATTGGAGATAGGTGGGTACGTTGGGGAGTGAAACTCGTTCGGATTGCAACGGTTCCATTGTGTTGCCATGCATGTATGTGGGATACTTAAAAAGAAATGAACAGACAATTATTCCAACTGTTAGTCTAGGATGGGAACGGCTCTCCTGAACCAACCCGTTTTCAGGATGCCACATGGTTGTAGATGGCGTGTTCGCTAAGGTTATTGAAAGATACTTTTCCAAGGGTTGTGTATCTAGTTCTATTGAGGTTCTCGCAGCGTAAATGCGTTATGTCTTCCTCTACCTCAGTGTTGCCACAGTATCTGCATAGGTCGGTGGTGCCAGCAGAGCGTTATGCTGTACCTCGAACTCTGGGATTTAAGTTCCTCTTTGTAACCCTTAACCAGTTTTGAATTGGTTATGATGGAAATGATGACTTTGATGGCTGCTTGACTGTCTATGTAGATGTCTATAGGATTGTTGCTATACAGAGTAGATACATAGGTCCCGGCAGGGCTCGCTTATTCCATATATTTCCAATGACACCTATGAGAATATTCCTGAGCCAGTACCTTCGTCCATTTTTGACCCATCCGTGAAGATGAATATGGTAAGAGGGGTTAATGACCTCACCATTTGTCTAGCTCTCTCTAGAGGGATATTTAGAATCGCGATTGAGGCTGCAGTCCGTGTGGGGGTTAAGATAGTCAGAAGACGCATTGAGGTCAGACCACTTGGTGATGGTGGTGTGTCCGATTTGGTTGGTTTTCCACATCCAGGTTTGTCGAAGGCGTAGGTCGCTTTTTGTCGGTACTTCTTTGGTGAAGAGGTCCAGTGAGCAAAGTCCTCACATGGCTTTAAGCGGCAGCGGTAGGTATTGTCCTAATTGATCTGGTGGTATCTTTACACCCTAGACGTTGGATCCTTGTGGGGGTGTTTAGGTATATGGCTTTTGCGGCAGCAAGCCATCAGACCAGACAGCCGTATGTAAGAATAGGTCTAACGATGGCAGTGTACATCTAGTGGATGGTGGCTGGTTTTGGGCCCCATTTTTTGTCATATATTACGCTGCATGCTTAAAAAACTATCGTTCACGTATATTGTCTTTTCAATTCAATGTTCGATGCACCCTAGGTATCTAGGGTTATTTGATATTTGGAGTTGTGCTCCATTTAGTGTAAGTGGCTTGCCTCTTATTTGTGGCTCGGTTTTTCGTTCATTAATACCAAGTCCGCTGCGTTTGACCCAGTTATTCAGGGCGTTCAACGCTGTTTGTAATTAGTAGGTCACCCAGTGACGCGATAGGTTTTCTGTTTTATTGACTTCACTCCATCCATACTTTAATAAGGAATTCACAATGGACCTTTAGGTCTCTGAGTGGACGTAGTGAGTTCTTCTGTCACGCACCCTTTTCTAACCTAACCTAACCTAATCTAGTAGGTCAACGATTGCCGGCAGGAACTTTCCAGTCACAAATATCACGACATCATCGGCATAAGTGACGGCCCTAACCCGGTTTTGGTCTAATCTTATAAGGATTTCGTTGATCACTAGGTTCCAGAGTAGTGGGATTACGATTCCTCCTTTGGGCGTTCCACGTGAGGTCACAGTATGCGCTTGGGTACTGCCCTGTTCAGATTTAATGTTTCGTGTAATGTATCCAATGTGGTCTAGTGCTGTTCTAAATCATTTCAAGTTTACATTGTGGAGGGCCCTTTCAATGTCAAGGAATGCTGTTAATGTAATCTCGTTTTGGTAAATGGAACTTGGAAAATCAAAACAATCTGACACTATCATTGAATGGGCTCTAGTGGTATTCGAGATTTAAGTTTGAATTCAGGGTGATGTACTACCCACTGATGGTTCTGTACTTGGACGGATTTGTCTGCACTAATGTCTATTGAAGCGTAATTATTTTATAATTAATAATTACACATAGCGACCACTAATTTATTGCGAATTTATCATTAATCAATTATTACGGTTTAGAATTACGTATCTATATTGAATCACGCAGGAATCGCCGCTGTAAAAACTATTAATTATTGAAAAATAAAAATATGATGATTTAAATATTTCTACTAATCTGTAATTAACTTTTTTTTTAAATACCCTTCAATCAATATTCCACTCACAGAAAATGCACCACAAATTCCTATTTAAACGTAGGTACACACTTAATCCTTTCATAGGTTTATTGCAAATGCATGCTCATGTGTGCACATGTATGAAAGTGGACATTTTTTTTACTTGTGTAAGGCAAACAAAAATGTATTTAAGGACCTTTGTTTTTTTGTAATGCGAATATTGAAAAACTATTTTTTGCTGTGATTAATGAGTCGCCCCTACCCTACCCTATGCAACACCATTGAAACCAATTAAGCGGAATTTGACTAAAATAAATTGATTTCACTGAAAACTCATGATTGTGCGAATACCCGTACAGAGTGTCCTGATTCTCTCTCTCTGAATGGGGAAGCCGACCAAAATCTGTCCACCACATGCAATGATTATTGCACAATTCAAACACTTTTGTGGTTGGACAAAATCTGTGGCAGGATTTTTCCCATGAGGGTATCTCAACCCTCCGCACGCATCGCATACTGGACTCTTAGCAATCATAGTGGCCACAATGTATCTCTCAATCGTGTTGTGTAGTAGGTAGGCAATTTAAAATCATATTCTCACAGCTAACGGGAAGAACACAGAGGAATGGAATCGCACTAATTGAGGTTCACTTGATTCCCATTTTGTGCGTAAGAGTGCGTATGACTGGGCATCTAAATTGGAATCCTTGTCGAGCACCACGACATACAGTGACCATTCAGAGACAGATTATTATTGTTATCCCTTTTGGTGATGGGAGAGATTGCTTGTCCTTGGGACAATGATGACGATGATGATGTTCAGAGAAGGTAGTTAGGTTTGGTTGCGACGGATATGGAAGTGGGTATAATAAATCTTTTTTTCGGGGCAACAACGGTTCATTGCGGACTCCTCTCAGATGTGTCACTCTTGAGGGTTATTGATGTTTTACATCTGCTTTTGCTGTGAGGGTCAGTTGCTAAATCGAAATCCCTTTTTCGTGCACTGGATCCACATATCAAAATCTCTCCTGATTTCCTCGATTATCCATTTTGATTCCAAAATAATTGATGTTTTCCAAAACGTATATGGCTCGTGCTTCCCAGAGAAAGAGAGAAAGAGAGTGAGTTTTAAAAGCAAAAGCGAACGTTTTACGTTTTTACGTTTCCTTCTAAAGCTGATTAATTTTCCCTTTGTGTCTTCAATCAAACTCTCGATTTTGTGTGGGGAAAAGGACATGTTGTGGACGGTTAATCATTGGCATTAAAAAGGATGTCGGTTGGTCATGTGATCAGATCGTATTTCAAATGAGAAAGCCATTGGTATCTGATGCTTGGAGTGAGGATTGATGCTACTAACAGAAAGGATCTCATTATGTGCGGAGAGGTGGACTTATGCTTTTGCAATTAAATTTTTAACAATTTTGTATACATACATATGTAACTCCATGTTATAACCTTGTGGCAACCGATGTTCTATATCGGTATGTTCAATTAATGTATGAGTTTTGACAGGATATCGGAATTTTAGTATTATTTTCTGTAGGTCCTGTTTTACACGAACATATTCTATTACTTGCAGGATAGTCAAAGCGCTTGCTTTCCTTATTGTTGTATCTATAGATTCATGACCCAGTTTGATATGTTGTTGAAGCATATGCATACATTCCGAATACTTCACCTATTATCGACAAAATAGCCCACGTCTGGTGAAGTTTTGTTTTGTGGGATTACCCTCAACTGGTTTTGAACCCTTCCATTAAGATTTGACTACACTACACTATTGGCTCAGACAATAACAGAATTTCTGAACATACCTATAAAGATAGGTCAGTGTTCACCTAGAAACCTATCTGTTGGATCCTTTTCGCCATTCAATACCATGAGTACCTTCCAACTAAAATATGAAGCTCCTTGAAGAAGTGATTGACAAGACTCATTGTTCTCTTGTTGACGAGGTTGACGAAGGACAATTGCACCAGTAAATGATGAATACATTTAATTTCTTCCTCGTCTCAGTAGCCAACTTCTGCAATAGTCATTGTGAAGTTTCCTGAGAAGTTCTACATGAGCACCGTGCCTGAGATTGTTGGCGGATATACTCCATGTGTCATTACAACAAAGCTTAAACAGAGAAAGAGAAAGAGTTTTCATCCTGTCATAGAGCAGCCATAAACTTCTAGTTCTTGGCAATAGACTTGTCTAAGGGCTAAGAGGAACAGGTCTCTATCACCTATAATTTTTATAGACTTCAAGAAGGCCTTCGGCAACTTGAAGTGAGATACTATGTTATTTGTTTGGCCTTGCGGAGAAAAAGCATCACAGAAAACCTCATAGCTATTATCAAGGCTACCTAAGAGGGTAGTAACTGTCATGCCCTACACAATGGGAAGGTGTCGTAGGACTTTACAGTTGAAGTGTATCACGGGTGGATACTGTCATCGGTATTGTTCTTGGTGGTCATCACCGATCTACTCCATGCAGCATTTAAGCAAGTTAATAATGGAATTTGATGGACTGTGACATATTACTTTAAACATCTCGAATACGCTGATGATGTTTGGCTACTTTCTCATCAAATAATGGACCCTCAGCTTAAAATAAACAAAAGGTGTGTTCGGAATGCTATCCAAATTTAGAGACGCGCTGTTCTCAGTACGAGAACCAGTCTGTGGCTGTTCCGCTACAAAGTAGAAACAGTACTGCTACATATATACATATGTAGGTCCAGTACTCGGAAGGTGGATACCATTAACACACGCAAGCTGCAAACTACGCCACAGAGAATGTCATCAGCCTAATGACACCAAATGGAACACAATCGGCCGTTCAAATTATTGACGAAAAAACAGTAACGTGGGTCATTGGCACCTTCTTCTCCTATTCTGCAAAGCTCCAAGGCATACATGATAGAATGCATCCATTCCGTGGCTCATACGGATTTCTAAGCTGCACCTACCTACCCCAATCATGGAGATAAGACAACGTCATTTGTATCATCAAGGCGGGAAAGCCCAGTCACACCACAGAAAAAGGATCTTAGACCGATCAGTGTAACATCTTTCCTACTCAAAACCCTAGAAAGAATATTAGACATCTACATTCGCTCGAAATCACCTGCCCAACGTGCCTATATGAAGGGACGATCAGTAGAGACAGCGCTACACGAGGTGGTTGGTTGGGTTGGGTGATTGTCCCCGATTAGCAGGGTCGCACTTAGACCAATTATGATACCACTGTGGTAAAAAAAAAACCGGAACCGCACCGGAGACTTCCCAGATGGGACAGGAAGCAGGGCAACTATTTTCGGTGTGGACCCATTAAAATATGTGTGGTTTATTGTTTAGTCATTAAAGCTGTTTGACCCGATGACAAAGCTCCTAATCTTGCCTAAGTCTAGTCTGGCTGGATCTACTGTTTGGCTGCGGTATCTAATTGGAGTTTTATCGATTTTACAGGTGCTGACGGTGCCTCCTTATTGTCAGGGAGGTCACGGTCTGAACCCTTCTTAGCTAGCTCGCCCGCTCTGCAATTGCCTGGAATATCCGTATGGTCTGGAACGCAGCACAGGGATAAGTTGCACCTGACAGCGATCTCGTTAAGAGCGGCATTGCTTTATCAACTTGGATCCAATTGGGAGTATTGGCGATTTCAAGGCTTTTATCGCAACTTGACTATCTATGTACAAAACAATAGCGCTGCACTCTATCAAGTTAATCGAAAGCCAGGTCGTGGCTTCACAGACTGCTGAGACTTTTGCTTGAAAAACACTGTAGTGGTCCGGCAGTCGACTGACGATGCGAATGTCCAATACACTGCAATATACTCCCTCATTTGTGCCAGACAGTGTCTTGGTTAGAATGGCCTAAAAAGATTGCCAGTGAGGATAAAGCTGGGACAAGCAGTCAAAGTATCCACGTCAAAGTATCAGCGAACGTTGTAGGAATTCCAAAGAGCCAAGGTACATAACAACAGCACCTCCTCCAGACCTTCCAACATTATATCAAAGATACTTTCAGCTAAACTGGTCTTAGTTTTTCTGGAGATCATACAGGTGCTCATCGCATTAACGCCACGTGAAGCTGATCGCCTGCGAAGATTAAAGGTTATACAACCTCTACAAACTGGCTTTAGGCAAATTAGGGGAGGTATGGCCAGGTGCTAAGCTTGAGGTTGGTGAGGATATCTCAAGTAAACTAAGATTTCGCACCTGGATCCCAGCCGATACGATGATTCTCTAGCGTTATTCCCTGAGTAGATTCCGTCTCTAGTCGATGAAGACAAATTGTCGGAAATGCTTTAGGTAGGATAACGAACTGTTGGAATCGTACTCAAACTCGGAAGCTCTTAATTCCACTGTAGTGGAGATTTCCCTACCTAATTGTAGCCCCAATACTGCAGTTGTCCAGGGAATGAAGAAGGAATTTTAGAATATGAGTCGATTTACGTTTCAAAAACCAAAGATGAAATTGGTGGAAGTGTTTTCTTCGACAGTCTTAATCTGAAGGCCTTCTTCCAAATCATTGTACCGTGTTCCAGGCGGAAATGAAAGCAATCAAAGAAGTCTATCCTCGGCTTAAGGAAAACGTGATACCTGCATCTTTTCGAACAGCCAAGCAGCTATCAAATCCTTGCAATCGATTTCTATTAATTCTCTAGTAGCTCTTGACTTCCGATCATCTCTCACGGAGATGGCTGAGCAGCTCAATGTTCACATTTGTGGGATGCCGGGGAATAGTGATATTCCATGGAACTGTAAAGCAGATAAATTCACACGGTTAGGAACCACTTTACCCATTTTGCCGGACAAATGCACTTTAGGTATACCAATAGCTATTTGAAAAATAAAATTCAAGCTGGAAGTGGACCAACATGTCTAGCCACAAGACCAAAGCTGGATTTAAAATGCTCTAAGAATTAGATTTCTCTCAACAGGTTGTATATCGGCGATACAAAGGTGTTATCACTGGACGCAGTCTAATAAAAATATGCTACAAGGCTAGGACTTTTACGAACGACTTATGTAGAAGCTGCATGGATGAAGAAGCGGATGCAACCATTTCTCACCTTCTTTGTTTCGACCCAGCTCTCTCCCACAGCAGGAAGCTTCACTTAGAAGCCTTCTATTACAATGGTTTAGGTGATCTGATAAACATTGATATAAAGAGCCTCTTACCCTTCATCAGAAGTTCAAAATGGTTTAACGAGTAGAGAGAAACTTTCTCCCAGGATCCATTAGGTATCACAATGGATTTATTGCTAGTTTAAGTGTGTTGGCGTTTCTAACCTGGCAGCCACTTTAACCAAACCAAACCAAACCAAGTATCAGGACACATAGGAGTACAATGAAATGAATCGGCTTATGCATCAGCTAGGAAAGGGTTGAAAACTTAGTTTTTTCGATCGAAAACATTCTTCGCTCTAAAATCTTACGAAATACTAGAAAGTTCAGGAAAATGTAGTAAGTGGGTCAAGCTTTAGGATTATATCCCTTAACTGGGAATGGGTCATTCTAAAAGACAGCGAAAAAATTAAGGAGGAACGGAATAAGAAACTTTCATTTGGAAACGGAAAGACCAGCGGAGAGAATTTTTATCGTCACAGGCAGGTTTAGATTTGTTTTAATCACTACAGATACTTCGGGTGGTCAACACAACTGACTAAAAGGAAGTGGCCTAGGCCAAGTATTTCATCGACTAGAGCCCCAGTTCTGGGTGAGAATAGATCTACTCAGACCCATATTGTGCATAGGGGCTGGTATATTTTTTTTTAAGTGTTGGATCTTGTATCACAGCTGACATAACTATGATATACAAACTTAAAAATGTGGCTGTGAAAAGATTTAACATGATTTTTGGGGTGTGAAACCTATTTGTAAACGAATTGTTCATTCCTTTTCTTTTCTTAAAGTAGATGTTAAGAAAACCATTTTGGATGTATGTATAGTTAACTCGTAAATCATCATCATCAATCATGATGAACTTGGAATAACCCTCATAATTAATATCGCGAATGTCTATATTGAATTGCAGCCATCTACAAAGTCAACTTGGTTCAAACCCCAAATTAATGTTGGTAGACCTTCTATACAAACTGTCATTGTTTGTCGTGTGTCTCTCAGTCTGGCCGCGCAGTGTGTTTTCGTTGCGTTCGAAAAGCAAATATTAGCATAAGCGTTCGTCTCTTCTACATCAAATATATTTTTCATACTTGAGCAACCCTTCACAGTGTAAACATCGGTCTTACAAAATTGAAATTAATTTGAGAAAAAAAAAACGTTTTGAATTCATATGCAAAGCGTGGACCATATAGGGTTGCAAACCGTATCGCTCGGTCGTCACCGTCACTATGGGGGTTGCTACTTCTAAGCATTGCATAAACGGCCTTTTAGCTAGAGTGAATGAAAAGCACTGGCTGAGCAATGGGCAATTTCCGATATAACTTCAGAATTACCACGATACATCATTGAAATATTTAATAACAATTGCATAACGCTTACAGGGGTGAGTACTACTGCGGCTGGTGTATGTACATATATGTGCACTCAAGAGGATACGCCATATGGGCATCGCAAATGTCGTTAATCACACTTTTTAATCGACAACAATGACGACGACGGAATGAGAAAATCTCATCTAAATCGAGATTTAAAGTACTCATGTATGGTACGTATCTTTTTTTGTGGATGGGGGTAGAACATCTCAAAGGGGCACTTGAGTGTATATCCACTTAAGTGCCATGCAACCCCCTTGATGCTGATGCTGCGGCGGCAACCGATACTGGCTGGACGGTATGATGAGTACTCCACTCACAAATTCTCGCTTGCTAGAGGAGTAATATGCCTCACGACATTGTCGTATCGTAATTTCAATCGTTGTCGTCATTTTATAGGCTGCCCGCCTCTGTTCGGCTGCCGTTCTGGAACTCTGGAATATGTTTACATATGCAGAGTGAAATTATTTGATGCAGTCCGACGACAATATGACGACGCTGCTGAGACACTCTATAATGGGAGTCATATTAAAATGTAAACAAAAAAAAAAAAATGTATTTAAACACAAGGACCCACACAGAGACTGCTCATAAATATCTAGATCGGCTTCTTCACCCGACCACTAGCTAGATACATGTTTAATATTTTTCTCTTGTTGTTTGCTTCCGCATTTCTGTGTGTTTTGTAAAATAAAAACCCTTTGCATGGAGTTCACAGACGATCAGGAATCTGAAGGACATGATTGCTATTTGAATAGAATGTTATTGCAACGAGGACAAATCGTATGTGTATACATATGTGATGTGAGTATCATACAAAACGAAGAAGAGTGTGGGCGTTGCATTGGTAAGGATACCGATGTCGCAGAAGAGTGGGTTTTTCGAGACAAGAACAACTTATGTATGTATGATGATATTCCTTAATGAATTATGCTCCTGCTGGTTTTTGGAATATTCTAGTTGAACTTGGATATAAGGGTGGGTGGCATGTGTTCAAGGGAGTCAAGTGTAAAATTTGAACATGTAGTAGAAAATCGAGTGCATAAGAAGAGGCGGATAATTTACTTGGGATTCCATCCTCATGAAAAACTCAACTTGTGGCCAAATTAAGCTATGCCAACTCTGTGGGTTACTAGACATTAATTTGTCAGAAAAACTGCTTCATATAGGATGCCTTCAGTAGGAACCTTACACTGTAAGGAGTTAGTGCTATTGACCCGACTAGTAAGTAATACAATATAGTTGATTGTAATTGAATTTAATTCCGCAGAAGGCTAGAAAAGAAGTGGAATTTTGAAGAAGTTCCAATTCATATCCATAATTGGGAAACGGAGTTCGGTGTCGGTAGCATCATCTTGATTTGGACATTGACAGATACTTTGCAAAAATTGTGTCCGTTCTGTTGAGATCTATGATGGAATTCTCACACTTTTTATAAAATAACCAACGACCAGTAAAATAGGTTGGATAACAAAATCATATTCAAGCGAAAGTACTCGTACAACAGGATTGACTTAAATAGCTACTCGAACCGCATGTCGAGCTACAAACATCGTAGTAGTACAAGTGGAAGATGCATGGGAACCCGTCAGCTTAGAAGGGCCTAACGAAGAACTCATGTTTGCCCATAGATGCCCGAAACCGCTCGGTCTACAAATGCAATTCCGAAGAAATAGAACAACACCCCCATTTTCCTCGATCCTCTGGCACTGTCAAGTATAACCGAAAAAAACAAAAAAAAATGGTTTTATCGACTATCCTCAGCTGAAGAAGAAATTGTTCTTCCACGTACCTACTTAAGATTCAAACTGTTGACCGTGAGTGACCGAGGCCCTGATTCGACCACTGCGACAACAAGGAAGAATGCAATTGTAATTATGTTGTTAATACTACATTGTTGCATGATATAGCAAGCCTCTAAGTTGCGGATGTACAATTGGGAGAAGTAAAAGATTGGGGGTCATAGAACCTCAAGCTGGAGTTGGATACACTGCGGCAGGCAGACCCCATGTTAAAGTCATATTGAGCCATCTGGGACACTCTGTGCATTAGTAAAGGCGTTCTGTGCCGAAAGTTCTTTCAACGTAACGATGTCATTTACTAAACTATCGTACCTAGGCAGCTTCACCACCACGTTCTTTCAATGGTTCGGAGATCACTTTGGCGTTGGAAAAAGTTAAAAAAAAAACTGCAGAGGTCCTTCTATTGGATAGGGTCTACCAAAGATGCGCGTATACGGCGCAAGTTCCAATGCAGGTCCACAGATTTCAGAGCCGCAACCTTGAGTCGAAAGTATTCACTAAAACCATGGAGCGATTAGGGTTCGAAAAGACCAAAACGATGGCCATGCACTCTCAATCGGATGGTATTGGTGGAGCGGTTCAATCCCACTATCCCTGATTACAAAAAAAAATACAAATTTTTGGTGCTACAAGTGCATGGGACCCAAGGCCTAGCTTCTCACAACCACTCGTCCTGTGCGTGTTATATTCTTCACACCAATGGAAGGGTCCTACTGTTTAATGACGGATCCGAACGGCAGTTTTTTGTTTTGAGAAACTTTTTTTTTCATGACAGTTTTACTCTTGGTTGTTTGTCAGACGTTTTTAGGTGTTGTTTGGGGATTGAACCTAGAACCCTTCGCTCCGTAGTCCAACGGACTAACCACTTGAGCCACGGCGCTCCCTGATTACCTAGACAAATTTAGTGACCAGCACCAATGTGACTACGATCAGCACTTGTCAGTACTTGTTAGTACAACATAGCCGATGACAGATGACAGCTGTTGACAACTGGGCGCATGGAATCGGAGCACATTTACCTGTTGAGTTGTTCTAGACTGGGAGTTGGCGCGTTTCTTACCTAATTTTTACTCTTCGAAATTCGCATTTAATTTTTTTTTAACTTTCTTTAATTACAGAATAAAGTGAATACGAATTTGCGTTTAAACATCATTGGGAAAGACAACTTATTTCCAAAGTGAATGCAATGTTGCTGAAACATTGCGAATTTTCGGTCGAAATAATGCACCAACCGCTTGTGAAAAAAGTTAATGAGATTGGCATGCTAATAGATAATGCAAGTTATACTCGTGCTCGTCCTGTCCGCTTAGTGTAGAATATTACCTACTGCTGTTGCCGAAAGTATGCGCCTAGACTTACATATGTAAGAAGCTCAACCCAATTTCCTTCGAAAATAAAGATGATAACAACATTACGGTTAACAAAGAGCGTTACAGAGGCATGGTAATCAATTTTTTTGGACACAAACTGGGGAAGTGAACTTGGATGATCTTTGATTCCAGCAAGCTTACCTCAGAATCATCGAATACGTAATCTAAAATTGTGTTGGCAGGATGGGCAACTGCTAAGATAGCAATTTATATGATTTTTTTTTTCCATTTTTTTCTTCAACAAAGTACAAAACTTTGAAAAATATTAAATGATTTTTTTTTATGCCAATTTAAAACCAAACAACAGATGGCCACCCTTTAGATACTTAACTTATTCAAGAGCCATATTCTTGTTGTAGGGAGCAATCTTAATCAATGGATTACCTATAACTAATGTAAATAAGCTGTAGCTGAGAGGTTATCCAAGAAAAGTGAGAAGAGATGTGGACTTACGAAACAACCTTGCTTACTGTCATCTTCGACTCGAACCAGGGCGACACAGTCCTTCCATTTTACACAGTCATAGAGTTTGTTTCTTAAAGCCTTCGGATGATTTTCCGCATTTTTGACGATAGCCTTAGTTTTCTTGTAGAACAGTCCATTCCTATTAATCAAATCTGAAGACAATGCGTTTAAATTCTTATCGTTTTCCAGATATGGCTGAGCGATGCTTGTTATCATGAATATGGTATCTGACGCTAAGAATTCTTTCCTAAGGCAAGCTTGAAATTCCTTGAGTAGGTCGTTCGACTGTATCTATTTGTTCAAATATATGGATACTAAAAATATCCCTGACAATATTTTCACCAAGAAAAGGAAACACTACATAGATTGAATTTGGTTAAACGTGATCACTCTGTAGGTGCTGATTGGTCAGTAAATGCGTCCAGCCAAGGCAATCACTTTTTCTTTCCAGCAGAAGTAGTTCTCATTTCACTGAGACTTGTGGTGTGTTACTTATCAAATTCCAACCTTGAATTGGAACTTCAAAAAATGAAAAACATATGTATCAAATATTGGTCAGTGGAGGCCAGAAGGACAAAAGCGAACAGTCATCTAAAATTGATGACACGTTTTTAATCACTTTATTCTGTGTTCAACTAATTGTATCTAATATATTGCCTTTCTCTCTTGGCGCCATTATCTGGTCACAAATCAATGAAATAATTTTGGCAAAAAGTCAGGGTTTTTTTTTTCTAAACACATAAGTGATGTCAACTCAACAAATGGTGAATAATTTAAAAACCTGTCAGCGCCATCGAATTAAGTGTGAGATTTTTTTTTATTGATTGATGACACCGACTGCTGCTATCCCGCGCTCTGTTGAAGACTACACCAAGTGAGAAACATTCAAAAGAATCAAAACTAAAGAAACTTGAACCAAAAATTCCTTTCATTCATCAACAAAACATCGGGCAACGTCTGCGACGCGGGAACGCCAACGCAAACAGAAAGAATCCATAAAGCGCTTGGTTGACTTTGTTAATTAGTATCTGCATAAATTTCCCCTCCCATGACAGCACTCAGGCGGTCATCAATCAAACAAATTTAACACCGCACAACTGTTTGCTTGTTTTTTTTTTTTTTTGAGATTTTATTTTCAAAATATTTTCAAAAAAAAAAAACGACCATCCACGGAACACCGATTGGCCATATCGTAGCTGTCAGTGTGCTCCATTGTGGAGGCGCAGAGGCTTGGTGACCTCGTTTTCCCCTTTTTAAGTGTGATCAAGTGTCTCGCTGACATGACAACTGATGCTGCCGATGCGTCCTCGTCGTCGTCCACTTAAGGATGCACAGAGCGCCAATGCATGCCAATGCACTTACAAACTTACAACGTGCATCAGATGATGCTCATGATCGGATTATCTTCGTGTGTGAGCCGCTGACACATGTTGATGGCACTTTTGCAGCGCGATACTCTTTGCATGTTGTGATTTCCTCTTGTCCTCCCCTGCCCTCTAATTCAGTTATTAAAATAAAATTTCAATGATCAGTAAATCATTCATCCATTAGGATAAGGAGAAGATGCAAAGGCGCTTAACGTCATCACTTTATTAGTCAACCGAGTAAATGCTGTTGAATAACGCTTCATGATGGGAAGCTATATATTATAGTTGCCTGCAGAGAGAGATGCGTTTGGTGGAAGATTTATGAGCATTTGATGTGAATCCATAGGCATCAGTGCAAGCACTTTTTACGCATCATCCGGCTCAGTGACCGAGTGCGTGAGGGGGCTACAGATCCGCCTATGATCCAGATGAGCTGAGATGTATTTACTGCTTGACTACCTCAACTGAGTGTGCAGTTGAAGAAAGTATTAACCCACATGGTTGACATACTTGAAGAACCTGCATTTTACCAGCAGGGGTTATCTGTAATTTCTTCTTTTTTTTTATGTAAAGCCTCTTAGGCGCGGGTGATCTTGAGGACCTCTAATGTATGTCATTAATAATATTTTTTTTGGAAAATATGATTAAACGATGGTTAAGTGTTAAGTGCTAAGGATAAGTAAAAATAATTTTAGTAAACAGTCACAGTTGAGTATCGAACACTTGAGAGCAAAGATAAAGTCCTTTACTTAGGTTGACGCATGGTTGGCCTACTTCCTGTCATTGGCATTTCCTTCTTCACAACAATTAAGTGTGCACTTAACATGGAAGGAGAATGTGGGTTACGGAAGTTTAGTGATTAGTGTGTTAGTATGGGAAAGCATCATTGCAATACTCAAGAAAGTTCAAAGGTTATCCTGCGTTTGCATAACTGGAGCCCTTAGAACCACTCCTACAGCTGCACTAGAAACTATACTCCATCTTCTTCCTGTTGATATCTTTAGGAGGCTGATAGTGACTAAAGCAGCACTTCGGCTTAGAAAATCCTTGCAACTGACTCGTGGAAATGTGAGCCACGCAAACATTCTAAACGGCCATAATACTATTCCTAGTTATTCGGACTACATTGTCCCCTATCTGGACTTTAACGTCATATATAGAACCAGGATTCCTAGCTTGGGAATCGGGAGAAATTTCAAATGAATCTGCGACAGGGATTTACACAGACGGATCCAAGACAGTGTCTGGCACAGAGGGTGCAGACTGGGACCTCCCTGACATTAGGGAAGAACCGTCAGAACCCATAAAATCGAAAAAATTTCAATTAGATACCGCATACCCTTGAGTATGGCAAATAGTAGGTGGAACAATATCTCTTCTAAACAAAACTGACCAGACCTGGATTGTAGAAAAACCAGTAGACTTATTTCCAGCAATAGAAGAAGTCTTAGAAAGATAGTTGGCACTGTCTAGTAGGCAGAAATGCTAGACGGCGTGGTGCCCCCTTCAACGATTTCTGTAGAAACTGTAGAGACGAGGAAGTGGAAGAAACCATGACACATCTTCTGTGCACTTGTCCTGCTTTATCGGTCTTGAGAAGGAAAACCTTAGGCGAATACTTCAGTCAGACTAGCTTTAGGCAAGACTTGGACTCCGGTATACTACCAAAATGGTTCAGACTTCGGATAGTAGTGCCTCGATTTTTATACGCCTATTATGAGGGAATAAGAATACGCCTTAATTCCGAGTCCCTAGTGGAACATGGGGAGGTGCTAGTACCTTGGGGTTCTATGCGGTTATTGGAAGTAGTTGAATCATGTAATCATGTAATCATGTCGTATTACACCTTGATCCAGCGCACCGGAGGGAGAGGAAAAGGAAGGATGATTGGGATCGACTGCATCTTGATTTCGAATCTCATTTAGGGAATGAATCCCAAGAGTCTTTGACCTCTACTTGGCACTTACACCACGACGAGGTGTGCAGACTCATAAGACTTTTCTGATACTTAGGAGAGGATCATTTCTATGATCCCGTTAGTTAATCGAAATGAGGTATTGCCATTCTGGTTTGAACATAATCTCCTGTATAATTTTATTATTCCTTGGCCAACACTTTTATGTTGTCCTGGCCAATGTAATAATAATAAGGATTCGTCAAAGTAGTTACCTGCGCCCTTGACGTTTATCTGAACAATGCATACAATCCTCATCATTCTAAAGTCATATATTCTTCAAAGAATAATCCAAACAGTAGATCTGTAGTTACTTCTGGCGAAACCTTGTACAATTTTGTATGAAGACCGATAAGTCTGGTGAATGCAATGATTTCATTTTCAAAAGAAGAGAACAACTCGGGTTGAATTTGGGACACACCTTCGTCCACCATACTGTTCAAAACAGCGGAAAAGTGTTCCTTCCATTTCCTTAGCTGGTCCTTACCAGCAATCAGAAGAGACCGCTCCAAATTCTTCACCTGATGTTGGTGTAAGCAGTGATCACCTATCAGTTCTTTGGTGATTCTGTACATGATTCTGCTGTCACATCTACTCGATGCTTCCTTGGCGTGTGCAACTAGTGCGTTTATTTTGCCATGTCGCACATTTTGCTGGACTCATCTACCTGCGGTATAAGGACTTGCACAAGCTTCTACGCACTGCAAGGGTGACTTCAATGAGAACTTTAAATTGTTTCTGCTCGTCGATCCGTTTCAGGTATCCGCATCACCTCTTCATGATCTTCCGAAAAGACTTTTTTACAGCATCCCAGTGTCCATTTATATTCGGCTATCCACAAGAGAACCTCTAAAATGAAGGATAATAATAATATGGTCAGTAGGTTCTATGCATCCATTAACAAAGCAGCTGGGGTTGGAGAAATTGGCCAACCTTTCTTCGTTATCATTGTGGACACCGAAGCCATGAGTTCCAATGAACTGACAGAAGCTTGTGTTACTGTTGCCTACCCTTGCATTGAGGTCTCACATCAAATGTATATCATGAGCATCTTGCAGTTCACTGCAGAAGTTCTCCTTGTCTTCTTCAGACGATAAGTTTGTGGAATCGTAACACTGAATGATCGTGACGTTTTCTTTAGTACTCCTTCGGCAAAATGCTTCCATTATATGAGACCTTCGCATGGATTTGGATCTTAAAGTAACCCTAGCTTCGATAAATGGGTGTCCTCATTGACAAAAACTTGTCAACGGTTCACTTAGACTAACGATGAGTCCATTGTGCTCAGTTATAAGACTCCCGGAGAACCTAAATAAACCCAGATACGTGAATGAATCTCAGGAGTTTGTTCACCTCAGTTTTTCTTGGATTATCCAGTTCCGCAAGGAAGTAGCTTCCACGAGTGTCTTTCCTTAATGGTGGTTAAGACTGGACAATCGCACAAAAAGTGACGAATGACTTCTATTTCCTCTTCGTTCCTTCAGTTCCTACAGAAGTCGTTATGAATTAGTTCTAGCCGTGCTGCATGATTAACTCTGCAATTGTACTGTCACAACACCAACAGCTGTCAGAAAATCCCTTCGGCTGAGTTTCATGATCTCTCTTTGTCATAGATTGGCCATAACGATTTGACTGTAACGCGCCTGTATACACATTTGTATTAGATACCATCGCCGTCTAGCTTCCTCGTTGAATTCAGTATTTATTTTCCTAAGTGCCAAGCAGTGTGCTACTCCAGGAAGAGTCTGCGAGAGAATTCAGGTCTTGGGTTCTACATGGCTCGGTTTCATGCATAAGTTACCATTTTAAATCTAAACAATGCCTTCAAATCCGTCTCGAACTTGCCTTGGCATAATTATTAACATTCATCAGATTTTTTTGTGTAAAACATTTATTTCCACAAAAATAATGGACTTAGATTATAAAGATGGAGATGTTCTTTCAAACTGCAATAAAACTCAGTAATATGACCTTTAAACCTACTAACATGCAAAACCCATAAATCTGTTCGAAAACCCTGTTGAGATGAGAATAAAATTTCCTTTGGCGCCTAGTTCATGCCAACATGTTAGGAATACATTTTTACGAGCAGCAGTGGTCATAACATATACTACTCTCGGCATTTCATGGCCTCCTATTGTCATTTAAAAAAATCTAAACAATCCGCGTTTCCGCGAAACTATTAAACATGGAACATGTGCAACATGATGTGCATTCTTCGGTCGTTTTATCTCTCAAATGGATATTATCTATGCTAGCACATGCTGTAGAATTAGAAACAATGAAATGGTTCTATTCAATGTTTACGCTGTTTGTAGTGTCAACAAATTAAGTGTTGTAAATTAAAGAAGGGATTTGTATCCCAACATAGTGTCCTGTTTATAGTTTTAATGGATTCTATTCCAATGGAAACTTAGTGGGTCTAATTTCTAGCTCGAATCGCTGAGAGTAACAATGTATCTGTATAACAGATATGTACATATATTGTTTCGTACATACATATAAACATTGAAACGCACAAAAGAATGTTGAATCTCGAAATTCATACTAGTCTCGCTTTAAAAAAAAATCCTATTCCTCCCACAACACTATGGTAACAAAAGAATGACTCTTTGACGGCATAGTCGAGGCGGACATTTCCCAGATATTGTATTCCATTACTAACCACCACTGCTAACCTTTAGATATAAAAATGTTGCGTTCATCGATTGATATAATATGACAGCTCTTGTTGGATGATCCTATAGTAGATATCAGTTGTAGATACATCATATGTACGTCTCTAGTAGTGCGCAGGATGACATTAAGAAGTATATGTAGTTTCCTTCTAGTTAATAAAACAAAAGTCAAAATTAGTTTAATAGTCTTACAATTCAGTAGGCACATGTGAACCCCACTATCAATTAATTTAGGATGTTACAGAACTTTATTAAGCAATAAGACAACCACGAATTTCCGCCGTATCTACTATGTATCTACATCCAAATAAACAGACCAAGGAAAAAGAAAAATAAAATAAAATAAAAACTGCTTCCTGGCCACAATCAAAGGACCGACACCGAACCATACCCCGACACAGATTCAAATAACAAATAGGAATAATATTTAAATCCGTCTGGTAGACCGCCAGCGTTTTGTATCCAAAACATTTCAAGTAGATCAATCATTTCTCGTGATTATGAGTTCGTGTTTTTGTTTACACTCCATTCCATTCGGTTTTGGTTGCTGGTGCTCCCGCGCGTCTAGCAACCTCGTGGGATTCATATTTCAAATGGGAAGTATTTTTTTTTTTTTTTTTCGTTTCTTCTTTGAAAACCACCCAACAAATTAAAATGTTTCATTAAGCGAACAAGTGTAAATAAATTGGCTTGCCGCTGAGAGTCATCATCTTCCATCACTTGGTCTCAGGCCATGTGATATGTATGTAGACTCGTATCTTAGACGAAAAGTAGCCTTTCAATTAGTTTCCTTCTACCCTATCTATGGTTTGTTGAAAACTCAATATTTGGATGCAATTAAAGGTTTATTATGCTTTCGGTAAAGAGATACATAGATACACTGTACACGTAAATGTATGTAAACAAAGCGACTTCACTTTGATGTTGCCCACAGAGCATCTTTCAGTGAATGTCGTCATAAAAAAGTAACCAAAGATACGAATAGAAGGCGCACTTTAGATACATTCATCCCTACCACGAAGAATTTTCTATCGTTTCTTGGCTATTTCACGCGTTCATATCGTTTACACAAGTGATAAAAAGGATGCGAGATGCGAGTGAAAAAAAAAAATACAGTATGTGAGGCAAGTTAAACTCTAATCGTTAGATGTGAGATAAATTTATTTAGTCTGTCACCGTGCTTAGTCATTGCATTATGAAGGGACGATTTTTGTTTTAGGTCATTCTTGCTAAGCTAGAATCCGTGGGTCTACTAGGATTCGATTTCTGGGATATTGGCTGTCCCTCATCTTGTACTCTTAGAAAAGTAACTGTGGTGAGATGGAAATAAATTTTTGCTGCTGGTGACTCTACTTTAGTGTGAAATACTATTTCGAATCTACCTAATAGCATTGATTTTCACTTTCGACATTACTCTGAACAGATCCTCCTATTAAGAAGACAGATGCCCATCCGAGGCGACCGAGGACGAATACATAGATTATGGATTGAGGATAGAGGTCAATGATGAGCCTATTGTGATTTCCTCCAGTTAGAGCTCGCTCAGGATACCTAAATTCATGATAAGTCCAAGAACATACTCTACCTCAATATAGAGTTCACCTACGTGACGATGACGTGCTCTGAATAAAAAGTTACATTGGCACAGAATGTGTTCTGCTGATTCTTGTCGTCTAGAACCTGGAGGTTTCGGGGTAGGTGAACTCTTTACCCATTTCGAAGTTACTGTTGCGAACAGTGACATTGGTCCTAGGCGGTGGACAGATGCTTTTTAGTTTGTTGACAACATGTACTTGGTTTTGTCCTCATTCACTTCAAGGCCAATTCGTTTCCGCTGTCCTTTAATTGCTGTAAAAGCCTCTAAGACGGCGCGCTGGGAGCGACCGATGATGTCGATGTCGATCCAGCAGCTGGAAAGATTTGTTAAAGATAGTGCCATCCATGTTACACATGCTCTACGCACTATCTGTTCCAGCACGAGATTGAAGAAGTCACGTTATAGCGCATCTCCTTGCCGAAATCAGGCACATATTTGGAATAGTTCTGAGAAAGTGTTTCCGAATTTCACACTGCACCGCGTGTTTTCCAGTGTCACGCGGCACGGTGGGACCAGTTTAGCCGCTATACCGAACTCGCTATACCGAACTCGCTTTGTAGAGCTCAAGACGATAAATGCTATCATATGCGGCTTTGAAATTGAAGGGATGGTGAGTCTCGCCTTGAAATTCGTTGATAGTCCAGTCATCGAACATAGCTTCATCCACCCAGGCTTGGTTGGTGATTTGGTGCATGCACCCTGTCACAACATCTCCTTTATGTTTGAAAAGCTCCGCTGGTAGACCATCAGAGTCAGCGGCCTTGTTGTTCTTCAGTCTTTTGACAGCCACGCTGACCTCTTCAAAACTAGAAGGGGGCTTCTTTATTGACTAGATTCGGGTTCTCTTCCTGCCCTATCACTCTCACTACCTGATACCCATAGAGTACCTGCTGGAAACGCTGCTTAAACACATCTACTAATTCCTGTGCTTCGATGACTAGGTTTCCTTCACAGTTTCGAAGAGCCTGCGTTCAGGGCTTGAAGCCAGTTGCCAGTTGCTTGGCTTTCCTAAAAAAAATGTTGTTATGTTATTCCTATCGCGTGACTCTTCGATATCCTTGAGCTGGGAGACTGCGTAGACCCGTTTCTTTTTATGCAGGATCTTCCTCTGACTCGATACTCTTTCCTTCCTGCCCTTGTTTTGGGCTTCAGTGCTTGTATGTGTGCATCTTCTGTCACTTTTTCCGGCGTACACATTCGTTATCATACCAAGGACTCTTTTGGGATGGTAGCTGGTATCCTGTGGTGGTTTTGGTTACTTCTTTGATGATGTCGCAATACTGGTTCCTCATTTGTGGATCGTGAATGCACAGGGGAGAGTATCTCGCTCAGAAGGTCTCTGGAGGCTCTGATTTGAGTTACTTTTTCTGGGCGGTTTAGAGCTTCTTCTTTTCGGATAGTTGAGCTTTGAATTTGACTGAAAGAAGAAAATGGTCAGAGTCGACATTTGGCGCGTGGTCGATTGGGTTGACGGTTCGACCATCTGGAGGGCGCCAAGTTGCTGTATGGATTCGTAGTCTCCGAAACCTCATAGTACACATAGTGCAGGTTGAAGTTTGACATTTGCTTCGATCCTTTTTTTTTCGCCATACCAGTCTGGTTATAACTTATACGCTAGCTCTTACCACTAAGATTTGGACTGCGGGTTTACTAGAGAGGGCAGGCTGCACTCAAGGCCGTTTAACTGTTTCCAAAAAAATTCGAGAATGCAAGAGCTCTTAGAATTCTGTCGCAAGTTTGAACGCCTTGACTCTTGTTTAGGTCCCAGATCACACCACATAAAAAAAAAACACGGAGACGTTACTTCGGATTATTTGCTTTGTGATTGTCCTGCCTTTGTTCGAATCAGGTGGCAGATAGTTGGTTCTGATACAGTGAGTACTGAAACTTTAAGATCTTCGCCACTAAAGTGCATTTCCGGCTTTCCCCATAAGTCAAAGATTTGTATTTCAGTTAAATGGATAATACTGGGTCTTGTTCTTTGGTAGGATATTAGACCAGTTAAGTCTGAGTGCTCTTGAGTTGAATGTCTCCTAGTCCGACCCTCGTCGATCCCATCAATTCCCATCCCATTATCAAGAAGCCATTCTGCCTCTGGGACCTCGAAACCCTAAGTCAGATGGCTCATATAGGTGGATTAGGCACGTCATCGTGGCGTTACATCCTCAGGATAATTCGGTATCTACATTGTATCTTTTCACGCCATTTTTGCTCCTTTTCAACGGGTTGCGTTGCTAAGACCGTTCTTGATTTTTTGTCTCGAATCTGCTGTCACTGTTTATGCTGTGTAATAGTGCAGAGTAAAGATATGTCAAGTAAGGATTGTTCAGATAGCATACGAATTGGTTTGAGTCCATCAAACTGCGCTTATAGCCTCGGGCGATTAAATACTGTGGAAACATTGCCTCAATCTCCGAATTTGAATCCCATTGAACAGATTTTGAACAATCTATTAGGAAACATCAGATTTTCTTGAAAGATTGCCTTAAAAGTCTTTGAAGATACATAACAACGAAGGAACCACTCGTTCTTCTCATTAACTGAAAAGTATCGCATCCTTGAATAAAGTTTCTTATTTTGTTGAACACACTGTTATCATTTATTCGGTTGATTAGATAAAAGGAAATGAAAACCAATAGTTATCCATCATCCCAGGGGGTTCTAGCTGTAGCTGCTCTAAAAATGTTTCCATTTTTTTTTTTTTTTGAAAAATGTGAAAATGAAAAATTGCTTGCATTGGCAGGAGAATTCGACACGTTCAATCCCATCTGCACATAATGACAATGATAACAATCATCTTTCGTTTTTTCTTTTTTTTTTCAGTAAAGTTGTCGGTTCAACAACAGGAAGACCTATAATTACGATACTTGAGATATGTAACCGAATGTCACCGTGTGCGCTGTGTGTCACCCCAGTAATAGGAGTGCAAAAGAATTATGACAAAAATCAGGACAAGGGGTGCATATCCCGATCGATAGCAACCCATTGTTAGAATTACCAACTTCAGTCGCCGAGGGTAGTCCCAAACTATGATTAGTGTTGCATTCGGCGGGCACGTGCCAGAGGAACGGAGCTATGTCGCTGCGATTATACACCCGGCACTGGAGTAGTATCCCTATAGTATTCGTATGTGGGAGAGTGGTTGCCTGGACACAGTTTTTATGGGACACAGTTTAAAATCACAAATTAATCCCGATTCTATCCAGTGCGTAAATATTTACAATCTGCAAGGGATGGGGTGTTTGGTTCTATTCACACGAAACTATTCAGATGGCTGTTTTCAATGGCCGGATCGAATTTCTATCGAATTGCTGCGTAATGATTTCATCCGATACTCCTGACATAGCGCTAATAGCAAATATATAGTTTCGTCACTTATGAGAGCAATTGTCTAGAATGGTGGTGGATGTTCCACGTTGGACGTTGTCACCCAGAGAATTACGACAATTTTACGTGTGTAAGCTGATTCGAATATTTACGGTCGACTGTGTAGGGAGGACAACACTTGGATTGGTATACAACGGCCGCAATTGCCCGGATTTCCGAAAGTGTGCTATGAGGTTGGAGTGGAAAAATCTGAAGTGGAACATAAATTTCATACTTGATTCATACAATTGTAATGGCGATTCGGGGAATTTCCAGTTAATCGCGATGAAAGGATCAGGAATCAGTGTGGGCGAGGGTCAGGAAAACACTGATTTGCTTTGCATGATAAGAATAAATACAAATATACATACATATGTATGTATATGCATGCACTAGCGTCGAACTGTGCAACGAAGTCGATCGAAATTCGTGGGGAAAAGCCTACCAAGTTGGTGATGTGATGATAAAACCCTTGCCTTCGCCCGCAGTGTATCTCGAAAACGTGGCGCCCGTGTTCCATAACAAAGAGGAATGGAGGAGATAATTAAGTACGAAATACGACCCATCACACCAGCGCCTGATTCTTCATAAGTGGACGATTGGAGGGTGATGATGATTTACGTAAAACACGCTTTACAATTGACCCCAAGGACGAGGCCATCGAAGGATGGACGGGAGTAAATAATACAACATCGCAAACTGAAACAACATCCTGCGGGCACTTACCGCCAAGAGAGTACTAGAATACCTGCAGAAGATAATGACGAAATAGTTTAGAAATAGGATACTGCTCTACGACATCCACAATGGAACAAGGCAATTTAATGTCACAGGGCTCCATGCTAGGTCGGCTACTGTGGAGTCTAATGTAAGAAGATGTTGTCTTCAGATTTAGAACTCCAATGTTTTCGAAAATAAATGTCTTCGCCAATGGCAGTCGTTGTAGTGAAGTTGGAGCATGACTCAAATGAGGCTATCGGGCATACAACTTGGAGACAAGAAGACAGAAGTACTGCTCATCAGCACCCGGCTGATCAACCAGAGTTGAAGTACCTTGGTATTACTATAGATGCACTGCTAGCTTTTAAGCAACACTTGTAGCATGCAACTGACAAAGTAGCAACAGGAACGGCTATCCTGGCAAGGATCATGCTAAACATCGGCAGACCAACACACAAGAAGAGATTGCTGTTAGCAAGAGTTGTGTCATGAAGACGAAATCATACAAAAAGAAGACGGAAGTAGCTTACAGATACAGCATGCTGAGAGAGTACATCATGTTTAGTACGTCATATGTAGTGGGTGGCATGGTACCACTAGAACGTCCTGCTAAAGAAGCCCATCAGAAATATCGTGCCAGGAAGACAACTGCAACAGCAATGAGTTGAAATGAAAGTGAGGTACCACCAAGGACAAATTTTGAAGAATGGCAGGAGAGATGGTATTGGCAGGTGGACCCAGAGATTGATCTCAAATATAGACGCTTGAATTAATAGGAAGCATGAGTTTCTACCTGACCCAGATGCTTACTGGCCATGGAGCCTAGTTCATGTACAATCGGAAACAACCCCTATTGCCCAACATGCATGGAAATAGTTAAGGATGCGTAATACATAACGTTCCATTTTCCACTATTAGGGATCTGCATGGCGATTGATCGAATAAAACATGGATTGGGCCAGTAACGCAAAAATCAAGTTCGGAATGTAGTGCTAGCCTTACCTCCTCATGATTGTGCGGGGTTGTCTAGAGCCATAAATCTAGACTTAGTAACTTGTGCTAGATAGTATTCCCCGTTACCGAAATAAAAATTGCAACCGAAACCGACACAATGGCTCGGATAAGGAATGACAACACGTTGACGACTTTTGGCTATCGTACCCGAACAAAGATTGGATTCTGAAATGTGAAGACGATCTTCGGCTCACAGAGTGAAGGACCTCAAAACACTAGATTCTTTTAAATGGAACATGAGTTCATGTTTTACAGACTGGACACATTAGGAGTTAGTGAGATTAGATGGTTAGATGCGGGTGAGTACCAATCCCCAACGCGTAACACTCTACTGCTCTACTCGGGAAGACCATTCGAAAGCCTCCGTGGATATGGAGTTGGACTTCCTGCCATAAAATTAGCTGGGTGTCAACTGACAGGCAAACGACCTCCAATCAATGCCATCTGTCCCCATTTTAGAAGTTGTCTCCTAGACGTCCGAAACAGACGTGGATTAGACATGGGGTTGGTACGGGATCACCATCTTATGATAGCGACTGTCCAATGCCGTCCGAAGATCAAACCACACAAGGATGCACAGGTTTAACACCGATGGACTGATCCCTCAGTACGCCAAGAACTAAGGGAACATCTCTCACGTGATATGGAAACAATCAGCAGCTCACTGCCCACCACCATACAAGACCATTGGTATTCTGTGAAAACGGTTCTCACATCAGGTGCCAAAGGAACCGTCGATCGATCGCAGGGAATACGTAGGGCGTGGCTTTTCGAGGCTACCTGCAACATCTGCAGCAGCAGGGAGGATCGAGCTAGGTGTCCCTATATCACATGAAGATGAGAGAAGTGCAGAAGAAACACTAAGAGGTGCGGTGACCGAAACAAGAAATACACGAATTTGCGCCACATCCCCCAGTAAGGATGAGATCATTAGCGCGATCAAAGCACTGAAAAACACCACGGCGGCGGTAGGACTGGACGGCACACCAGCGGAGCTGTTTCAAGCAGCGCCAACTTCATCGGCCGATCTACTGCACCAACTTGTTGGGAGAGCCTGGGAGCACAACTTTTCGGATCAACATCGAGCAGTGTGTAGAATAGCGTTCACCAACTCACCTACTATTCATCGATTTTGAAGAGGCATTTGATAGTGTCAATCCGGAATTTAAGGTGGGGTTCAGCAAGGTTGTTTCCTTTCAGCCATATTGTTTTTATTGGTGACTAGCGATGTGCTAAATGCAGCTTTGTCAACGGCAAACAGAGGATTTGGATGGACTCTTACATCCCGACTAAAACACCTCGACAACGCTGACGATGTATGCTTACTATCTCACAGAATAATGGACCTTCACCAAATGATAGCGAATGTTGAGATAGCGAAGCAGATGTCGTTGGGCTGGTATGGGATTGAACTCATCAGCTCATATATTCATTGGTGGACAAACGCTTGACAGAGTAGAAAGTTTGCGATACCTTGGGAGTATTGTCTCAACCGATGGCGGAACCGAACTGGATATAGCCAGTCGAATCGGCAAACCAAAGTCTGCATTTGAAATGTTTACCAAAATTTGGGGAAGTAACGCCATTAGCTTAAACACCAAGCTACAACTGTTCTGTTCCAAAGTGGATATGGATGTGGTACTTAGAGAGTAACCGCTACTATCACGAAGAAGCAATCATTCATTAATAGGCGGGTAAACAATATCTTAAGGAGTTTGTGGCGAACAGCTTTATCGAAGAACGGTCCATGAACCAAAAGGCACAACTATACAACGACGGAAGTGCCAGTGGATTAGACACACTTTCCAAAAAGGTGACAGATACATAGGTAACCATGCAATGCAATAGAACCCGCTGACTCAGGTTGGCAGGATATGCCGCGATCCGAGATGCATGCTGAATGGTAGACAAGGAAGCACGGCAACTTGAAAACAGCTGGAGAGATCTGAGGCACATAGCACGTAGTCGTTGTAGAGGCTCTAGGATACAGGACATAAGTTAGTTGGTATTGTCCACGATATTATGAAGAACGGCACCTGCTGGTTTACAAACTGGATGAGGACCTAACACCAGATAAACTCACCAGACAAATTATCAGCAGGAAAGACGCTTAAAAAGTAGTTACCGACACTGTGACAAACATTATGAAGAACCTTTAAAGGCAAGAGTGACAACAAGTGTTTTAAAATGCAGTCCTGAGACATTTAACATCATAACTCTGTTGTCAATTGAATTCACTACTCTTCCCCAAGAGGACACTGTATATGGTATACCTATAGAAACCCCACACAGAATGGTAGTATAATCGGTTTTCAATTAAAGCGTGACTATGCCAAGGCATGTTTAAAATGTCGTTGTCCTTTTCGTAGGCTTGTGACTACACATTCAAAAAACAATCTTAGTCTCTTGAGGTATTCTAACAATCCAAAATAAGTGCATGTAATTCGTAATCCCCATTCACTGCACTAATTGTACAATTAGCGACCGACATCACCGCAGCTCATTTCACCGTCTAATAGTTGCATCCACCGCAACCGCACCTCAAGTTTAATCTAAACAATACCACCCATGCATGACGCTGTATCATGTGGCGATATTGTTATCTCCATGTCCCACCTCCAACCACGTCAATAAAATAGAAATTTTATTGAAATCACTCGGCTGGCGCAGTACTCCAGGGTTATCAGTTCCCATTAAAAGACAAATTTAGGAGCTTACTGGCTTTGGCACCCCGATGTCTCTGTGTTAAAGGCTAAAGGAAAACTGATAAGAACTTTCGTGGGAACACAACCCCCCATTGGAAAGGGTCAACACACAACAGATACACAAGGAACGTAATCACTTTAAATAAAGTCAACTACTTTATGGATTGAATCGACTTTAAATCAACAAAAAAAAAAGAAGAGAATAGAACCCCTAACTCACCCTGGCAGTCCGTGGAGAAACAACAAAATTACAACATCCAGCTACCTCCGGTGGAAACTTTATGCACGCTTCTTCAAGTCTATCGCTATTCCCTTGGGGTGTCCACAGCAGATGCACTGTGCATTTCTAATGCTATCTCAAATATCAGAGAATTATAAATTCATTCAGGACTTTCTGCAGTCGGAATCTGAAAGTCGACGGCATCCATGAGAGTCCGTCATTTTGTTTGCCAACGTGAATCCTACTATAAAGTACTTGTGCCACCCGGAACTGTTCACTTTGTAAACTTAAGCTACTGCCAGCAGGCGAACGAATTTAATGGTAAAAATTTTATCACATCCTTGAAACTTGTGATGTAATTCTTCACATCCTGCTGAGCGGAGTGGAGTGCGTCAGGATAAGATGCAGCCGGAGTGTGCGAATGATAGCGAATGCACACAAACCAAACGCAGACTGAAAATCCCGAATTATTGCCCGTAACGTGAAATTTAATGATTCTCAGAGCTGCTAATTCTGATAAGGACATACATACACACACACACAGAGTGTGGCTCAACCCTTGGGTAACTTGTATGTCGGATAAACGACCGAGTGTTAATCCGGCTACGCAATTTTGTCCACAGCGATTATTCAGTGCAAGAGCACGTGTCATGCAGAATGCCCTTCACATTTTTCATTTTTCAACCAACAGCAAGGAATCAAATCCTAGAAGGGGTTGTACATAGTATAAACTCCTGTGCTAGGATAACAATTTGTCCTCCTCCCCTCCTCCTAAGTTCGCTTTGGTAACTTTCACGACAAGCTAGTGTTCCAATACAACTGAATAATGCATTAGTGGGCGGACATGGTGGTATGGTGGATGGTTTTTCGGTGGGTGGGACTCATCCGCAAAAAAGACGAAAACCATTTACATTTACTGTAATTGTTTCACTTCTGATTTTCATTTTCCTAAAAAAAAAAAACAAAAAGCACAACTCGAAAGTAGGTACCTACAGGATATTGTACTCTGCCCGGAGCCATGCTTTAAATGCTTAGGATATGTTCGCTTGTTAAGCTCTTATTAGTTTCAGAATTACACTAAAAGCGAATGCAACGAAAAAATAGAGTTAAGTCCTTTTTCTGTTTTTCTTTTTCTTAAATGCTCACCATTTAGCAGTTTTAATTTAGATTAATATTCCTTGTGTCGGGTGCATGCAGAATACAAGGACGAGCACTTCAGTGAACAGGATTATGTGAAGTGCTTTCATTTACCGGTAGGTATGCCTTGAATGGATGTAAAGAAAAAAAAAAGGGGAATACAGGACGTGTTTTATGGTTTGTAAAGGACTAAGGAAGATTACTTACAGACAGGTGGGATGTTTAGGAGAGCGCGCACACAGAGTTGTGTAAATTTCATAATTGTGCTATTTTATTGTGATTTTGAGTTTTATTTTTTTGAACTTTTGAAATGACGACCCGAAGTAACAATGGGTTGTTGGCTTTATTTTCGTCCTAAAAATACGTCAAACTTACAGATGAAAACAAGGACTCGATGAATAAAGGTGTTTGGTTTGAAAGATACTCTCCCCTTGATTATGGTTAAACTTTTAAAGGTTAGACTCAAGTTGAGTTCGTGGAAAGGATTCAAAAGAACGCAGGAAATGGATGGAATTGAATGGAATTCGTCCTAGCACGCTACCTAGCAATCTCATGTCCTTCGATATTGCATGAAAAAAAAACATAAAATACTAGTATTAAATGAGAAACTCTGTCCTGATATTATCCTGCTTACACAATGTTGTTATGATAGTGCGGAAATTTTAACCCATCTTTCAGGATATGCCATTCATCTTAGTATAGCTCATCCGTCACCTATACCATCTCTCCTGGGGCTTGACTATGGGACGACTTTGGGTTGACGGACACGGAGATGGATAGTAATCTTCCTGGCCCCTCTCTTGAGAACGACCCCTTATCATCAGATTCGGATGATGGCAATGATACCGTGGTAATGGTAGGTGAACCGAAAACTAGTTCCAATACTGCTGATCGTTCAGATTAATCTGCTCCACTCCAAAACGGCTTCGGTCGCTCTTATTCTACGACTCACAAAAGGTGGAGAAGACATAGTCTTAATCCGAGAACCCCCCCTGGGTACTGGGCTATAGGGTATGTGGACCCAAGACCCCTAACTGCACTCTCATCTGCTGAAGGACTGGAGGTAAACCGAAATCATGCATCCTTACGAAGACCCATCTTAACACCTTTTTACTCTCTAATTACAGCAATCAAGATATAGTCGCTACCAACCTGGAATTGCAGCAAAACAATTACTGGCCGGTATCTGCCTATCTTGGTCACAAGCAAGAGGGTCCATCTCCCCGGAGAACTTGGGGAACTTGATTGCGAAAGCGGAGAGTTTTTAAACTGACCTCATCATTGGCTATGATGCAACTGCCCTTCATACAGTCTGGGGCAGTTCCGACGTAAACGAGCTGAATGTGCAACTTTTTGATTTTATTCTTAGTTTCCAATTTAGGTTCTAAAGCCACCTTTATTACCCGTAACCGACAAGACGACCTGGACTTAACTCTTGCGTCCTAGAATCTATTATTTCAAAATGTAAGGGATTGGAGAGTATCTGATGAGCACGCTTTTACAAACCATTGCTACCTCCAATGTAGTCTAGATGACAATCCTCCAAAACAAAAGGTTTTCCAAAAAGAAAAGAAATTCCAAGACCAATTGCGATCTATTTCTAATTGGGACACCTATAACCTGTTTAGGAAATACAAAACTTCACTTAGGAAGGCGAAACGACGTTGATGGAGACTCGTCTACGAAATCATAGAAGAGTCCTCCTAAGCCTCAAGGCTACGAAAGATTCTCTCCAAAAATCCCTCTATACCCAGCCACCTAATGCAACCAGATGGTCACTGGACCACCTCTAGTAAGAAGTCCATCGACCTACTACTGAACCTGTATTTTCCTGGTAGCTCCTCAGTTGCTGTACCGCAATTCGAAACCATCTTCTCTACACCGTGCAGCAACCCTACGAAAATAGTTACTACTGAAAAGCTCCTTTGGGCAATGCGCAGTTTCAAACCATACAAAGCCCCAGGGTCTGGTGGTTTCATTCCAGCTGAGCTTCAGCAATCAGAAGACGTAGTGCTCCCTTGGCTTAAAGCTAACATGTCTGGTTGCCTGAATCTGGTCTATATTCTCAAACTATGGACCGAGGTTAAAGTTGTCTTTATACCTAAAGCAGGAAATGCTCACACATGGAACTAAAGGATCTCCAACCTATCACCCTACTGTCCTTTTCTAAACACTAGAAAGACTGATTGCTATCCACCTACGCTAGAGCATCAGCCGATCTATGCTCTTTGAGTCCCAACATGCGCAATACAAAGGCAAATCAGTCGAGACAGTCTTGCACTCGAACGCTCAGGGCAAAATGCCTTCAGGCCTGACGCAGATCCGAGCATTCCAAGGGAAGACTAGAGTTCCAAGAACGTCTAGATACCTTCAGGTTGACGAGATGCGACCTTGAAAAGCCCATCAAAGAGAGCAAAGCAAGTTGCTTCAAACAACTCTGCAACGAAGCAGACCTAGACCACTGGGGGATGGCATATAGGATGGTGATGAAGAAGCTAAGGGGACAGTATGTCGGGGAGCATCTATTTCCCCGTAGACCATCTACTCTATGCAGCATCACGAGTGAGACCAGCATGAACTAAATCCAACCAATCACGCCGAATGAACTGCACGAAGCATGCAGGGAGATAGGCAAAAACAAAGCGCCGGGACCTGACGGCATCCTAAAAATAGTGATCAAAGCAGCCGTCACAAGGAGACCTGATCTTTTTATAGCAACGATGCAAAGGTGCCTCGAGGAGGGTTTTTTCCCTGAACCATGGAAACTCCAGCATCTTATGTTGATTACCAAGGGCAACAAGCCACCTGGAGAACCTTCGGCGTATCGGCCAATATGTCTGCTAGATACAACCAGAATGATTCTAGAATATATCATATACGGCAGACTAATGGCCGTGGCAGAGGATAGAGAAGCTTTGTCTGACCACCAGTATGACTTTAGAAAATCGCGTTCTACCGTCGAAGCCGTAAAAGAGGCAGTAGATACAGCTACTGAAGCGATACTGGGGAAAAGATGGCAAGGAGGCACAAAGAAATACTTCGCAGTAGTAACGCTCGACGTTAAAAATGCCTTTAATTCTGCAAACTGGTCCTGCATTAGAAGATCTCTGACCAGAATAGATACACCACATTACCTCGTGAAGATAATCCTTAACTACTTCACTAACAGGAAGCTGAGGTACCAGACGGACGATGGCTTTAAATACTACAATGTTTCCGCGGGAGTCCCCCAGGGGTTTGTCCTTGGGCCCCTCCTGTGGAACATAAAGTATGACGAAGTTCTGCGATTAACGCTACCGCAAGGAGTTAAGATTATCGGCTTTGTTGACGATATCGCTTTAGTTACCGTAGCCAAGCACTTTCACCAGGTAGAGTCCGCCACGGATGAAACCATCGCCAGGATCAAAAATTGACTACAGGCTGCCGAGCTAGAACTAGCTGACCACAAGACGAGGTCTGTCTTAATAACCAGTCGAAAGGTTGTGGTTTACGCAAACTTCTGGGTTGGGAGCCAATCAATTAGGTCTAAAGAGGCTTTAAAATACTTGGGTGTAATGCTCGACAACCGGCTTAACTTTAAGACCCACGTCGAGTACTGGAGTAGTAAGCCATCAAAAATACAAGCAGCGCTTTCTGAGATGCCGCCAAACATCAGATTCACGAGTAGGATTCTGCTTTCCAAAGTGGTGAGTTCAATACTTCTATACACTGCTCCGGTCTGGGCGGGATCTCTTACAACGAAAGAGACGAATAGAAAGCTCTCGGTCTGTATGCGATAGTATGCGATATCCGGACAATTTCGGACGAAGCAGCCTGTACTATAGAGGGTATAGTCCCTATCAACATTCTCTCCAACGAAATGCAAATGGTTTACCTTAGGCGAACCACGAACCGACAAGAGATCAGCGTTACCAGGAAAGTAAAAGCAGATGAAAGGGCAACATCTGTAACACTGTGGCAAGCCATGTGGAATAAGACGGAAAAAGGCAGATGGACCCACAAACTGATTCCCACAATCAAGGCAATGTTTCGCTGTAGACGCTTCGCAGAGGCAGGAATGGTCCTACCGATCTCGACGCTTCTTGTAAGTCATATGATAAGCTCAGAGAACTACGGGTCGGAGATCTGTTCTTTCATAACTAGCATGCAGAACTAGCTAAGAAGACACGAACGAATAAGAAGAGCTGAAACGGCAGAACAGAGCACATAGCATAATTTGCGAACCAGCCCCTACTCACCTCAATCTCCTATTCAAGGAGCAAAGATCTGCATATATATGCATCAGTAGTGCACTACGAGAGCAGGGATTTCGCCTGCTCCTCTTAGATATTTTTGGCAAGCAATTGGCTGCGAGTGCGGCTATCCGACTGAAAGCTTCCTCATTGTGGTCTAGCTATCATGATATCTTTAATTTTATGCTAGAAGACACCGCCTACACCCTGCCGAGTCTATTATTTGACCATAACTTCCGCACGAGCATTCCCGACCGAAGTGAATGGGTCAATACTCCCTCTCCTAAGGACTGTCCAATCCGCTTGTACACGGACGGCACCAAGACTGACGAGAGGGTGGGTTGTGGTGTCTTCTCCGACAAGCTCAATCCGAAAATCTCTTTCCGCCTCCATCATGCCAAGGGTTCCTTTTGGGTGGTTGCTGGTAGCCTATGATGGTTTCGACTACTTGTTGGATGATGTCGCGATATTGGTTCCACAAATTGTTGACGTTTGTGGATGGTGAATGCACAGCTGAGGGCGTTCTATGTAGGCTCCGGCTACTCGAGTCGTGCAAAGGCTTCCAATGTTGAAAATATGTACATAACATGTGACATAGAAACCTACTTCAGAATTCCCGAAACTTATCCTATATTTCCTAGAATATCTACGCATACAAGGTATGTAAGTATACACATGTCGAAAGGTACATCCCTGTACCTGTGAACATTTTCATTTCCATGAATTGTGTTGAAACTTTTCCACCTGTTTCGATGGTTATGTACGTTTGTCGCACAAGGTAACGTCTCCTGCGATCAAAGATAAACTTTTTTCCGCTTTTGTTGCTCACAAAAGAGATATTTCGAAGTAATTTGCATATTGTTTCCGCTATTGAACAATTCTACGAAACAACGTGAGTATGCCAAACTTTTCTACTTTATCTCCGACAGGGAGAAAAAGGATTTACAGTGTTGTTAAAAAAAACACACACTCACTTTATCGCAGGACATTCTTTATGTGTTTCCCTCGTTCGCTTTGGATTTGCTCTCTGTGTTAGAGGCACACAATCTCTCGGTAACACATGATAGTCAAAGGTTTTCAAAAGCAGTCACCAAGTGCAGGACGCTAGTTGGTTTGTTTATGTTTTACTCTGTAGTTACGGCCAACTTGTGAGCAACAGTGTACACAAAACAAATGTTTACGATCCATCAACTACAAGGGTGGCGAGGATACTTTTGACTTTGACTTCCTCTCTAGCTCGATGACGGAATACAGATACAATTTCAACGGCGTAGTAGTCCTACCTTCCAGAATCAAGGAAATGACATATGACAGATTGATTAAACTTTGCCCTGGCCTCGCAAAATAAACTTCTTCATACATCATCATGTGTTAGATATGTATCTCTCGAGAGTAAATACTCGGTAACTACGATTCAACGATATGCGTATTAAGGATTTAGGTCCTTGTTAACGAAAAACAAAAAAAAACAAACGAAGTACTTACCTCACAGGTGAATCGGAGAAACTTTCTCACTTTCGAATTGGTACAAACATCACGTGTGTTGGGTTAATCCTGGAAATTTCTGGCCGGCGCGCGGTCGGTAGTGAAAGGAAACTTTCCATTTGACCTAAGTGAGGCTTCATCCCATGGATTAGAGGATGCTCTGGTCTTGTTCGAGCTTTGTTTCTTGGTTAAGTAGTGGAACATTAGTGGATAAGGAACCTGTTCATTGTTGCCATGGTTGGTGGCATTAATTCTTTGAAAAACATCCGAAACTTTTCGTTTTATTAGAGGAAACAAAGTTTTTTCTTTCCCTCTTCCCTCTCCTCTATCTGGCTTGACTGAGATTGGGGTGGCTTTATGAGAGTTTATACTTTGCAGTTGTTGTTGGTATTATTATTTTTTTTTTTGGATTTTAATCTTCAGTTCACGGTCCTTTTAAGGAGTAAAGTTTTATGTGTGGTAAGTTTGCTCCATATGCTGACCATCTCATTCGACTTCACAGCCTTTTGGACAAAATGTTCCGAGGCACTGTGAATTATTGGATAACTTTCAAAAGTCACATATGGTTTTTGTAATTTCGTGTCCCGTGGAAGAGACTTTGTAAAGTGGTCTAATGCTTTAGGGGGAATCTGGCAAAACGTTTTTGTCGGAAGGAATTCTCGCTGGGGTACTTCATTTATGATATTATACATCAGCTGGTATCAACCGGAAGTGGGGAAGATGTAATAATTTCGTGAGGAATGCAAGACTCACGAGAATGTGTTCTCAAGACGGACCTAAGTATGAGTCCATCGTAAGGAGTGAGCCTTCAATTGTCAATTTTAGGCCAATTGCTACTTAATGAAAAAGTTCTGCCTTGCCTTGATTTAGAAGAACCAATCTGTTGATGAGTGCTAAGACAAACTAGAGAGTAGAGGCGCCCCTTGAGGACTTTGCTAGCACCGACCTAGTTTTACTTAATCACACAAGCAGTAACACATTTGAGAATGGTAGAGCACGTTCCATCATCGATCTGACATTTGCCAGCTAGTCAATTGCAAGGAAAATAAAATGGCATGTCTCAGACCAGTACATGCACAGCGACTACCTTCTTCGAAACAGGGGTTAAAGAGCGATCCCAGTAGCACAACCACCCGACGATAGTACAAAACTTGGACTGGAAAGCAAATAATGTAAACAACGAAATCCTTAAAAATATGCTTGACGCTATGGACATACCAACAGACACAGCAAAAGAACAAGCCAAAAAAGCAACGAGGTCCTTATCACGAGGATGTGATGCTGTCATACCACGTAAAAGAAAGGAAACGGCAGAAAACCTGTATATTGGTGGAACGACAACATCTCGAACCTCCGTGGAGATTGTCTCAAAATCGGTAGACGGCATTTCACGCATTGGTATACGACATTCTTAGTGGCTTGTCCTTCTCCTGAAGGACAATAAGTCACCTGACCAACCGTCGTCGTACAGGTCCTTGTGCATGCTCGACACAATAGGCAAAGTCCTGGAAAAAATCATACGAACAAGACTAGAGTGATATACTGAAGGAAACAATGGGCTCTCCATTCAACAGTATGACTTCAGAAAGAAGCGAAGCACCATACAGGCAATGTCGCACACTGTCATTGCACATGAAGCATCGAGAAACGAAGGTGGCTAACACTCGACATCAAAAACGCTTTTAACTTAATTAGCTGGAACTGTGTAAGCAGAGCGTTAAGTAGCCAGTAGATACTTGACCACCTAATGAGAATGAGCTACTTCAAGGACAGGACCCTTCACTTTGATACAGAAGGGGCCAAAGATCTATAACGTTACAGGAGGAGTTCCTCAAGGGTCAGTGCTTAGCCCAGTTCTATAGAACATAATGTACGATGGGATTCTTAGAATACCGAAGCAGAGCCGAGTTCATACATATCATCAGCTATGATGACGATATTGCAGTAGTTGTTGTGGTAAAAACGCTAGAGGAAATGTCTGAGAAACGTAGCCAACTCATCAGAGATGTCAGGTCCTGGGTACAGACATCAGATTTGGAATTGGCAGACCACCAAACAGAAGCGGTTTTCATAAGCAGAAGGACAAGAGTGGAAGACCTCACTATACAGGTCGGTGAGCATACTATCGAGCTGAGCCCACACACCAGATACGGGGAATGCTGCTAGATCACAGGCTCAACTTCAAAGATCACACGATGTACGTAGATGAAAAAGCTATCTCGGCAGTAGCGGCACTGTTCAGGACAATCCCGAAAATTGGAGGACCCAAGCAGCCAATATGAAGTCTGCTAGCCACCGTGAACAAATCGATGCTTGTGTATACGTCTCCCATAACCCTACATGAGCCGCATGAACACAGCACACAGAATCGCATCGTTAAGAGTAGATTGCGCTTTTAGAACCGTGTCATCGGACGCCATAAGCTTGATTTCGGGCAGAATATTCATCGATCTAGAAGTTAAAAAGGCAGCAGTACAAAACGAGACCGAGACGGAAGAGAGGGGAATCACCAATGAATACAGGCAGAGTGCTAACACAGATGAAATACTACCACCAAAGTAAGATGGGCATACGCTTTGATCCTCCGCATAGAAGAATGGAGCTGTAGAGGACATGGAGAGGTAAACTACTAAAAAAAATAAAAATTTTTAGCCCGACAGTTCCATGGGACCCAGGGCCTAGCTTCTCACAACCACTCGTACTGTGCGTGGTATATTCTTTACACGAATGGAAGGGGCCTACTGTTTAATGCCGGATCCGAACGGCAGTTCTTTGTTCTGAGAAGCTTTTTCATGACAGTTTTACTCTCGGATGTTTGTCAGACGCTCGCGAGAGGTGGGGCCGTGAAAGAAATTTTAAGTGTTGTTTGGGGATTGAGCCTGGAACCTCTTAGTCCTTAGTCCAACACACTAACTACTTGAGCCACGGCACCTACGCGTAGGTAAACTACTACCTGACGTAGTTCCTGTCCGGACATGGATGTTTCCGGGAGTATCTCTGCAAGTATAAGCACATAGATGACCGGTCCGCATTGGGACACCAAAATTCAGTATGCAAAGCATATCCTGATGTATAGGATAGGAGTATATTCGACGGCCAGAAACGTGCTGGAAATGCCAATAAGTGAACAGATGACACCAAGAGGGCTGGTAACTTTCATTCTAACAACAGATGAAGCCTGGGAGTCTGTAGGTGAAGTTATCATAAAACTGGTTATAAAAGGTCCTGCTTTTGGGGGACGAAGCGCACTGTTACCTGCTTGTAAATTACATTACTTATAGGTCAAGTGGTAAAAGATTCATAAATGTAGTGCGTAGAGCACCAGTGATGACCCGGGTATTCTACTTAGTTGTAGCATTCCTACAAACAAGAGCTCCATATGTGAGAATGGGCGGATGACGTTGCCATACTTACTGTCGTCTCATGCCTACAGACTGTCTGTGCTAAGGTGCAGATAGCCTTGGACATGGTCTATGAGTGGTCCACTAGGAATAGGCTTTCCGTCAATCCTTTGAAAACTCAGGTTGTTCTCTTCACGAGAAGGATGGTTGTGACCCTGGATAAGAAACTTATTTGGGCAAAGCATGTCAAGTCGAAGACATCCAAAACGTTCTCAGTTTTCTGGCAGTGTTAGGTTGCTTTTGGCAAGACAAGGGACTTTTCCCCATTTCTAGCTTATGCGTCAGTTGTTTGGTGTGGGGCTTTCGCGTAAATATATGACTGCCTTCTGCACGAAACTCCAAAGAACGGTCTGTCTCGGCTGCACGGGAGACTTCCATCAGAATCTGCACTATCAAAGCAATGTATCATTTCAGACTGGGTGATGACCTTGCGTGACACTTATCCTACGACCCAAGTTCCATGGATATGCCGTCTAATGCAATGACACCGGAACTTCAGCTGCTGTGCAAATATTGAGCCGATTTTCCTTGCGTTCAGGACTGACTTCGGCCAGAGTCTAAGCCTGGACTGGGCTGTAGTCGAATATTCTTGGTATCTTCGTGGAGACCGGCAGCTCGTTAGGCAAACGTGCCTCTGTTTTTCAAGCGGATATCTGTGCTATCCTAATGGCTCCCGACTATATTGTGAAGAATATGTGGCAGGGTCGGAGTATCTACAGTCACGTTGCGCTTAAGGCTTTGCTCTACCATGTAACGCGTTCCAAAATATTAATATTATTGGCTGTCTTACGGGACACTTATCTTTTGTTAAGCATCCCAAAGCGTTTAAGTGAAGCCACTATTTCATTTGTGATTATTCTGCCTTTCCCTAAATCGGGTAGTCGATCTTTGGTGCTGATGTGGTGATTGCCGATAATGTAAGATCCTCATTCCATCCTGACAGTTTCGTACAGGATCCAGTACCTATGAACCACCAAAAGGCCACTCTATATCTCTCTACAGAGACGGGTCAAAGTTGAATATAGGATATAGGTTGGATAACTGGAGTCACAATATTGTCCGGGGGAACAGAATCACGAAAGCCAGAAGAGCGTACTGGATATGCCTTAGGGCTTTTGGCAAGACTTGGGGTTTGAAACCGAAGCAAGTCTATTGGATTTACCTTAGAATCGTCAGGGTCATCTTACTCTATGTAGTGTTTGTATGGTGACCGATAGTAGAAATACGCCCTTTCACAAGTATTGGACACATGGCTTGCCTAGAAATTACCGATCTCTATCCAGTACCCTCACAGCAGCCATGGAGACAATCTTGAACTTACTCCTTATAGGCCTAGATGTGAAAAGATCAGCCGAACTGGCTGCTCTTAGACTCAAGACTTTAGAAAATTTCACTGAACGGACCGCAATGGGACACAGGGCTATCTGGAAGGAAGTACAGGCTGCCTCTGCACTCGTAAGGCATCCGAACGACCTTTTAAGTAAGGAATACCATTTCTATACAAGGTCCACAGTTCGATTCCCTTACGCGAAGTATGGTCTTAGGGCTCTACCGAAGAAGTGTACACGGACGGATCACACATCGATGAAGAATCGGGAGCCATTGTCTACTGCCGAACGCCACCTCTCAATCACAGTCCATCTAGAACAATTCGTGACTGTCTCTCAGGCAGAAAGTTTTGTTATACTGAAGGAGGCCTAGTACGAGTACCTGAAACCAAGGCAATTCCATTGACTTCTGCGTCAGGCAACCCTAAAGGGACCAGCAAATCCAGGAATCAACTCGAAACTGGTGAAGGAATGTAAGAAAAAACTTAATATCTTGGCAACATCCTCCCATGCCAACCTGATTTGAGTACCTGACCACTGCAATGTATCAGGAAACGAAGCTGGAAGGAAGGATGAACTGGCAAGGAAGGGGGAGGGAAACATAGCTACCCCTACGGTTACAACCCTAGGAGTAGCCTTAAATGTTGTTAAAACCGCATATAGTAGTTCGATCGCAAAACAACACCGAAAACATGTGGAAAGGACTGCAAACTTACCACAGCCATGACTGAGCCCCCTCCACCGTCAGGAAAAAGGACGTACGATCCTACAGCAGACAATTAAGATGGATGGTCGGTCTATACACCGGACACATCAACCCGAACAAACACGCATACCGACTGGGACTGGTGACATCAAGCATCTGCCCGGGATGCGAGGAAGAGGAAGAAAGTTTTCCAGTCTTCTCTGCTACACAGTCTCTTTTAGAGAGGAACACAACATGCCCAATCATCCTCACCCTCCCAAACCAACCACCAACTTGTGTGCTAGGGTTAAAGGGCACCACTACCTGAGACACCACTTCGGATCAAATCTCTTGTTATTGTCCTGTCTTTGCTCGGATCAGATGGCAGATATTCTGATGTGGTGAATGCTGTAAGCGTCTCGTCGCTGAAGTGCATTCTTGGCTTTCTTCGAAGGTCGAAGAAATTCCAGTAAAACGGCTAATACTGGATTTTACCTCCTGGTAGTACAATGGACCAGCTGCGTCTGATTGTTTACTAACCCGAAAAAAAGACTGTAAAATATGGCTCCAGTTAGAGACAGTATTTTCAAGTCCCTTCTGTTCTTTTTTCCTTTCATTGTATCTTGGACCGTTTTCACTACCACCTTAATTGCATCTATTGTCGTAGTATCCGTTCTGAAAGCAATATTGGTGTTCCGATCCTTCGTTTTCAATTTACATCCATTCTATTGCAGACAAGGCGTTCTCAAATCTAACATGTCTCGATGTACCAGTCTGGAAACCACACTGGTAGTTGTCGATCACTAATTTTCAGATTTGAGACCTGTGTTGAGATTCAGTTCCCTTTTTCCAGTTCTAAAACATCATCTAGCCATCTATTACCACATTTGCTTCACTACATCACACTGTCTTTAAAGCAGTACTTTCCCATAGTCGCTCCTTTAAGCCCTAGTTAAGTTGCCAATCCTTTGAAGTAAATTTCTACTCCTTCCACTCTCATAAACTCTTGCAAAATATGTACGCTCTCTCTCTCGTCCTTAGTCTTATCGAATTGACCACATTTAATTGATTCAAATCATTAAGGAAACCAGTCAACCACAATCCGTTCAATTCTTCTAATTGTATTAAGTCCTTCAAAGATACTCCTGGCCCCCTTCTTCCGCGCGCACACAGGACTATAACCCAACCAAACTTTTCCATTGATTTTGCCAATTAGTTAGCACCACACTTACTAGTCAATGGTCAGTTTGCATTCTCATGTCGGTTACCCATACCCGACTTTATTCGCACATCCAGCCGGCATTTGTTTGACTGCACCAGCTTTGACTCCTCGACAAGTCGACAACTATCTAGATACATATATACATCGTACCAGTCTGCTGGTCATCAATATTTGAAGTGCACCACCGTTTGGAGGTGAAATCGAAAAGAAATTAATTGGAAAATTGCTCTAATTGATTTGCCATTTCCAATTGAGAAAAACCTGAGTTAGCTGGGTCGGTCATAGTGGTTGGTTTTGCGAAAAATTTGATTGCAGAATGAAAGTCAAGTGCAGTACACACTTGAATAGGGAAAGTGCCATCAGCCCTGAATGGAAAACCTAATTAGCTTGAAAATTTGGTCAGTTATCCCTTTTTTTTTCCTTTGTACATAATTACTTACAACCCTTTTTTTAGAGAACAAAAGTCCTTAAACATGTATGCCATGCAGTATGACTTTAATAGGACTGACTTCTCTGCCAAAAGGGGATCAAAAACTCTGCTCTCATTATTTTTATTTCGATTCTGTGAGGGCGCAATCAAATTCATTCCTAACTACGTTTTGATCGAGTAATGTAAAGTGGCATGTGATGAAATTAATGGCAAAACAATAGAAGGGTTCGTTTACTCAACAAGGGAAATAAATGTTTATGCAATACGCGCGAGTAGGTACTTGTCGGCATATTGTAACCATTCAAAAGGGCTTCCTTCCTTCCGTTTGCACAAAGTCATAACATAACCCGAATACAATACAATTTCCTGTACTTCTTTTTAAGTTGGTTTCCCCGTCACAGTATTGACGGGGGGCTGTATACGAAAAAAAAAAAACCTATTTCCGTATTAGGCAAATGGCGGCATATTGTAAAGCTAAACGTGCCACCACCATCATCGTCACCGAAATGTGTATAATTTCTTGTGATCAAGTGCAATCGAGACCTATGATTGCAGATGTTGTACCATCAAGGTTTCGATTCGGGGGGGAACTCGTTTCAAACTCTGATCACGTTCTAGGCTAAGCCGAATTTTGTCACCAAATTTTCTCAGCCGTTAAGGAATAACTAAGACGAAATTCGTGTGCCTGAGATACAGTGGCGTGTAACAAGAAAGATACTCGATGGGATTGAGAAATTGAGTACGTATTAAAATTAATTGAGATTTGAGAGAGTTTTTGAAAAATAGGCGAAAATAATTATGAAAAACTTAAAAAGTGTCTAATAATCCTGTGTTGTTTGCTGTGCTTTAGGTTTCTACTTGTCAGGATGGAGGGCGACGTTGACACAATGAAGTTTAGGAGTTTGAGATGATAACAGTTGAGTAGTTTTTGGCCGGACGTACATATGTCATACAAAGCCAAATTCAAGAAGCCTTTAAATATTATTGATGATGGTAATATCTATAGAAACTCTCCCGGAAACTACCAAAATCGCATTAGGCCTTGGTCTCCAACAGCTAAGTCCATCGTCAAACAAATGTTCCGCGGTTTTTGAAAGTGTGGACAGCCCTTAAGCCTGATGCATGGGCTGTCGAATGGGGTAGTTTGAGAACCAACCACATAGGCGAAGTATTGCTGGATCCATTTGCAACCCTGGACCTTGTACTGCTAAACCAAGGAAACAAAGAAACCTTTAATAATGGCAGATTTGAAGATCATTGCAAGAAAAACAAAATGGCATGTCTTCCATCCCTATACAAACAGTGATCATCGGGCGATCATACTTGAAGCAAAAGAGCCAAGACGCTTCCAGTACCAAAAGCCACTGAAAAGGTACAAAAGTTGTGCTGGAAAAGTAACGATCTAGATAAAGAGATTCTCGAGTATTTACTGAGTAACATGGAATTTCATAAGGGCACAATTGAAGAACAGGCCAGACAAGTGGCAATGGGAATGGGCTTACTCCGTATGACTGAAAAATTACCATCACGCATTCCATAGAAGAGGAGAGTTTCTGTATAGCTCGTGTCTATAAATGCCGTTATATGCGGCCTTGAAATCGATAGAAAGATGGTGGGTATGGATTTGGACTTCTTGGGTCTCCTCCAGGATCTGCCGAAGTATGAAAATTTGATCGACTGTGGACTTTTCTGGGCTGAAACTACACTGATAGGGGTCGATCAGGGTGTTGCCGAAGGGCTTCAGGCGTTGACACAGTATGGCAGATATGATCTTGTTTAGGAGACTAATACCTGTGTACCAATTTAGATCCGGAACCAATTTAACCCGTCACAACTGTAGAAGTCCTAGAAATAGCGACCCCAATGAAAAGCAATACAGCTCAAGGAATGGACGCGATCCTAAAACCCAACCAGAGGAGTTTGCGAACCTGTATACAAGATGCCTGACTGAATGAAAATTCCCTCTGCAATGGAGATGACAGAGGCTGGTGGTTAATCCCGAAAGGCGACAAGCGTCCAGAGCAACCGCAGTCGTACAGACCACTGTGCATGCTAGACACGGTAGGGAAAGTGGAAAGAGTTATAGACGTTACAGACTTGACCAGTACACCGACAATATGAGTTCAAGAAGAATCGGAGCACCACCTATGCGAAACAAGCAGTATATGAAATTGCACGGGAAGCCATATCTGGCACCAGATGGAAAGGAGGAGAAAAGCAGTACTGCGCTGTATAGATAGTTACGCTTGACGTAAAAAGAGCGCTGAGGAATATTCGAGTACCAAACTACCTGCTGCGAATAATCACAAATTATTCCATACTAGGTCCTGCCCTGTGGAACATTATGTATGGTAGAGTAATACGTATGCGGAGACTAAGAGGAGTGGACATAATCGGATACGCCGATGACATCGTGGTGGTGGAAGTAGCTAAAACCCTAGAGGAAGTGTTGCGAAACTGCAACACGTCATCAAAGACGTGAAGATGTTGCTTCGCTCAAGAGGTCTGGAATTAGCGGACCACAAAACTGAGGCTATTCTCATAAGCACCAGTAAGCAAGTTAAGCTCCTGGTAATGCAGGTAGGAGAACACTCTATCGATTCAAAGCCCTACATAAAGTACCTAAGGGTACTGTTTTACTATAGGCTCAACTTTAGACAGCAGATAACATAGACCAACGTGAAAGCTAACCGGACTGTTGCAGCAATATCCAGGGTAATGCTAAATATTAGAGGACCCAGGCAGACAATAAGGAATCTGCTTGCGACAGTGACAGACAAACTACTACAGAACATATAAGAGTGGACAAGAAGAAAACACGGTGAAGTTAACTTCTACCTTACCCGATTCCTAATGGGACATGAAAGCTTCCGGGAATTCTTTTACAAGTATGACATCACAGATGACCCATTCTGTCGTCAATGTGAAGGCAAGGTCCAAAACGCCGTCCTGCTGGTGTGCAGACAATACGAAGCAGTCAGAAATGCTCTAGAACAAGAGATAAGCAATGAAATAACTTTAAGGAGAGAAATGGGACACGGCCAACAGTATTATTGCATCATGCAGGAACTACGGCTGAAAAATCAAACACCGAGAGCCCAAGAAAAAGAAAATCCTGGATCATAAGCAGGAGAAATCTGCCCTACGAAGGAATGCCTAGCCCGGTGGTGCCGTAGGAGGAATCAGGAATGGGTTAGGGAGGGTGTTATAATTGCCATAACTTGTAGCACGGGCTACCGATTATCCATAAAGGATTTTATCCCTCTAGACAAAATTCAACAGACCAGTTTCCTTACCCAGTGACTTCTTAGTATGACTGCTTTCAAACCGGTCACTCCAGAAAAATTTAAATGAAGACTTGCACCTATAATCGGAAGACTCAAGCAAAGAAAGTATAAGAGGTTGATTTGCTTGTCGGATTTCTAAAGATTTCTATGAAGGTTCTCCAAAGAGGCTGTGGTCAGTGACCACAGTAGCTGGACTGCATGGGGCATGTCAACAAATGAGGCTATCCAATATGTTGTAGAATCTTTGATAGCTTCAAATTGCCTTCTGCCGATGGAGTGCACCTAACCTTACTGCAATAGAGTATAAACTAGGTAGCTGCTGCCAACTCAGAAAAGAATCTTCATTCCCTGTCTGTAACTGGCATATACCAGTGAACCACTCCCTCTCCAAGAGTTCCAAGAGGTCTGTAAATCTGTCCTCCTTATTGGAAAAAAAAATTTGTTTAGGTTGGTTGAGATTCACGTACACAGGGGAAAAATCCTGTGAGACTGTGCTTCAAAATGTAGTTGCTAGAATTGAATGGGTACTTATAAGGGAAGAATGCGTCATTTTTATCGTCATATAAGGTGCTTTCGACAATACGATCTTTGACTAGATGATCAGCTGCGATGTTGCTTTAGGTATCTTCGACACTAGAGTTTTGATGACCTTGTCCTGATTCCATGTACGTATTCACCGTCTGAAGCAATGAAACCGACTCATGTTTAAAATAAAATTCGACTTTTCTTGCATTCAAGACTAGTAAAGGGTCTGATGCCTTGGTGGAGACCGACTACACTAGACTTCACTACTCGGTAAGCAAGCATATTTTCGTTTTTCAAACTGAAATCTATTCAACCCTAAGCTTAATGGCCAATAGGTTTCTTATGAACAGAATCAGGTGTAAATTTTCAATGGAACAGGGTTACTATTCGTAGGCATATACTACGCAGACGAACAGAAGCAAGCCATGCAATATTCTGCAGTATTTGTATTTTTTAGTATTTAAGTGGTAATAGACTCACGCCTTATGCTCACTTTCTTTGGATAATACCAGAACATTTACGTACATTGTGTAGTGTCTGTTAATATCTAGGGGTTGTGTAAAACTTTTATCCCTTAACAGCCAAATAATTATAGATAAATTGGGGTATCAACTAACAAGCCTCTCCAACGTGTCAACGCGATTCCACCCAATCTGTCTCAAGTTGTACTCATAATGAAGCCACCTGTGGATGAAGTGATCTTATTTTGCGTAGTCCCTTAAAAAAGTTTTCAAAAATCCATCATCTTGTAAGGGACACTTTAGTTCGATTTGGCCGATAAAGTCGATCTAGGTCAGGGAAGATGACGATCTTTGTTATTCTTCATATTACCCTTTCACACTATAGGAAGCTAAGGCTTAAGTAAGCCTGCCCAGTAGGTATAAGAGTAGCGGTAAGGCTTCGTGGTGTAATTCTGAAATCCGTAAGCTTCGAGAAGGTTTTGAATCAAGCAAAGCGTTCTAAAGACTCATCCAATTGGGATTTCATTAAGAACGGTCTTAGGCGACCTAAGTTAGAGATGAAGAAATCACAAAAGACAAGTGATTCCTCTCAGATTAGGGAAATCTTTTCAAAATTTCTAATAGAGGGTAACTCGATCATATCCAGCAAGGAAACGTTAGAGCTTATCACGGACGTTCGCTTTTCTGGTAACAAAAGAGAGGTAGAACCGTTTCTATAGAACCAAGAGTCCAAATCAGAGAAGGTTTTTACCGCCCAGAAGCTAAAGTAGTAAGTGCACAGCTTCCTTCCATACAAATCACATCATTTCGATGGTTTCCCAGTGCAATGATGGTTTACCAGTGCAATGACAATAGGGTTTTCATACATTAAGACATTGGCTCCACACTGTCTTAAGGAGCTGTCTAAAGTATGACCACGTCGCTAGATCCTTGAAGAAGGTCAAAGTAGTCAAATCATCATATTCTGCTTTCTATGGCTTCTATAACATTGAAAGGATTGACTGACGTTTGAATAAGAACAAATGTAAACAGTAAGCTCTTATTGGTATCTCTGCATGCATACCGTAAGGGTGGGAAATATTGAGAGATATTTTGAGAAAAAGGATTTCTCTATGGTGTCCTTCCGTGATATTAATGAAACAGATACTATAACTGATTGGTTGTGAGAAGATAGGCTTTGGGTCCTATGGATTTGTCGAGCCAAAAATTTGTATTTTTTGTATTTGATGCTATAACTGCTAGATTTCGTAACCTGAAGAATGGGAGTTATCTTTGCTATTGGATCAAGCAAATGGTTAAAAGCAGACTTATCCTTGCTGAGCTGGGGTATCGTCTAAGAAAGTGGTAGCTTCTAGAATTGAGTGGCTGATTGTAGTAAATGAGATACACCTAATCCTGGATAAAGTGGGGTTCAGAGTCACAGCCTATTCTTAAGATAGAATGACCAATATTGCTCTTGAGTGCCTTAATCATCTTTGGATTGTACGCATAGCATCGATCTTTAATGACACCCCACAAAAAAACATCCCACGGCGTCAAAACCGTGTCGGCCAACCAACATCACCAAAATGACTGATTACACGATTAAGGAACTTTGTGTGAAATAAATCGATTGTTGGATGGCTTTTTTGGTACGTAACCCCATCTGGTTGCAACCATAGCTCGCTCTAGAAAGGTCCTGGCCCCGAAATACAGCCTTCACACACGACAGTCGTCAAACCCATCCTGATGTCCAGAGCACTAGTCTAGTGAAGTCCCCCAATTAACAGCAAAAGCAGCATTGCACCACTCGAGGAGGTTTAAATGTTATCCTGTGTCTACACAAGACACGACTTTAGAACCACCACTACAGCTGCACTAGAAACTATGCTCTACTTGCTTTTCGTTGACATCATTAGGAAGCTGATCGTGGTGAAGACTGCAATGCAGCTTATGAGAAGCCCGTAAATCGTTTGTGCTAATTTGGGACATGCTAGTATCCTAAATGACCATAATACTATTCCTAGTACATCAGACTATGTTGTCCCCTATATGGGCTTTAATGCTAGGTATCCGGAATGTCTCGTAGAAGTGCTGGTAAATCGGGAGCAATTCTGAATGAGTCTGCGATAGAGATTTACACAGATAGATAGATGATGCGAAAATCTTCTCCAGCGGACCGGACATTTGTAATATATTTCAGGTAGAGATTGTCTTCGAAAGGCAGCTATTTTTCCATATACTCGTAGTATAGATAGTCAAGTAGCAATAAAAACCTTCAAGTCACCAATAATTCGATCAACTCTTGTCATGCAATGCCATATCCAGTGGATATTTTAATGAAAGTGGATATTCCGGGAAACTGCTAAAAGGACGGAATGATTAAGGAGGGTGCCATTTTTCACACTGTATTCTGTTCAGAGAATTCGTCTAAGTATTATAAACAAAGTTTCCTGCAGAAGCAACATAAACCCACTGAATAGGCACTTTACCTTCCAAACATACTGTTTATAGCACAAACCCATTCAAACACTATTCGGTGGGATCGTAATACCTTTCCATCTCCCACAACCATACATACATCTGTGGGTCATTTGCCTTCAAAGGTGTTTGACAGCAGAACAGCAACCCACCACCGAAACTTCCATCATCAAATGCTAATCAGCATTCAACGAGCGCTTTCCACAGTCTTACAGGAGGTAATAAGCAGGATGCATAAATTGAGAATAAATTTGTGGTAAACATGGCTTAAAGACGCTTTAATTTAGCCACTATTTTTGAATATTAATGAAACGGAAACTGCGGATACACGACCGTCGCGGTCGCGGTCGTGTCGCGTCTAACATAAGTAAAATAGAACAATATGTCTATGCGTGCAGTAAAAATTTCAATTTCATGGCTAATTGTTTTTCAAGGCGATGCCATTAGAGCTAACCCACAGGGAATTTCGTCTTGGAGCAATTCTACAACACGTTGCCCACTGACCTGAGAACTCTGAGAAGAGGGGGGGAGGACTTCACGACTTAATTTCGTTTTTGTGATTTGAATTTTGTTTCCTTTCGGTGTGGTGTCACAGGATAACTTGGTATAATGGCATTGACGTGATTTCGAAAAGAAAAGAGATTGAACGTACCTAATGTGAGTCGTGGGAGGTGTGAGAGATTGAATCGTGCTACTTTGTTGAATTTCAATCTTTTTAAGCTTTTAGAGGGGATAGGGACTCTATTAAAGTTATTTATGTATCCCATGGGGTACTATGGACAGAACGTTTAAACGATCGAAACGAGTAAATTCAAATGGTACATTAGGATAGAAATCAGATGGAGTTTTTCAAAAATAAATTGGATTAACGTCGATATGGTCCTTAAGTGGAAAATATAGTATGTATGTTTATTGGAAAAGTCCCTACAGGAATGCTTTACGAATAATAGCGCATGAAATTCATTTCTCTGAAGTTCAAGTTGAGATTGGATTGTAAATTATTGCTTACATACAGTAAAGCACGCATTCATCTACATAGTCATGGGCTTAAGGAATTATTGAAAGTCTGTTGTAGATCAATTTTTGATAAGAGCTTTATGCCTACTTTATATTCTATGAAAAGGACATTCGACTATATATATAGTTATAGTGTTCAATATTGTGTACATTCTAATGTTGAACACAAATTAGAAATGAGAGATAATTTTGTCCCGTTTATTGATTAGGAATCCATAAACCACAAAGGACCACCCTCATGTTCACACATCCAGTTAAGAGCCTTTTTCTTGCCCAATCTTACTATCTTATTATAAAAACGAACAAAGCTGGTGGCTGGATTCAAAAATACATTAAAAAATGTTTTTTTTTTATTTTTTAAAGACGAAGTTACCAAACACCTAACAAAAATAAAACTCATGATGAATATTTAATGACAACAACGTTGAAATGTTTTTTATTACATCTCGACAGGTGTTTGCCAAGGAAGTAATGTTGACATTTTTACTTTCCATTACATGTCATTTATACACCACCAGAAATGTACGCATATTAAAATCCTATTAATGTAAGCGGTACGTGGCTGAGGAAAGAGAATATGATTTTATGTCATTTTAATATTTTGTTTGACAACTCTGACGTGCCATAGATTGATGTATGTACTGTGTACGGTTTGCATTTCAATTAACACTGTGTAAGGTGTCTGGATTTATGCATTTTAATAACAATAATCAACCAAAAATGAGTTGTTTTCAAACAAAAAAAAAATCACCCATAACGAAAAGTGACAGAATCCAAAACGGAAGAACGTGAAAGTGTGTATTAGATACATATGTAACTAGAAAGGAAAAATATCCATTGACCTACGTCAATCGAAAATTCAATGATATTGAATTGAATTCCATGATATTATTATGTTCCTGTGGGTGGGTAATATTTCAAGACGATAAACGATAGATAAGTGAAAATATAATATGTACTGAGTTTCCGTCAATTTTTTGAGCAGATAATAGCTGTCAGTGTCAAAATAACATATGATTCAAAAAGAAATCAACAGATGGCCTGCCCATTACATATATACAAAGTTCAAATGCACGCGATCGTTTCTATTAATTCCCAGCACTCAAAAAAACGACTTTCTGAATCAATCTCATGTGTCAATTCTAACAAGATAGATTTGTATTCAGTGAACTACCACAATCGACAAACAGTTCAAAGTAAACACAGAAAGAGTATATTTAATAACTTTATCTAGGCTACTTCGACATACTCGAAGCTCAGGCCTATAAAGATTTCCAAGAATAAGTTAGGTTTTTGGAAAAGAGATGGTATCGGATGAGCCCTTATTGGGCCAACAGCGTTGCTCACATCCCAGAAGCGGGTTACTGACATCCGTTTAAATCGGCCGCTCGACCTAGGAATTTAAAAAAAGAGACAACAGTCTCGGATAACAATGGAACGCCTTATTTAATATCACGTCCCGGAACGTTCACGGACTATGAATTAAGAGTATTTACCTGGAACGTACATACACTGTACACTCCTGGTTCTATTCAAAAACTTGAATCTGACATCAAGGCAGATATTACCGCGATCCAGGAAATGCGATGGATAGGATCGGGTATGCAAGAACAGAAAAATTAATTCCAGCTGTCGCAAAAGACTGCACTTGTTAGGATGCGGATTCGTCGTGGAAAATAGGATACGCTCAAAGATAATTGACTTTAAGCTGAAAAGCGTTCGTCTGGCAGTAATCTGCATCGAGGCAATATTCCAAAATATCAGCATAATACGTATAGATATGCACACTCGCCTACCGACGAAACTGAAGACTGTAGCAAGGAAGAGTCTTATGACGTCCTGGAAGGAGACTAAGGAGCCTGTCCGAAGTATGATGTCAAAATCATACTCGGGGACTTCAATGCCAAAATCGGTAAAAAAACATACAGAATTGGCGGATTAGTCGGAAAGCACAGCCTCCACGACACGACAATAGACAATGGCTCCCAGCTACTCGATCTTGCAGCAACTCGAAATACGGTGATAAGTAGCACTAGGCTTCTAGGACTACGAATATGCACAGCAACCTGGCGCTCTTCTGCTGATCGAACCGCCAACTAAATCGACCACGTGCTAATAGATGCAAGTACGCATTCAATATTCTGAATGTACAAACTTTCAGAGGGGCTAACGTCGACTCTGATAATATTCTCGCTGAAGCTAATTTCAGAGTTCGACTATCCAACTAGAAGACGCTGCAAACCGTCCAGAAAAAGAAATTCAACGTTGGAAGCCTTAGCACGAATAGCTAGGCCCTGGGTCCCATGGACCTGTTGGGCCAAATATTTGCATTTTTTTGTAAGCTGTCTTCAAGCTCGGAACGGAAGCTCTTCGAAACAGTGAAGGGAATCTAGTCACCAGCAGTTACTTAATTGACATTAGGTAGAGAAAGTGAAAGTGCAAGAAGAGAACCCATATCCAGTCATTGAAGAAGCCATCCCCCTCCCAGTTTTGAAGAAGTTGGCTTAGCTATCAAATAGCTGAAGAAAAACAAGGCCGCCGGGTCTGATGGTCTACTAGCGGAACTTTTCAAACATGGTGGCGATGCTTTGGTAAGGTACATGCACCAAATCATCAATCAAGTATGGGTGGATGAAACCATGCTCGATGACTGGACTGGATCAGGTCTATATGCTTCATCTTCAAGAAAGGGGATTCTTTGTCTTGTAAGAACTATCGAGGCATATCCCTGCTTAAAGTTACATATTAGATCTTATCTAACGTACTATTTGGACGTCTGAATCCTTTCTGCAGCACACTTATCACGTCACGGCACGTACCAGTGTAACTGCCGGCACGGCAGATCGACGATCTGATTTGACCAAATTTTTACACTAAGCAAAATTCCTAGCAAAAACCAACAAATTTGAAGTCCAGGCTAACCATCTCTTCATCCACTTCAAAGCCGCATATGATAGCATTCATTTCCAGCTGTGCCGCGTGACGCTGGAAAACACGGATGCAATGTGCAATCCGGAAACAGTTTCTCCGAACTATTCCAAACATGTAATGTGATTTCTTTAACCTCGTGCTGGAACATATAGTTCGTAGGGCAGGTGTTAACGTGGAAGGCACTATCTTCAACAAATCAGTCCAGCTCCTGGATATGCAGACGACATTGACATCATCGGTCGCTCCCAGTGCGCCGTCTTAGAGGCTTTTACTGCACCTAAAGAACAGACGAAACGAGTTGGTCTTGAGGTGAATGAGGACAAAATCAAGTACATGTTGTCAACAAACATCTGCCCACCGCCTAAGACATAACGTCACTATTGGCAATAGTAACTTCGAAGGACTTCGCCTACCTCGAAGTAAATATCAACTCCACGAATGACACCTTAGTGGAGATTTGAAAACTTACCGTAGAAGATCGCTACAACTGCGGTTTGGCGAAACAAATGCGTTCAAAACTCCTAACTCGGAAGACGAAACAAACCGTTGATACTGCTAGTTCTTCTCGGACTATAAGCAGGAAAGCAGAGCATATTTTGAAGACTTTCGAAAGAAAACTATTCAGTCGCGTATGTGAGGAGGGCGAATGGTGGAGAAGATACAACCGCGAACTCTATTAGCTGTACCAAGATGTGGATGTAGTCCAAAACTCCACATCGAGCGAATGGACAATAATGCTCCAGCAAAGAGGATATTCAAGTCAAAACTTCCAGGTTCAAGACGGAAAACCGAACATTCGTTTAAGGATCAAGCTATTGCGAGTGTCAGAGCTCTTGATGTAAAGAACTGGAAGCAGCGTTCAAGGGAAGAGAGTGGAAGGCAGAGTCTCTTCGCGGGTCGGAATCCTGTTAAGTAAGTAAGTACGGAAGCCAACAAACACTTTCCATCAAGAAAAGGGTGCGAATGGTAGGAATATATTAAAATTACCTTTTTCAGTGGAAAGGGTTTTGGATGTCTTTGACATGTTTTGATTAAGAAAAGTTGCAGATACTGATCCCCCTTACCCAGCTGTGTGTTGCGTTTAAAGCTTTGTCCTACAATTTTCAACTTTAATGACATCCTACAGCTAAAATACAAATCAGAAGTCAAACAGAGTCACAAAAAATCTTTAAAAAGAATTCAAAAACCATCTATGAAGGAAGGAATTTTGAAACACTTGGTTTTCAAATGAATGTACTAAAAATTTCTCTTTAAAATTGTATACTTTTAGACATAGCGAAAAATTTTTTTGAAATTGGTTGCTGGTGACCACAACTTTTGGAATCGAGAAATACTTCGTATGTATGTATCTTAAGGTTTCTATATATTTACAGTATAGGAGTAAGCTCTCCCTCAAGGCCGTGTGCATTAAATCCTAACAGGTATATTTTATTCTGGATGAATACATCGTACATTTGTCATGTTACATATATGCACTTATGTAGATTTCAGAGTTCATGGGGAAGTATATAACCTCTCCCGGCTTGTCAATAAAGCACACAAAAGGGTGAACTATTCAGTAGAATAACAACGATAGAAAAAAAAGGGGGAATCTGAATAGCTTGACGTGTTCCATCCGCCATGCTGTGTCCATATTATCTGCCTTACATACACTCATTTAAAAACAGTCCTTCCGTTGCTTAGTAAAGTGATTCTCCCAATACAGGATCACGCCATCACATAACAAACAATTGCTCTGTGTGCAGAATGCGTACAGACAGCTAAACTTATCTCAAAGAGACACCGACCACTCATCAGGAACACATCATCCATGCTGTGATGTGTTCACTATATGCCGTTCATTGCTCCTGCTGCTGATACACCCTATGAGTCTCCACGACTGACGCCAACCGGTAGAGGAATTATTTTCTGATTTTAGCCTTCTATTCAATTCAAATTCAATAACATCCTTTACGATGATAACCTTGCTCACTCATCGACGCACAGCATAAGAGAGAAGAAGGGTATCTATGACTATTATCTTTGTTCGCAAAATTATAATTCTGTTATACGGCTTAATACCGGAAGGATTAGTACCATAGGTAAGGTATTCCCTTGTGAGTTATGGTGATGGTTTCTGTTCTCAAAGCCTGCTATTCATCATGATTATAATTAGATTGAGAATGTATTAATTTTGCTACTTCCATGCATAGTGCGATAAAATGTGAAGCTTAGTAAAACCTCTCAGAATTGTTAATAAGATACTAATATACTATATACGAATTGCAGGAGATAAACTGAAAATTTAGACTGGCCGAATCTAAATTGAAATTTATATGCCGTATGCATGGGGGTTTTAGATAATAGATTTTGTAGTTCTAATCCTGAATAGATCCAAACAAAAATTAAGGGTTTCTGGAGAGTGTAGTAATTAAGGATTATCCAGTTGACTCTTGTATTGACAGAGCTCGATGAATAGGAAGTTGAATTCGTATCTATTCACAACACTACCCACAACTAGATTTCAGAATCTACATCTAAATATGTACATGTATATTGGTAACCCTTAGTGCTTTTGGTTATTTTTTGGGGGTCTGCCGACTTTCGAAAATAAGTCAAAAGGTATCCAGAATTGCATACCTATCAGACAAATAGCATTTTTTCTGACCTAAGAAGTGGGTCAGCATTAATTTGTCATGGAAAACCCCTTCTTCTTTGGCACTTATCCCTTCGCTATAGAAACCTTTTTGCGCAAAGATTTCCATACAGAATACAATAGGCAAAGGTCTCCGAAAGTCAATTAAGTGATATGTCACACCGAACCAAAATCTTGACTGTAATTGATCGACTTAAGAAAAAAAAAAAAGTCTTAAGTGTAAAATGTAACATTGACAGATTTTTTTGAAGGAAACTCCGTGCCCGAAACTCTTCAAAATCAATTCCCATTCCAATCATTTTTCTTGGCTCCTTTTCAAATGTCAAAAAACTTTCCTCGACATTTATTCAAAAAAGGCGAGCATTGCAATTATTCTCAATCTCCCCCCGGGGTTTTGATACAATTGAAAAGGTAAACTTAACAACTTTATTCAATCAAAAGTCTCCCCGTGGGGATACGTCTTCGCCCTCACCTAAGCGCTTCTCACTTCGGCAAACAAAACAAAAACACTTTATCCCAACAATTTATCAAATGAGCAACGAAATTCAAACAAAAAAATCAAAAAAAAAAAATAAAATTCTTTAAGGCAACTGAAAAAAAATAAATAGCATAACGTGCCACCGTCAATAGCTAGATGTTTTGAAAAAAAAAAAAAAACCGAAATGGTCCTGAAATGGAAATTGAACGGTGGCACACAATAAATCCTATCCAACAACCACTGGCAACAGAAAACAGGACAACACCGAACGATACTGTAAAGAAAGCGAAACTTTCTGACATCGGTCACGACAAGAACGCGGTCCCAAGTACTTTTCGACTCCGATGAAGGATCCTTTCCACACACACACACGCGAGTTTATTTTTATTTTTTGGTAGGTATTTCGCCGAAATCGATTTTGAAAAGGAAATCTATTTTTCATGCTAATGGATTTTTTCGGTCTGCTCCATCGCCTCCCCGACATGGAACACCAAATTTTTCTCGTGACAGTTTTCAGTTCGGGGACACCCGAGAACTTTACTCGTCGTACCACCTTGGGGATAATATTGTCCTCCCAAGGGATGAGTGACTAAAGCCTCTGACGACACAAGGTGAGGTTGAGGCAAATGGGCAGATTTATATAAACACCGTGACTTCAGGGATAATAGGAGATTGTTTCTTGTTCCTCCTGTCGTTACCAAGCCTGAGCCATGGGGCGGGGGGCATATGACGGCTCTATACAATGAGTAAGTGTTTCGAGGCATGATGTAGCCATTGACGGTAAGTCTTTCTTCACACACAGAAGCCACATTTGATTTTGCATGCCGGTGTCGATAGGTGAGAGGATTTGGCCTGGTCATTTGTGTGAGAATTGCCCACATTTCAATATCAATGATGATAGGTGCAACCTAGGCCTACAGCAACCATTATGATACGCCTCCCCTTAATACCATCCATACCATTGTGAATGTTAAATATACATATTCAATACAATAAGGGACGCTCGTCCTCACTTGAATGCTCGCATCAGAAAGAATACCGAATGTCAACCAGTACGAGCGTTATGGCTTTCGCATAATTTTTAAATAAAATCCCGTCGTGGCATATGGCATTTATGGAGTTTTGAAAACATCAAGAAGCTCTTTATGGCGGTTTTATCGGTAGACGAATGGGGGTTGAAAATGGATGGGCGGTCGGTGCTTTGGAGGAGATTTCCAAGTGGTGGAGGTTTATATTCTTCCCTTGTGTACACAAATTCAATGTATCCTAGTTAAGAGCGGCAGCGGTGGTAGTAGATATGTTGTTGTTTTCGGATAATGGTCGGAGTTAGCAATATAGCCATTGATGGTGACAGAGAATCGTTTTCAGGATTTTCATATCATATTTGTTAAACGAAATGGACACAAGGAATTTTTATACTGTGGAATTTCTTTTCGATTCTCTTTTCTGTTATTTGCGGAGAAATAATATACAGACAGAGAGCAGAGGCTTTTTTATAGGCTCGTAAGATGGAGAACGGACGACACTTTAAGGAAGTTTATGCCCTTCGTAAAGTTGTCCTAGAATTTTCATCATAAAAGACGGACAATAGATTTTTGGTTGGTATGCCTTTTCCTGGGGGTTATTGTAAAATTTTATTTAACGAATAAAATAGAGTTTAGAACCACGTGCTATTCATATTCTTAAATGAAAATGAATTGTTTAAATTTAATTTATTTATCAAAAGACCATTTTCAATAATTTGTTGTGAAATATCCACATACTTAAAAACACTCACTGCCAAGGATATGTATATTTGAATCCCAGGTCTATAGGGATTTGCAATACTGACCCAGGGTGTTGGGAGATAGTTGGTAGCGGATGCACCTTACTGAACTGTCGTATCCTCGAAGCGGGTTACTGACTCCGAAAAAAATGGCCCTTCCTCCTAGGTGTATTAAAGGGAACTGATCTTCTTGGTTGGGGGTTGTGCGTCGGGGTAACTTTCCGACCACGGAAAAATCAAATTAGTTTCGCAAACTACTAAAGCCTCGGATTAGAATGACTTCAGTGTTGACGAGTCTAGCAACCGAAACACGGACAACGACCTTAAGATCTGCAAGTGAAATATTCGAACCCTTAACAGACCGCGTGCAGCCGAACAATTAGCTAAGGCCTTAGACTGCTATAAACCAGAAGTAACCGCCATTCAGGAAGTGCGATGGTATGGGCCGGGCAAAAAAAGGATGAAAAACTTTGGTGTATACTATGGTGATTGCTATAGAGAACAGAAGCAGCCCTGGATTCGTCATACGCGGCATATTTAAGCAAGAGGGCTTAAACTTTTGAGACGTGAGTGAGTTAGCATCAAGGCTAAATTTACCAACATAAGCCTTATATGCACTCATGCCTCCACACAAGACAAGGAGGACGCCACCAAGCAACTTTCTATGAGATGCTCGACAAAACTTACGAACTAAATATGACACTAAAATCGTACGGGATGACTTTAACGTCAAAATAGTAAAGGAGGACAACTTTGGCAGGAGAGTTGGTAAGCACAGCCTTCACAGCACCACGTCCGAATACGGACTTAGGCTTACATGACATCACTGCGGACTGAAACGTCACTATAGCAAGCACACGGTTTCCTCATCTCAATATTCACAAAAGGATATGGGGATCTTCTGATCATGAAACGATCAACCAAATTGATCACATTGCGATCGACATAAGGTATGCCTCCAGTATTCTGGATGTCCGAACGTTTCTAAGAGCCAACACCGACTCGGATCACTACCTTGTTGCAGCGAAGGTAGGAATGCGGATATCCCAAACGCCACAACTAAGAAGAACTACTGTGAGAAGATTTGACGTCGAAAAGCTGCAATCGCAAGAGTTCGCCAGAATCTTTGCCAAACGCGTATCCCGAAATCTCTTAACGACTCCTATACTGAATCAAAAGCCTAGGACCAATAGCAACTCTGCCAACAAACCATTAGAAGTACCGCGACTAATGTGCTGGGTTACACCCGACTACCACCAAGAAACCCCTGGTTTGACGAAGAATGCCGGCAAGCACATACAGCTAAAGAAAAAGCATACAAAGCGGCATTGCAAAAAAGGACGAGGGCTGCTCTTGAGTTCTACGAGCAGAAAAGACGCGAAGAACATAGACTTCTCTGAAAGAAGAAAGGGAGCTCTAGAAGCGCAAGCTCGAAGATATTGAGAATATAGTCTCTACTGGACTACAGTTCAGGAATAATGTATGGAAGTTTAACCAACAGATAAAAAGAACGTGCAGACAAGAAGACCCTTACGAAACCTGTAGAGATGAAGAAGGAAACCTCGTAGTAGTGTCACAGTCGGTGCTGAAAATATTAAAAAACTTCTTCCGTAGACTGTATAACGACGACGAAGACCAACATCCCGCTGTCAGACAGAATGACCACTCAACATAGACAATGATAGCCAAAACCTCCGTCCACCTGACCAAAACAAAGTGAGGATTGCAATATCTAAGCTGAAATCCAACAAGGCATCTTTTCAAAGCACCTGGAAATACCTGGTAGAGAGCATACACAAACTCATTTCTAAGATTTGGTCGGAGAAAACTATACCTGATGAGTGACTATACCTTTTGCTCGATCCACAAGAAAGGCGCGCCAACTATAGAGGCTTTTAGTCTCCTCAATAAGATCTTATCTGCCAAACTGTCTGAAAGCCTGAAACCCTTCATCACCATCCTGATTGGCCACTATCAGTGTGGTTTCAGACAATGAAAGTCCACAATCGATCAAATCTTTACACTTCGGCAGATCCTGGAAAAAACTCAAGAAGTCCAAACCGATATTCACCATCTTTTCATCGATTTCATGGCCGCATATGACAGCTTCTATAGAGACGAGCTATACAGAGTCATGCCTAGTTTTAATATCCCTGCCAAACTCGTCAGATTGTGCAGGATGACGAAGAAGAATTCTCGCTGCTCCATCAAGATCGGTAACGAACTCACCAAAATATTCTTCGTAAAATAGTCAGTCCCTTTCGATCATTAGGGATTAACTAAGATCATTGGGGTTAACATGCGAACTTTTACCCTCCTTTGGTATAAGAACCATATTGGCATCTGTCTATGGCTTGGGAAAGTGTGCCAAATCGATGCAACTTTGGAAAATTACAGTTAACTAAGGAAGGATTAAGGCCACATTCCGCTGGAGCTCGACAGGTATAACACCATCTGGTCCAGAAGACTTGAATGACTTAAATCCGCTTATTGCCCGAAGAATTTAGCTCTTTATAACAAGATAAGAGGGTCGGCTTAACATAGACCTTGCCGATATTATATTTGGACCCGAAATGGCATTGCAGCTGTTTGGGAAGTGAGAATCCAGTAATAGATCCAGGAATTCCGAACTAGAGGTGATCCACCAACCATTTGCTATTTTGAGATAGTTGCCTGAATGCCTCCGAGATCTCTTCTATCTTACCACAGAAGGGTCTCGAGGGTCTCCGTTGAGATTTGCTAATAATCGATTTATAAAACTTCTTCTTTATACGAGATTCGAGTCGGTGGCCTCACGGGACCACTTGGTCTGGTTAAAGAGTTGTCTGCACGTTTTGCGGAGAGAAAGAATCCCTTGATTCCACCAAGATGGTCTAGGCTTGACGGTTGGGATGTTTAATAAGATAGGCATCGACACTGGTCGTATGACACATTAATCCGGGCCATAGGATGGGAAGGATTGGTGGTAGGAAGGGTAGAAGGGGTAGGATAAAGTGATAGGGAGGGTGGATGGGAATTTGGCAGAGGAAATGACTATCTTTTGGTTTCATTGTACATATGTAGGCGCCTACCTTCCAAATTTGTACGACGATCGTTAAGGAGCGAGCGGTGAAGTAATTTTGCTTTAATATCTTCGCAAGACTATAGACTTATGTCACATCTTCGACAAAACAAATTGAAGACTTACATATGTCCCGATGGGCTGGAATATAAGTCCATAACTCAATTGTGCACTTATACATATATGTATGTCCCACTGAACTGGAACCTATGAATGTGCCTGCCCCCGAATCGTTACCAGTGTCAACTATTTATTTTAATTTTACGCTGGTAAACCCACATACATTCATGATAGTACATATGTACCTCTGTAAATATATTCATGTGGGTTAAGACCCAAATCCCTTTCCCTAGTGTAAAAGCGATGAAAATTTGTCCCTACCCTACAACTCTTATAACTATTAAACAAACGTTAGAAGATTTTATTGCAATTTTTCATATTCAAGGGATAAAGTGTAAGTTTTTTTTTGAGAAATGACAGAAGGATGCTAAAAGGCGTAACCATTCGCCAAATGGTCTGAAGGTGGTTGGACAAAACTGTGAAATGTTTCAAAATCATCTGGAACCCTTCCTTTAATAAAACCAATGCAAAGTGGGGAGACTAAGGCCAAACAAAAGAAAAAAAAAAGAAGAACTCGCCGGTGGGATAGATTTATGAGGAGATAAAGCGTGTCAAATAATATGTTAGTACTCGAAAATGGATATTTAAACCCTCACCCGAAATCCACTTTTGGGGAATGGTTCTCTCTTACTCGGGAATTTTCGGGGAGGTTGCACAAACGATAATTTTATTTGCATAATGTGAGAAAAAATGCTGGCGCTCACTGCTGCTACTGCTGCTGCTGGTGCTGGATAAACGATTGGGGGGACTGGGGATAGGGCTTGGTAAGCTTAAAGGATATTATTGGTAAGAAATAACAATGATAAACGTTCGTCGCGTCGTCGTGCCGTGCTACCTTTATGTAAATCCCTTTTCTCGGGTGTTATGAGAGAATGGATTTCGATCTCAACAAAAAAAAAAAAGGTTCTTCTTTCTTTTTTTTCTTCTTCTTAATTCGAAAATGATGGAACGGTTTTATCACCTTAGAATAACAAATGAGGTAAATGTGTCTATTTTTGGGTGGAAATATAAAATGAACGTTTAGGTATTTAACATTGTAATACAGAAGCATATGTTGGCACGTATGGCATGCTATCACTGATAGGGTTTCAGTAGATGAATTGCTTTCATTGCAAGAACTGTGTGCAATAGATGTAAGGGGCTAACATCGTAAGCTCTGCTTCATTGAAGGTCTTACTTGTCCTTCTGTGAAAGAGAAAACAAATCCAATAACATGAGACAAAAATAGGGTTTACTTCCTGGTAGTCTAATGAACCGGCTTGGGTGATCCAGTGGAATTTTGAATATTCCGACAAAAGCCCCAGTTAGAAAGTCATATCTTAACGCTATGTTTGTTCATTGCTGAACTCTCCTTAGTTCGCATTTCTAGAGATAGTTAGCAGATAAACTAAAGAAGGGTTTGTGTCAATGAATGGAGATCAAGCACCAGTTCGACAGCTTCATTACCAAGGATACTTTTTTGATCTGCGATCCAGTTTCGGTATTTGTTAAGCTATAGGTTGGTCTGGCAGCTTACGTTAGGTGCAGACCAGGGAAGGTCCATTGAAATGCCACAAAGACCTAAAATCCCCAAAAAGTCCCCTAAAAATAAGCCCGAGTAACTGATGTTTCCGTTTGCTTTAAGGTCTAGATTGTCGTCTGTACAGCTATAGAAGTCATTTGCAAGGAGGATTCGCCTGATGGAGCGCCTTGTAGTATGCCCCTTTCCTTATCTAGTGAACTTAGCCATTTCGTTAATAGGCAGGCGATACATTCCAGGGATTTGATCGTAGTTTTACTGTCAGTAAAAATGGTAATATTCCGATAAGATATCACATTGTATCCGATACTTAGATATAGAAATGGCCTTCATGTGAGTGTATACATAGAAATGGAAAGTATTATCCCTATCGGATTATAAGTGGATACGCTTTTAGCCCAACATTCAACCCAGGGCAGTAATACCTACAGGAACCCTAGGAGAACGAACTGGGTTTGATACAAAGAAATAGTAGGGCAACATCTTAAAGATAAGGCAATCCGCAACTGCAATCCCCAAGATATAGACAAAGGAGTAGACGAAGATAATGTGTAAGGTAGAGTGTAAGGTAATGTAGATGGCATATGAGAAGGTATGACCAGTCAGAAGTGAGTTCAAGAGATCCCAACCTCCATGGTTGCAAACTCAGTAGAGGAAGCCATTACGTAGGATGAATACCTACATAGAAAGTAAGAGAGAATTTATATAAATTAGGCAATTTAAAAGAAAATTCTGGAAATAATTCTGTGAGTCGATTGCAGATACTTTTAGTCGATCCAGACTTCCAGGTCATGCAAGATGCTGGGCAAAACCCCAACATTTCTCAGCTACATCAAGAAATTTGATGGTTCATGGGCGGAAGTATTGGAAACGATAGTCGAAACTCACTTTCCAGGCAGTAGTACACCAGTGGTTTCCATATCAAATGAATATTCAGATAATATTAGTTTGTCGATAGAGGAAAAGATAGTGAATCTCGTCACATGGAAGAACTTGCGTTGAGCTATTATATCATTCTCACCATTCAAATCTCCAGACCCTATCCTGAATATAGAAGCGCCGTCGTACCGGTCAACAAAGGATCAGAGCTTCCACAAAGTTATACAGTTAAAGGAGTAGAACCACCAATAGTATCATCCACATGGCTAACGTAAAATGGTCCAACATAGTAGGACATAGGAAGCCTAAGGTCTTGTGGTCTATGTTAGATCGAAAAAAATCTGCGGAAATAATGAAACTAAACAGGTCGCGGTTAAGTAAAGCGGTAAGGATTCTCTCTGGTCATTGTAGGAGGCATGCCATGAGATTAGGATTATCAATACATGCAGATACTGCAGTGATCTTCATGTTGCGGAGGACATCACACATCATTCAAGGCTTAGCTCGGAGTAGACCTAAGCACCTAGAAAAGTACTTCTTTGACAACTTGGAGGAAGTTGGGTCTGTGAATCAAATTTTTGAGATAAATCCAATGCATGGAAGAGATTTAGATTTGCTACCGTAATGGTTCTCTAGGGATCCCGATGGGCCCACTATGGTGCCGAGTGTTTTATAAAAAACTCATAACCCTACACTACTATGTACCATACATAGAACCACCATGCAAGTCGTGACTGTAGTCCCGATTCACTTCCTATTGCTTTCTTACAGGCATAAAGAGCTGTAGTGGCTTCCCTTACATGCTCTTGGATATTGGGTTTCCAGTTCAGTTTCTTTTCAAGAAAGAGACTTAAATATGTATTTTATCTGCAAGTGTTAGGCTAGTGCCAGAGTTTTCTAGGATCAAAATTCGGAGTTTTGTATTTGCTTATAAAGAACACTAATTCTGTTCCTTGCGACATCTATCAGTTTCCCCAGAAGAAGAAATATCGTCTTCTTACTTTCGTTCGAGATTTAGGGATGTGAACCAAATTCAGACAATTTCTGAAGATTAGAGACTGATAGCAAAAGATAAAGTCTACAGTGTGTGGGATTATACCGTCCGATCCTGCCCAAAAAATTTTAATCTTAGCAATAAGATTAGTTGAGGTGTCTGGCACTGATACAACAGGGTTTACAATAGGACACGCTATACAATGGCAGCAACTAGTGCTATCAGTTCCTTTCAAATTACTAAGGGTTTTGGAGTAAGTGGCTAGGGCTTTACTGAGCTTTGATGGCTCAGAGAACCTTAAACTTTACGTTGGGTTTTCACAGGTTAGTGTAATTTTTATTGTGTGCAGTAAGTTGTAGCAGAGTTTGAAGACAGTTCCAAACCACCTTCGACTCGAATTTAAAGGAGTGAAGAGTTTTTAGGCTGCTCGCCTGTCTAGTAGAATCGTTATGTTTGATCTTTTGAGGTTTGTCCTGACTATTCCCTGGCTCAGAGCTCAGTAGAATAACCTTTTGTTGGACGATAGAAATAGATCGTCCTAGTGGAGCAAAGAATTTGTAGTTGATACCTTCCCAATAGCCCAGCAAACCGCAATCTTGTGCTGCGTTCCAAGAAACTTAAGCTCTTCATAACATCACTTGGATTTTATTTCGATAGCAGAAATCGCTTTTATTGCTGCCTGGCTGTCGATTAAAAAGGTGATACCTTCCTGTCGAATTGCCTTCAACGTAGTCTCACGGGCGGTTATTATCACTGCTAAGACTACCGCTTGGAAAACACTAATATGGTTCGGGAGGTGGACTGATTGCGATGTACCCAGTCGTTTAGAAAAGATACCCGAGCTACGATTACATCCGCTGGCAGCCACCATAGAAAATAGAAATATGTCAGAATAGGGTTACTATAGCCGTATGCATCCGTATGCATTTTAGGTTTTGGTCCCCAGGTTTTCCGCTACATGTATAGAATGCAATAGTGGCTTTCTTGATTCTTTCATTAATAGTAGGTCTCCAGTTTAGTTTATGGTCAAGTATGAGGCCTAGGTATCTGGTGCTGTCCAGGATTCTAAGGGGAGAAGGGGAGTGCCATTTCCTTTTTTAGTATATAATACCAGCTCGGTCTTCTGAAGATTCAGGTGTCTAGGATCCTCAGGGCACCTTCTAATTGCTCACAAACGGTTGGAAGGAATTCGCGGTAGCCGTCACAATAACGTCATCCGCATAAGTGATGGTCATGACACCACTATACCTGAGTTGTAGGAGTACTTCATTTAGTACAATGACCCATAGCCTTGAGGGATACCTCCAGAGGCGTACGCTTCCAACTTCGTACCCTCGTACTCCGTTATAATGTGTCTTTCCTCAAAATGTAATGTGTCTTTCAACAATCCAATTAGTCAGAGTATTGTGGATATTAAGGTTTGTGAGTATTCTACGCATTGCGTCCGTTTTGACATTTTTAAATGCTCCTTCAAAGTCGAAGAATACATCTAAAGTGTAATCATTGTATTTTAACGATTTCTCGATTGAGCTAACCACACAGTGTAGAGCCGTCTCGTTTTCATATGGTGTAGGCATGTGGGGCTGTGGATATATTCTCGGGGCGTAGCTTACTGCGAATGGGAATGTCAGCTAGTCTCTCGAAAGTTTTCAGTATAAAGGAGGTTAGGTTGATTGGCCTGAAGTCTTTTGCGGTGGAATGACTTGCTGTACCAACCTTGGGTATAAATACCACCTAGACCTCTCTCCAAGTTCGTGGGATATGTCTTCGTATGAGAGTACCAGTAAATAGTTCCTTGAGCACAGAAATAATCGTGCTCGCATGATCGGAAGAATAACATCCAAATTTAGCGATTTGTAATAGGAGAACGATTTAATTGCCCACTCAATTCTCTCCTCTGAGATCAAATCCGCTGGTAGTTCATAGTCCGTGCTCATACTAACTGTGGTTACACTTCCTGGGAAGTGCGTCAGTAATCTTAGTGAATCTGAGCAAGGTTCAGTCGGTATCTGTGAGTGCTCCTATAGCTGTAGTTTGTCTGTAGAGGATCTTCCTTAGTCTCGCAGATTCTGTCGTTCCCTTAATGTTGTTGCAAAAGTGCTGCTATGAGCGGCGTATAGCTCTTTGCGTTTCATTTTTAAACTTTCTCTGAGTAGCCATATACTGATCCCAGTCTATGTCTAATTTTATCCTCTTGGCCACATTAAGGAGGTTTCTGGCTACTCTCCTAATGTCTGCCAGTTCTTTACTCCACCATGGAGGTGATTTTTTGTTCTTCCTTTTAGTTTCCGGACATGCTAGGTTGAAATCTTCTTTGAAGACACATTCTTGAAGGCGTCCGCGACTCTTACTCACTTCCTTACTGAAAACATCCCAATTAGGCTGGGATATCCCAATTAGGAGTATCACAGGTACTGCTTAAGAAAAATTCAATAATTTTATATTCAGCAATTGTGCAGACTAAATCTAAACAAACGTTTTTTTTAAACAATCTATCCAAAGTTACGCGACATACAACCAACTGCCCATACATGTTTATACCCAAGGATGTGTGCACATTACTTAAACAATTGTTAACCCCATTTAAAAATTTATGCACGCATAAACATTGATGACTCTTTACCGCAGTTATGGCCTGTGTCGTAAATGTCCACACCTGTCACCATTTTCGACCATTTCATAAACTCTCCAAACAGAAATGCAGATTTTCATTTCCGTTGCCAACTAATAGTTTGCAGACAAGCAAATGTCTTATAAATCCTCCCTAATGATTTCCTCTAGGACTAAGCTTTCTTCGAATACACTCGGGTATGGTCTACAAACCACCCTTGCCTATAATACAATTCGCCAAGCTAAGGGAGGTTAAGTATTCGAAATACACCATCGACATTGGAACTAACCATTTGTGTTTCGTCATTTTGCGCCACCTAGATTCCATTAGGTTATGTAGAAAAGAAAAAAATGCCAAACGAAATACAAATTTTACTATAACAACGCAAACCATCCTTGTCTAGACGACCGACGAACAGGTAACGTAGGCTCGTATGTCACCTCACATGGACTAGGAACGGTACGACATTGGTTGGCCCGTTAAATGGTGGCGTATAAATGGTGGAATCAAAGTGCAATTTCACCGGTCATAAATTTTCCAACGAATTTATCACCCTATTAGTTTTAACGGTGGTAACAATGAAGGTAAGTTGAGCTGGTTCCTGTCTACAGGGTGCTGGGTGTGTCTGTGAGTTAGGCGAAGAAAACCAAGTGGACATAAATTATTTGTTGGCTAAGTGGTGTCAACGCTTATTGATCGGATTATTAATTGTTGCTTGAATGAGCGACAATAAAGGATACTGATACATGTAAGATTTCGCCCAACAAAGTGTCGATGGAATAAGAAAATGAAGAAAAGGAAATGTAGAGAGTTGCAACTAGGATTTCTAAACTCTCACTCTTCACTCAAAAATTATAAACCCTTTCAAGCTGTATGACAATGACAATTCTTACATGATTCTTACTTAAGAATGAATTAAGCTAGGACCTTACACATAAATGGTAGCCATGAGCTTCTGAAAAAAGGTCAGTCTTATAAAGTAGAGTAACGTCTAATTTATTTTTTGTATCAACTAGGTTATGGTTTGGCAAGACAGGTGCCTGGAAATCAGCCCAGCGGCCATATTTGGTATCGTATCCTGTTGACTTCATGCAGACCTAAAAATAAGATCCACTTACCACGTAAGTGGTACCCAGAAACCCCACTAGATAGGCCTTGATCTCATCGTTCAGGTAATTAAACGCATTGCAATGTGAAGCTGGCTGTCAATCATCTTGGCATAAGTAGTGTTCAGCCGGAAGGATCTTGCAGCATTTGTTTAAGAGGGCTATAGGTATACAGCTATCAGCTCTTTAAGTAGGGCTTCGGACGATAGGATATTCTTAAAAAACTTGCGCATCCAAGCCTTTGTGTTTTTCCTGCAAAATTTTACGAATTCAGGGTAGACTTTGTCAGTCTCTGCACTTTTCTCATATTTGCAGTTGGCAATAGAAACTCCTTGAGCCGTGACACACACAAATATGTTTGTAGGAAACCCAATCGTCAATGGAGGCCCTGACCGAGGACGCGGGAAGACCCAACGCAAGTTCAGGTCCTGAGAAATCATCCTCTGAGCCTTAGCAATCTCATCGGAAATCTCATTTCCTGCAATCTCAGTGTAACCTGGAACCCAGACAAGATTAAAAGAGTTCAGCCTTGCGACCGAATTCAAAAAGTTCTTGCATTCTCGAACTATTTTCGAACTGGTTACAGAGTTGAGCAAGACCTTAGGCGCAGCCTGACTGTCGCTGTAGAGAGCAGATACTCCGACCCCGCCTTCCAGTTTTAACAATATTGTCGACAGCTATTAGAATGGCATAGATATCAAGTAGAAGCCTGCTTGCCTAACGAGTAGTGAAATCTAGTGTTGTCAGTAACGAGCACCGAACCCTTAACTAGTTTTAGAGCCATCCATGAAGTGTCGACAGCAGTCCAGTCCAGGCTCAGACACTGGCCGAACCCAGTCCTGAAGAAATTCGCCGCTAAATTTGCACATCAGTCAAAGTGGCATTGCACATCCAGGGTCGTAGGATAAGTGTCGCCATCGAATTATGCCAGTGCGGATTATACCAAATGCCACCCCGTCTAAGACGGTAGATTGCTTTGATAGTACAGCTCATGATGAAAGTATCATGGGGAGGTAAATCAAGCAAACCATCTGCTCTAGATGGCAGGAGTACTCGGGAAAGCTCTCTTGCAGCCGAGACAGGCTGTTCTTTGAAAATTCGTCCAAAAGGCAGTCACATACTTATGCGAAAGCCCCCTCCACTAAAAAACCGACACATAAGCTAGAAAATGTTTTGTCATAGCCGTATAAATCCAGAGAACTTTTTTCGGTGATAAGCCTCTTGCTAAAAGCACCCTTACACTGCCAGAAAACTGAGAGCGCCTTGGATATCTTCGACTTCGATTACTCCCAGATATTTCGCTTCATCGGAGATCTGTATAGTGACGCCTTTTATCACTGGTTGCGTCAGACTGTTTACAATCCTCCGTTTTCAAATGATTGACCGAAAGCCCATTCCTAGTGCACCATTTCATCGACCTTGTCTAAGGTTATCTGCGCGTTAGCCCAGACAGTCTGTAATCATGACCCGACAAAAAGTATGGCAACATCATTCGCGTTTGTCTGAGAGTAGACGTTTGAACTATTGAAAGTATGCAACAGAGATTCAACTATTATACAGAAGTAGAGACAGAACGCCACCTTGCGAGCAGCATCTGTTAACGCCTGCAATAATATGGCGGCTACAGTCCGTATCTAAAGCCAAATTTCTATTCATCAGCATTGCCCTGCTCCACAATACCAATGTCTTATCTACCCCGCATTGTCTAGCAGAATCACACATGCAGTCAAAAGGCGCATTGTCGAAAGCGCCCTCTATCAATGCCAATGCCCATGGCAACTAGATTTTGAAGCGCAGTCTCACAGGATTTTTCACACTGGTAAGCATATTGCATTTCAAATAGAGGGTGCATCCTCAGTGCAGACCTGCGCATTTGAATCTCGACTTGTTTATCCAACATTTTCAGCACGAAGGAATACAGACTTATAGGTCTGAAGCTCTTAGCGAGGGAGTAGTCATCTCTACCAATGTTTGGTTTAAAAGCCACTTGAACCATACACCAAAGTTTAGGAATATATGCCAGTACCAGACACGCAATGAAGATTTTCTTCAGAGTTGGCAGCAAGTGCTTTATATCCTGTTGCAGCAAAGCTAGGTGCAGTCCATCGGTACAGCATTTTTGATAGCCTCATCTGTTGCCACGGCCGGTGCAGTTTACCAGATACGCCGAGGTTTGCGACTTAGATCAAGTTCAACCTGCACAGGCGGGCAAGCTGTGACCCAATCGTTATCTGGTTATCCAGAAGGTTCTAACAAAACACTCCGCTTTCGTCTAGGTACCATCAGGGTTTCCAAGTGACTCCGGTTTGATTGGTTTGCCTCTTTTGGAAACCTTAACCAACCTACTGGTTTCATCTAGAGCCTCGATCTTTTTACAAAAATCTTTATGAGAAGCACTTGGTTGTTTGGATCGGAAAAGGTTCCAGTCTCAATTTGTCTTAAGTGACCGATTTAGAAGTTTTCCGACCCGGGGGTTTTCATAACCGGGGATGTCAGATCGAAACATTTGGTGATGATACTAGTCGGGTTTGAGCAGCATCCTCAAACTTCCGTATTGTTCTGAGTTTATGAGGAGTTTTGACAGATTTGTCGAGCTCTTCTCTAAAGCGTAACCAATTAGTTTTACGCGGATTCTTCCTCTCCTGGAAGAAAGAATCCGCGATTTACCTAGATTTGGAAGGATATGTACCTATGATTAGACAGGGTTACCTTTGGTGGAACTCTCCAGTTTGTAATCGACTTAAAGTACCGGTTAGATAAACGTGAAGTCAATCACCTCCTTTCTTCTTGACGTAATAAAGGTCGGCTGAGAACCAACATTGTTTATGACCATGTCTAGATGATACTAGAAAGTCTAGGCACTGGCCCCTATGAGTGGAATTTTTCGTATTAATTTACCAAGCCATTCAATGGTTAGCTGCGAAGTATACTCTACCACAAGGATTTCGTGCTTTAGCTCACAGATCTCCACTTCAATTCAAGCAATCTGTTGCTGCCGCTGGTTCCCAGAGATGATATTGGAATTGTTCGCATTCGCATCGGTCATCTTGTTATCACCGCCAGGTTTCCCTATACATATCGTCAGGACAGAAACAGCAGCTTCTTTGTAGCAAGCCTTATCGTTTCGTCTCTCGACCCAGCAGCGACAACACTACGATCAGCTGCCTGGCTATGTTGGGAGAGATTAAGCGAACCGGACAAATCATTTTCGTTACTTTCATTTTCACGAACGAATCGGAGCGTGAACCGCAGGAATCTTCAGAAACGAGCATTGTGCCGTGGACTTTTATCATCCCCTCAAGAGACGAAGCCCATAGTATGTATGTTAGTTGGGGCCTCCAGAATCCTTGCCCCGACCGCAGTCAAAGAGACCACGGGATTCGCCACAGATTTTCGCTTTCGGGGGTACCATCTGGAAGAGTCAAGTCCATAAGTTTGTCCGACAAACTTTGTTTGACAAGTTTTACGTCATTAGTCAAGACGTGGGTTTTAGTCGCATCTTACGAGAGACATTCCTACATCGGGTATACGCTAGAATACCCGAAGGGAAATGTAAGTTACTTGCACAATCCTGATAATTTCCAAAAATCTTTCAATATAGAAAGATGGCAATAATGGTCATTACTCTGCGAAGGAACGTTCGTCAATGGATTTCATTCCAGTCTCTTCTTGATTTAACAGTCTTCTCAGATAGCCACGCTGCTATAGACTCCGCCGCTTCAACCTAACCATACATGTTCAAATTTAAAGAATAATCCTTCCACCTTCAGATTATATAATCCCTGTTACGTCACACCAGAAACATATTCAAATCAATCGTAATAGGCTGCGAAAACTTCGTAAGACTTCGGATAACTTAATTTCAGTTTATTATAATCAACTCAATTACAATTGGGAGTCCTTAACAGTTAAACGCCGCATAAACAATTCCGTTTAGAAATAGGGTTGTAATCAATCAAGTTTCATAGTCCTCACGGGCAAACAGACTGAAGAATACAATATTCTAAGGATTGCTCTTCTTCCTTATACATTATGCATGAGGGTGCGTTGGCTGGCTCCCAGCGTTAGGTTTGTGTATCGTATCATGATAGCACCGAAATCATCTTCTACCAAACCATTCGCTTCGATTTTCCTTCAAAGCGAATGTTAAAGTTGTGAATTTTCAAAATATGCGTACTTAATAGTGGGTGGTTGGTTGAACAGGAAGTTATGTCCTCAAATATACATACATATGTACATGCATGCAGGCATAACTCTTTATAAAGTAATTTTGTATCTGTTAGCATGTGGTGTAAATGTTGTGAGGCATTGTAAATACATTGCTCGATGAGAGGATAATGGCTTTTGAATTGTATTTAATCTGAAAGGGATCATCTAAGACCCCTTTGGGGGGAGTTTTTGGTTATTAATTAAAAATGTAAATATTGTAGATTGACAACTGCTGTGGTGTCTTGGGGTAGACTGTTGTCATAAAGCTTGATAGAGAGAAACTCAATAGCTGCAGGTTATTTTCCTAATCAGTGAAATGTAAGCAATTACACTACCTATGTACATAGTAGGTACTTATGTCGTTTGAATACTTATTTCTTATTCTTGCATGATGTTTTCACAGTAAAGCCGTATCATCTGACTGAGATTCTTCAAAGAGTAAAAAACTGTCAGGTAGGTATACCTACATATCTCTGCCTAAGGATACTGTACGGTAAAATAGAAAATAAAGTCATTAATTTATTTGACTACGTGTAGGTAGACTACTCGATAAACTAATACAAACAAAATGTCCTTCAACATCCTTCGACAACGATATCTGCGCGGGAAAACAGTATAATCTAATTAAACATGCTTTAGAACTTGGCCTATAAATAGGGAACTAATCGCGGTTTGGTAGAATAAACATGAACTTCAACAAAACAAAAAAAAATATATTTTGACGAAAGAGCATCATGTACGTATGTACGAACGTGGGTCATAAAGGTCACTTGGGATGACGGTCACTGAAACACGTTGCACATGGTAAGCAGGCGTTATTGACAATCCATCCCCCCGAGAGGGACAGGACCTTAGAAGAAAAAGAAGAACGGTGTAGTAAATCTGCACATATGTACGTACGTCAGAGCGTCAGAACGTCAAAGCCTCAGGTGGTATAAGTTGGATTGATGAGAATTACTTCGTCCGAATTAGTTCGTGCGCTGTTCTTATGGGTGGGACGCAATGAGATTGTAATAATTGGTTACTGTCTGTTACTGCTGTAGCACTGAGATGTCATTCTGGACAGGTAAGCTGGTGTTTAAAATAATTTTGCAATACTTTCCAAGTCAGGTGTTTACATACCACAGTTCCCACGTACCATGTTTACATTTGTACATCCCACATTTTCCCCCTATTTCACCTACGGAATCTATTATTACTGAGGAGCTTAACTGATGGGTTCTCAGAGGTAGATCAACATCCAATTTCCTGTACAGAAGACCTATTCCATCAACTTGAACGAGGTGAGCAATTTTCAAAAATTGGTGCGTATTTGCAGCTAAAATTGAATGATGAATCTCAGATGTTAGCAGTTGTTAACACACCCTTAGGAATCTTCAAATGGCGTTGCCTTCCCTTTTGGTATATCTAGTGCTCCGGCAACGTATCAGAAAATTCTGAAAGAGATTCTAAGCGGTCGACATTTTGGTTACGGGTAGTAACAGATCCGATATTTACAAAATTTGGAAACAGTGTTTAAATGACTGGCAAAGAGTGGCTTGCGAGTTAACCACAGTAAATGTAAATTTTTGCAGCATGAAGTGGAGTACTTGGTACACGTCGTGAGTGCAAAACGCATACGGTTGTCCGATTCTGGTGTGGAAACCATTAAAAACCTCGCACGTCCTAAGAATATAAAGCAGTTGCAAGCAACAAATTTTTTGTTGCCAAGTTCTTAGTGGAAACCCACTAAAACAATTTAGCATATGCCCAGATCCTAAGGAGGCCTACGAACGCATTTTTTTTGCTGGACCATTTTTTCAAGAAATGCGGTATATTTGTGTTGATGCTTCTTACGAAGGAAAGTAGGCTCCTATTAAACCTAGCAAGAAGCTTTCGTAGGCGGCTGATTGGGATGTCTATAAGCTGTATATTAGGAAATACAAAATTTCACGTTCCTGAAGACTCTTCTGCGAATCCTCAAGGCTACGGAAAATCCTCTCTAAAAATCCCTCCCTAAACAGTCACCTAATGCAGCCATATAGTTACTGGACCACCTCTACTAACGAGTCCATCGACCTTCTACTGGATATACATTTTCCTGGTTTTCACTCCTAGTATTGGGGGTAAGTTCAAGATTGTTTTCAAGGCTGCTCCCTAAATATGGGGCAGGAATGTCTTCTAGATTACATCTTTCTTTGAAAGTTCAGGATTGAAACCCAAACCCCAGTGGTCCGCCTTTTAACTTTTCGTCAGCAGAGGCTATAGATTTGACTGTTTCAGTGATTTCAGAGGTTCATCCACCATCAGTATCCACAAGAATTTGAACCATAGGTGCATGTTGATTTGAGAATTTTAAGGTACAATACTGCATTCTGCTGCATATGTGTATGTACATCGACACTATTGAACCGATTTTTTAATGAAAATATAACGCTGCAGGTATCCGTAGCTCCTTTTTTTTCTCCTAGTCTCCACTCGCTTACAAAACATTTAAGGAATGCTGCATATTAAAAATCAGTAAATATGAAAAAAAGAAATCATGTCAGACTCGAAATACATGCCAACGAAAGTATAGAAAAGAAAAATATTCAACTGTTCTCCTATCATGGTAGCAACGTCCCATCAGTTGTATGTATTTACTAATACTTGAGTCGAGTATGATCCGTGTTGCATGACAGTGGCGGGGGAAAGTTTGAAGGATGCTGCTGATGAAGGATGTTTCTCGAATAGATATTCACTTTGAGGAATTTCAGGATTTCAGAATTTACAATTTTTAATTAAACTATAAACGTACGAGTAGTTCATGCAAACACTATCCAAGGTTTTTGTAAAACAAGCCTTTGCATAAAGTTTTTAGGAATAATGATGTATGTAAGTTAACAAAAATGTTAAGGTCTTTCATAGGAGTCCTTACTGCAATTAAAAAAAATAGCATTACCCCACTTTTTGTACAATAAATCTTCTTCGCATTTACTTTTCGAACGGAACGGAAATTAAAAACTAAAAATAAATAGTCCTGTGCAATCGTATTACACCTCTGAATCATTTTTCCCTCATCGATTTATTGGTGGCCCAAGGAGCGAGATATTGAAACGCCACCACCGAAGGACTTCGCCAGAAGAGATCTACAGCACCCACACCCATTCACATGTGTGTGTACAACTTTTCTCTCACACTCCAATATTTATGGGCGTCGTGCCGAGAAGCGGAAATTGCTTATAAACGAAGGAAGCAATGTGTTTCCACACCACGTACTGGGTCAAATGTCGCAAAAAAATGTATATGTACGTATGTATCTACGCATAATTCAGGGAAAAATATTTTTTGGGCTCATATGTTACATTCGGATTGGATTTTTGGTTTTTTTTTTCTTTTGGTGTATGAGTTCTCGAGTTATGACGGCAAAGTAATGATATTAAAGTGACAAATTGCTTTTTTAATTGGGGACCAGGTGAGCTTTCTACTGATTCATTACTTTTGCCGAAGTCCATGACAGACGTGTTAATTGGAAGCAATTCAAGCATTTTCTTCTATTTCCGTATTCGATGGGAAAGTCATTGATTGGAAAATCGTTTGGATGTAAGATTGATGTAGATACGAGTACATGGGGATAGTATAATACTCATACATGTTGGATAAATGTGAAATACAATATTGTCCTGATGATACCACAGAGTTTGGAATCTTGGAGTTAATCTCAGAGCATTTCTCATGGTATCTGCTATGAGCTTCATGAATTTACCTCTTGTCATTATTGCTATATCATCGGCATATCCCACAATGTGGATTCCTGTCTCTTCAAGTCTTCTTAGGAGGCAGTCCACAGTTATATTACACAGAGTAGGTGATAAAATTTTTCCCTGTGGGCAACCACTGCTAATTTTTCCTCTAAATCTTGATGTTCCTGTCTCAATATTTATGCCCTATTTTTCAAATGCGTGAAAAATTTTCAAATTTTATCAAAATTTAGATAGTTTTGGCATCCGCGCGATGCCGGCATCAATTAAAATTTTCATAAAATTTGCAAATTTTTCAGCATTTTGATGACAAATCGTCAAAAAATGAGATCCGCGCGGTGCCGGCATCGATTAAAATTTTCATAAAATTTACAAATTTTTCATGCATTTTGATAAAAAATCGTCAAAAAATGAAATCCGCGCGTTGCCGGCATCGATTAAAATTTTCATAAAATTTACAAATTTTTCATGCATTTTGATGAAAAATCGTTAAAAAATGATATCCGCGCGATGCCGGCATCGATTAAAATTTTCATAAAATTTACAAATTTTTCATGCATTTTGATGAAAAATCGTCAAAAAATAAAATCCGCGCGATGCCGGCATCAATTAAAATTTTCATAAAATTTGCTAATTTTTCAGCATTTTGATGAAAAATCGTCAAAAAATGAAATCCGCGCGGTGCCGGCATCGATTAAAATTTTCATAAAATTTACAAATTGTTCATGCATTTTGATGAAAAATCGTTAAAAAATGATATCCGCGCGATGCCGGCATCGATTAAAATTTTCATAAAATTTGCTAATTTTTCAGCATTTTGATGAAAAATCGTCAAAAAATGAAATCCGCGCGGTGCCGGCATCGATTAAAATTTTCATAAAATTTGCTCATTTTTCATGCATTTTGATGAAAAATCGGCAAAAAATGATATCCGCGCGATGCCGGCATCGATTAAAATTTTCATAAAATTTGCTAATTTTTCAGCATTTTGATGAAAAATCGTCAAAAAATGAGGTCCGCGCGGTGCCGGCATCGATTAAAATTTTCATAAAATTTACAAATATTTCATGCATTTTGATAAAAAATCGTCAAAAAATGAAATCCGCGCGTTGCCGGCATCGATTAAAATTTTCATAAAATTTACAAATTGTTCATGCATTTTGATGAAAAATCGTTAAAAAATGATATCCGCGCGATGCCGGCATCGATTAAAATTTTCATAAAATTTACAAATATTTCATGCATTTTGATAAAAAATCGTCAAAAAATGAAATCCGCGCGTTGCCGGCATCGATTAAAATTTTCATAAAATTTACAAATTTTTCATGCATTTTGATGAAAAATCGTCAAAAAATGAAATCCGCGCGATGCCGGCATCGATTAAAATTTTCATAAAATTTGCTAATTTTTCATGCATTTTGATGAAAAATCGTCAAAAAATGAAATCCGCGCGATGCCGGTATCGATTAAAATTTTCATAAAATTTTCTAATTTTTCATGCATTTTGATGAAAAATCGTCAAAAAATGAAATCCGCGCAATGCCGGCATCGATTAAAATTTTCATAAAATTTACAAATATTTCATGCATTTTGATAAAAAATCGTCAAAAAATGAAATCCGCGCGTTGCCGGCATCGATTAAAATTTTCATAAAATTTACAAATATTTCATGCATTTTGATAAAAAAATCGTCAAAAAATGAAATCCGCGCGTTGCCGGCATCGATTAAAATTTTCATAAAATTTACAAATTGTTCATGCATTTTGATGAAAAATCGTTAAAAAATGATATCCGCGCGTTGCCGGCATCGATTAAAATTTTCATAAAATTTACAAATTTTTCATGCATTTTGATGAAAAATCGTCAAAAAATGAAATCCGCGCGATGCCGGCATCGATTAAAATTTTCATAAAACTTGCTAATTTTTCATGCATTTTGATGAAAAATCGTCAAAAAATGAAACCCGCGCGATGCCGGCATCGATTAAAATTTTCATAAAATTTACAAATTGTTCATGCATTTTGATGAAAAATCGTTAAAAAATGATATCCGCGCTGCCGGCATCGAATAAAATTTTCATAAAATTTACAAATATTTCATGCATTTTGATAAAAAATCGTCAAAAAATGAAATCCGCGCGTTGCCGGCATCGATTAAAATTTTCATAAAATTTACAAATTTTTCAGCATTTTGATGAAAAATCGTCAAAAAATGAAATCCGCGCGATGACGGCATCGAATAAAATTTTCATAAAATTTGCAAATTTTTCAACATTTTGATGAAAAATCGTTAAAAAATAAAATCCGCGCGATGCCGGCATCGATTAAAATTTTCATAAAATTTGCAAATTTTTCAACATTTTGATGAAAAATCGTTAAAAAATGATATCCGCGCGATGCCGGCATCGATTAAAATTTTCATAAAAATTACAAATATTTCATGCATTTTGATAAAAAATCGTCAAAAAATGAAATCCGCGCGTTGCCGGCATCGATTAAAATTTTCATAAAATTTACAAATTTATCATGCATTTTGATGAAAAATCGTCAAAAAATGAAATCCGCGCGATGCCGGCATCGATTAAAATTTTCATAAAACTTGCTAATTTTTCATGCATTTTGATGAAAAATCGTCAAAAAATGAAACCCGCGCGATGCCGGCATCGATTAAAATTTTCATAAAATTTACAAATTGTTCATGCATTTTGATGAAAAATCGTTAAAAAATGATATCCGCGCTGCCGGCATCGATTAAAATTTTCATAAAATTTACAAATATTTCATGCATTTTGATAAAAAATCGTCAAAAAATGAAATCCGTGCGTTGCCGGCATCGATTAAAATTTTCATAAAATTTACAAATTTTTCAGCATTTTGATGAAAAATCGTCAAAAAATGAAATCCGCGCGATGCCGGCATCGATTAAAATTTTCATAAAATTTGCTCATTTTTCATGCATTTTGATGAAAAATCGGCAAAAAATGAAATCCGCGCGATGCCGGCATCAATTAAAATTTTCATAAAATTTGCTGATTTTTCATGCATTTTGATGAAAAATCGGCAAAAAATGAAATCCGCGCGATGCCGGCATCGATTAAAATTTTCATAAAATTTGCTAATTTTTCATGCATTTTGATGAAAAATCGTAAAAAAATGAAATCCGCGCGATGCAGGCATCGAATAAAATTTTCATAAAATTTGCTAATTTTTCATGCGATTTGATGAAAAATCGTCAAAGAATTAAATCCGCGCGATGCCGGCATCGAATAAAATTTTCATAAAATTTGCTCATTTTTCATGCATTTTGATGAAAAATCGTCAAAAAATGAAATCCGCGCGATGCCGGCATTGAATAAAATTTTCATAAAATTTGCTAATTTTTCATGCATTTTGATGAAAAATCGTAAAAAAATGAAATCCGCGCGATGCCGGCATCGATTAAATTTTCATAAAATTTGCTAATTTTTCATGCGATTTGATGAAAAATCGTCAAAAAATGAAATCCGCGCGATGCCGGCATCGATTAAAATTTTCATAAAATTTGCTAATTTTTCATGCGATTTGATGAAAAATCGTCAAAAAATGAAATCCGCGCGATGCCGGCATCGATAAAAGTTTTCATAAAATTTGCTAATTTTTCATGCGATTTGATGAAAAATCGTCAAAAAATGAAATCCGCGCGATGCCGGCATCGATAAAAGTTTTCATAAAATTTGCTAATTTTTCATGCGATTTGATGAAAAATCGTCAAAAAATGAAATCCGCGCGATGCCGGCATCGATTAAAATTTTCATAAAATTTGCTAATTTTTCATGCGATTTGATGCAAAATCGTCAAAAAATGAAATCCGCGCGATGCCGGCATCGAATAAAATTTTCATAAAATTTGCTCATTTTTCATGCATTTTGATGAAAAATTGTCAAAAAATGAAATCCGCGCGATGCCGGCATCGATTAAATTTTCATAAAATTTGCTAATTTTTCATGCGATTTGATGAAAAATCGTCAAAAAATTAAATCCGCGCGATGCCGGCATCGAATAAAATTTTCATAAAATTTGCTCATTTTTCATGCATTTTGATGAAAAATCGTCAAAAAATGAAATCCGCGCGATGCCGGCATCGATTAAAATTTTCATAAAATTTGCTAATTTTTCATGCGATTTGATGAAAAATCGTCAAAAAATGAAATCCGCGCGATGCCGGCATCGAATAAAATTTTCATAAAATTTGCTAATTTTTCATGCATTTTGATGAAAAATTGTCAAAAAATGAAATCCGCGCGATGCCGGCATCGATTAAATTTTCATAAAATTTACAAATTTATCATGCATTTTGATGAATCTATTAAAATCTATTAAAATTTATTAAAATTTTCATAAAATTTGCTA